>OW388084.2:22066277-22505814 GCA_936449025.2 Sarcophaga subvicina | reverse complement strand
CCATGTTAATGTTGCAAGTATGAAGTACCCATGTTAATGTTGCAAGTATGAAGTACCCATGTTAATGTTGCAAGTATGAAGTACCCATGTTAATGTTGCAAGTATGAAGTACCCATGTTAATGTTGCAAGTATGAAGTACCCATGTTAATGTTGCAAGTATGAAGTACCCATGTTAATGTTGCAAGTATGAAGTACCCATGTTAATGTTGCAAGTATGAAGTACCCATGTTAATGTTGCAAGTATGAAGTACCCATGTTAATGTTGCAAGTATGAAGTACCCATGTTAATGTTGCAAGTATGAAGTACCCATGTTAATGTTGCAAGTATGAAGTACCCATGTTAATGTTGCAAGTATGAAGTACCCCATGTTAATGTTGCAAGTATGAAGTACCCATGTTAATGTTGCAAGTATGAAGTACCCATGTTAATGTTGCAAGTATGAAGTACCCATGTTAATGTTGCAAGTATGAAGTACCCATGTTAATGTTGCAAGTATGAAGTACCCATGTTAATGTTGCAAGTATGAAGTACCCATGTTAATGTTGCAAGTATGAAGTACCCATGTTAATGTTGCAAGTATGAAGTACCCATGTTAATGTTGCAAGTATGAAGTACCCATGTTAATGTTGCAAGTATGAAGTACCCATGTTAATGTTGCAAGTATGAAGTACCCATGTTAATGTTGCAAGTATGAAGTACCCATGTTAATGTTGCAAGTATGAAGTACCCATGTTAATGTTGCAAGTATGAAGTACCCATGTTAATGTTGCAAGTATGAAGTACCCATGTTAATGTTGCAAGTATGAAGTACCCATGTTAATGTTGCAAGTATGAAGTACCCATGTTAATGTTGCAAGTATGAAGTACCCATGTTAATGTTGCAAGTATGAAGTACCCATGTTAATGTTGCAAGTATGAAGTACCCATGTTAATGTTGCAAGTATGAAGTACCCATGTTAATGTTGCAAGTATGAAGTACCCATGTTAATGTTGCAAGTATGAAGTACCCATGTTAATGTTGCAAGTATGAAGTACCCATGTTAATGTTGCAAGTATGAAGTACCCATGTTAATGTTGCAAGTATGAAGTACCCATGTTAATGTTGCAAGTATGAAGTACCCATGTTAATGTTGCAAGTATGAAGTACCCATGTTAATGTTGCAAGTATGAAGTACCCATGTTAATGTTGCAAGTATGAAGTACCCATGTTAATGTTGCAAGTATGAAGTACCCATGTTAATGTTGCAAGTATGAAGTACCCATGTTAATGTTGCAAGTATGAAGTACCCATGTTAATGTTGCAAGTATGAAGTACCCATGTTAATGTTGCAAGTATGAAGTACCCATGTTAATGTTGCAAGTATGAAGTACCCATGTTAATGTTGCAAGTATGAAGTACCCATGTTAATGTTGCAAGTATGAAGTACCCATGTTAATGTTGCAAGTATGAAGTACCCATGTTAATGTTGCAAGTATGAAGTACCCATGTTAATGTTGCAAGTATGAAGTACCCATGTTAATGTTGCAAGTATGAAGTACCCATGTTAATGTTGCAAGTATGAAGTACCCATGTTAATGTTGCAAGTATGAAGTACCCATGTTAATGTTGCAAGTATGAAGTACCCATGTTAATGTTGCAAGTATGAAGTACCCATGTTAATGTTGCAAGTATGAAGTACCCATGTTAATGTTGCAAGTATGAAGTACCCATGTTAATGTTGCAAGTATGAAGTACCCATGTTAATGTTGCAAGTATGAAGTACCCATGTTAATGTTGCAAGTATGAAGTACCCATGTTAATGTTGCAAGTATGAAGTACCCATGTTAATGTTGCAAGTATGAAGTACCCATGTTAATGTTGCAAGTATGAAGTACCCATGTTAATGTTGCAAGTATGAAGTACCCATGTTAATGTTGCAAGTATGAAGTACCCATGTTAATGTTGCAAGTATGAAGTACCCATGTTAATGTTGCAAGTATGAAGTACCCATGTTAATGTTGCAAGTATGAAGTACCCATGTTAATGTTGCAAGTATGAAGTACCATGTTAATGTTGCAAGTATGAAGTACCCATGTTAATGTTGCAAGTATGAAGTACCCATGTTAATGTTGCAAGTATGAAGTACCCATGTTAATGTTGCAAGTATGAAGTACCCATGTTAATGTTGCAAGTATGAAGTACCCATGTTAATGTTGCAAGTATGAAGTACCCATGTTAATGTTGCAAGTATGAAGTACCCATGTTAATGTTGCAAGTATGAAGTACCCATGTTAATGTTGCAAGTATGAAGTACCCATGTTAATGTTGCAAGTATGAAGTACCCATGTTAATGTTGCAAGTATGAAGTACCCATGTTAATGTTGCAAGTATGAAGTACCCATGTTAATGTTGCAAGTATGAAGTACCCATGTTAATGTTGCAAGTATGAAGTACCCATGTTAATGTTGCAAGTATGAAGTACCCATGTTAATGTTGCAAGTATGAAGTACCCATGTTAATGTTGCAAGTATGAAGTACCCATGTTAATGTTGCAAGTATGAAGTACCCATGTTAATGTTGCAAGTATGAAGTACCCATGTTAATGTTGCAAGTATGAAGTACCCATGTTAATGTTGCAAGTATGAAGTACCCATGTTAATGTTGCAAGTATGAAGTACCCATGTTAATGTTGCAAGTATGAAGTACCCATGTTAATGTTGCAAGTATGAAGTACCCATGTTAATGTTGCAAGTATGAAGTACCCCATGTTAATGTTGCAAGTATGAAGTACCCATGTTAATGTTGCAAGTATGAAGTACCCATGTTAATGTTGCAAGTATGAAGTACCCATGTTAATGTTGCAAGTATGAAGTACCCATGTTAATGTTGCAAGTATGAAGTACCCATGTTAATGTTGCAAGTATGAAGTACCCATGTTAATGTTGCAAGTATGAAGTACCCATGTTAATGTTGCAAGTATGAAGTACCCATGTTAATGTTGCAAGTATGAAGTACCCATGTTAATGTTGCAAGTATGAAGTACCCATGTTAATGTTGCAAGTATGAAGTACCCCATGTTAATGTTGCAAGTATGAAGTACCCATGTTAATGTTGCAAGTATGAAGTACCCATGTTAATGTTGCAAGTATGAAGTACCCATGTTAATGTTGCAAGTATGAAGTACCCATGTTAATGTTGCAAGTATGAAGTACCCATGTTAATGTTGCAAGTATGAAGTACCCATGTTAATGTTGCAAGTATGAAGTACCCATGTTAATGTTGCAAGTATGAAGTACCCATGTTAATGTTGCAAGTATGAAGTACCCATGTTAATGTTGCAAGTATGAAGTACCCATGTTAATGTTGCAAGTATGAAGTACCCATGTTAATGTTGCAAGTATGAAGTACCCATGTTAATGTTGCAAGTATGAAGTACCCATGTTAATGTTGCAAGTATGAAGTACCCATGTTAATGTTGCAAGTATGAAGTACCCATGTTAATGTTGCAAGTATGAAGTACCCATGTTAATGTTGCAAGTATGAAGTACCCATGTTAATGTTGCAAGTATGAAGTACCCATGTTAATGTTGCAAGTATGAAGTACCCATGTTAATGTTGCAAGTATGAAGTACCCATGTTAATGTTGCAAGTATGAAGTACCCATGTTAATGTTGCAAGTATGAAGTACCCATGTTAATGTTGCAAGTATGAAGTACCCATGTTAATGTTGCAAGTATGAAGTACCCATGTTAATGTTGCAAGTATGAAGTACCCATGTTAATGTTGCAAGTATGAAGTACCCATGTTAATGTTGCAAGTATGAAGTACCCATGTTAATGTTGCAAGTATGAAGTACCCATGTTAATGTTGCAAGTATGAAGTACCCATGTTAATGTTGCAAGTATGAAGTACCCATGTTAATGTTGCAAGTATGAAGTACCCATGTTAATGTTGCAAGTATGAAGTACCCATGTTAATGTTGCAAGTATGAAGTACCCATGTTAATGTTGCAAGTATGAAGTACCCATGTTAATGTTGCAAGTATGAAGTACCCATGTTAATGTTGCAAGTATGAAGTACCCATGTTAATGTTGCAAGTATGAAGTACCCATGTTAATGTTGCAAGTATGAAGTACCCATGTTAATGTTGCAAGTATGAAGTACCCATGTTAATGTTGCAAGTATGAAGTACCCATGTTAATGTTGCAAGTATGAAGTACCCATGTTAATGTTGCAAGTATGAAGTACCCATGTTAATGTTGCAAGTATGAAGTACCCATGTTAATGTTGCAAGTATGAAGTACCCATGTTAATGTTGCAGTATGAAGTACCCATGTTAATGTTGCAAGTATGAAGTACCCATGTTAATGTTGCAAGTATGAAGTACCCATGTTAATGTTGCAAGTATGAAGTACCCATGTTAATGTTGCAAGTATGAAGTACCCATGTTAATGTTGCAAGTATGAAGTACCCATGTTAATGTTGCAAGTATGAAGTACCCATGTTAATGTTGCAAGTATGAAGTACCCATGTTAATGTTGCAAGTATGAAGTACCCATGTTAATGTTGCAAGTATGAAGTACCCATGTTAATGTTGCAAGTATGAAGTACCCATGTTAATGTTGCAAGTATGAAGTACCCATGTTAATGTTGCAAGTATGAAGTACCCATGTTAATGTTGCAAGTATGAAGTACCCATGTTAATGTTGCAAGTATGAAGTACCCATGTTAATGTTGCAAGTATGAAGTACCCATGTTAATGTTGCAAGTATGAAGTACCCATGTTAATGTTGCAAGTATGAAGTACCCATGTTAATGTTGCAAGTATGAAGTACCCATGTTAATGTTGCAAGTATGAAGTACCCATGTTAATGTTGCAAGTATGAAGTACCCATGTTAATGTTGCAGTATGAAGTACCCATGTTAATGTTGCAAGTATGAAGTACCCATGTTAATGTTGCAAGTATGAAGTACCCATGTTAATGTTGCAAGTATGAAGTACCCATGTTAATGTTGCAAGTATGAAGTACCCATGTTAATGTTGCAAGTATGAAGTACCCATGTTAATGTTGCAAGTATGAAGTACCCATGTTAATGTTGCAAGTATGAAGTACCCATGTTAATGTTGCAAGTATGAAGTACCCATGTTAATGTTGCAAGTATGAAGTACCCATGTTAATGTTGCAAGTATGAAGTACCCATGTTAATGTTGCAAGTATGAAGTACCCATGTTAATGTTGCAAGTATGAAGTACCCATGTTAATGTTGCAAGTATGAAGTACCCATGTTAATGTTGCAAGTATGAAGTACCCATGTTAATGTTGCAAGTATGAAGTACCCATGTTAATGTTGCAAGTATGAAGTACCCATGTTAATGTTGCAAGTATGAAGTACCATGTTAATGTTGCAAGTATGAAGTACCCTTCATACTTGCAACATTAACATGGTACTTCATACTTGCAACATTAACATGGGTACTTCATACTTGCAACATTAACATGGGTACTTCATACTTGCAACATTAACATGGGTACTTCATACTTGCAACATTAACATGGGTATCTTCATACTTGCAACATTAACATGGGTACTTCATACTTGCAACATTAACATGGGTACTTCATACTTGCAACATTAACATGGGTACTTCATACTTGCAACATTAACATGGGTACTTCATACTTGCAACATTAACATGGGTACTTCATACTTGCAACATTAACATGGGTACTTCATACTTGCAACATTAACATGGGTACTTCATACTTGCAACATTAACATGGGTACTTCATACTTGCAACATTAACATGGGTACTTCATACTTGCAACATTAACATGGGTACTTCATACTTGCAACATTAACATGGGTACTTCATACTTGCAACATTAACATGGGTACTTCATACTTGCAACATTAACATGGGTACTTCATACTTGCAACATTAACATGGGTACTTCATACTTGCAACATTAACATGGGTACTTCATACTTGCAACATTAACATGGTTACTTCATACTTGCAACATTAACATGGGTACTTCATACTTGCAACATTAACATGGGTACTTCATACTTGCAACATTAACATGGGTACTTCATACTTGCAACATTAACATGGGTACTTCATACTTGCAACATTAACATGGGTACTTCATACTTGCAACATTAACATGGGTACTTCATACTTGCAACATTAACATGGGTACTTCATACTTGCAACATTAACATGGGTACTTCATACTTGCAACATTAACATGGGTACTTCATACTTGCAACATTAACATGGGTACTTCATACTTGCAACATTAACATGGGTACTTCATACTTGCAACATTAACATGGGTACTTCATACTTGCAACATTAACATGGGTACTTCATACTTGCAACATTAACATGGGTACTTCATACTTGCAACATTAACATGGGTACTTCATACTTGCAACATTAACGTGGGTACTTCATACTTGCAACATTAACATGGGTACTTCATACTTGCAACATTATCGTGGGTACTTCATACTTGCAACATTAACATGGGTACTTCATACTTGCAACATTAACATGGGTACTTCATACTTGCAACATTAACATGGGTACTTCATACTTGCAACATTAACATGGGTACTTCATACTTGCAACATTAACATGGGTACTTCATACTTGCAACATTAACATGGGTACTTCATACTTGCAACATTAACATGGGTACTTCATACTTGCAACATTAACATGGGTACTTCATACTTGCAACATTAACATGGGTACTTCATACTTGCAACATTAACATGGGTACTTCATACTTGCAACATTAACATGGGTACTTCATACTTGCAACATTAACATGGGTACTTCATACTTGCAACATTAACATGGGTACTTCATACTTGCAACATTAACATGGGTACTTCATACTTGCAACATTAACATGGGTACTTCATACTTGCAACATTAACATGGGTACTTCATACTTGCAACATTAACATGGGTACTTCATACTTGCAACATTAACATGGGTACTTCATACTTGCAACATTAACATGGGTACTTCATACTTGCAACATTAACATGGGTACTTCATACTTGCAACATTAACATGGGTACTTCATACTTGCAACATTAACATGGGTACTTCATACTTGCAACATTAACATGGGTACTTCATACTTGCAACATTAACATGGGTACTTCATACTTGCAACATTAACATGGGTACTTCATACTTGCAACATTAACATGGGTACTTCATACTTGCAACATTAACATGGGTACTTCATACTTGCAACATTAACATGGGTACTTCATACTTGCAACATTAACATGGGTACTTCATACTTGCAACATTAACATGGGTACTTCATACTTGCAACATTAACATGGGTACTTCATACTTGCAACATTAACATGGGTACTTCATACTTGCAACATTAACATGGGTACTTCATACTTGCAACATTAACATGGGTACTTCATACTTGCAACATTAACATGGGTACTTCATACTTGCAACATTAACATGGGTACTTCATACTTGCAACATTAACATGGGTACTTCATACTTGCAACATTAACATGGGTACTTCATACTTGCAACATTAACATGGGTACTTCATACTTGCAACATTAACATGGGTACTTCATACTTGCAACATTAACATGGGTACTTCATGCTTGCAACATTAACATGGGTACTTCACACTTGCAACATTAACATGGGTACTTCATACTTGCAACATTAACATGGGTACTTCATACTTGCAACATTAACATGGGTACTTCATACTTGCAACATTAACATGGGTACTTCATACTTGCAACATTAACATGGGTACTTCATACTTGCAACATTAACATGGGTACTTCATACTTGCAACATTAACATGGGTACTTCATACTTGCAACATTAACATGGGTACTTCATACTTGCAACATTAACATGGGTACTTCATACTTGCAACATTAACATGGGTACTTCATACTTGCAACATTAACATGGGTACTTCATACTTGCAACATTAACATGGGTACTTCATACTTGCAACATTAACATGGGTACTTCATACTTGCAACATTAACATGGGTACTTCATACTTGCAACATTAACATGGATACTTCATACTTGCAACATTAACATGGGTACTTCATACTTGCAACATTAACATGGGTACTTCATACTTGCAACATTAACATGGGTACTTCATACTTGCAACATTAACATGGGTACTTCATACTTGCAACATTAACATGGGTACTTCATACTTGCAACATTAACATGGGTACTTCATACTTGCAACATTAACATGGGTACTTCATACTTGCAACATTAACATGGGTACTTCATACTTGCAACATTAACATGGGTACTTCATACTTGCAACATTAACATGGGTACTTCATACTTGCAACATTAACATGGGTACTTCATACTTGCAACATTAACATGGGTACTTCATACTTGCAACATTAACATGGGTACTTCATACTTGCAACATTAACATGGGTACTTCATACTTGCAACATTAACATGGGTACTTCATACTTGCAACATTAACATGGGTACTTCATACTTGCAACATTAACATGGGTACTTCATACTTGCAACATTAACGTGGGTACTTCATACTTGCAACATTAACATGGGTACTTCATACTTGCAACATTAACATGGGTACTTCATACTTGCAACATTAACATGGGTACTTCATACTTGCAACATTAACATGGGTACTTCATACTTGCAACATTAACATGGGTACTTCATACTTGCAACATTAACATGGGTACTTCATACTTGGAACATTAACGTGGGTACTTCATACTTGCAACATTAACATGGGTACTTCATACTTGCAACATTAACGTGGGTACTTCATACTTGCAACATTAACGTGGGTACTTCATACTTGCAACATTTACGTGGGTACTTCATACTTGCAACATTAACATGGGTACTTCATACTTGCAACATTAACATGGGTACTTCATACTTGCAACATTAACGTGGGTACTTCATACTTGCAACATTTACGTGGGGACTCATACTTGCAACATTTACGTGGGGACTCATACTTGCAACATTTACGTGGGGACTTATACTTGCAACATTTACGTGGGGACTTATACTTGCAACAATGTGGGGTCTTATACTTGCAACAATGTGGGGACTTATACTTGCAACAATGTGGGGACTTTTACTTGCAACAATGTGGGGACTTATACTTGCAACAATGTGGGGACTTATACTTGCAACAATGTGGGGACTTATACTTGCAACAATGTGGGGACTTATACTTGCAACAATGTGGGGACTTATACTTGCAACAATGTGGGGACTTATACTTGCAACAATGTGGGGACTTATACTTGCAACAATGTGGAGACTTATACTTGCAACAATGTGGAGACTTATACTTGCAACAATGTGGGGACTTATACTTGCAACAATATGGCGACTTATACTTGCAACAATGTGGGGACTTATACTTGCAACAATGTGGGGACTTATACTTGCAACAATGTGGGGACTTATACTTGCAACAATGTGGGGACTTATACTTGCAACAATGTGGGGACTTATACTTGCAACAATGTGGGGACTTATACTTGCAACAATGTGGGGACTTATACTTGCAACAATGTGGGGACTTATACTTGCAACAATGTGGGGACTTATACTTGCAACAATGTGGGGACTTATACTTGCAACAATGTGGGGACTTATACTTGCAACAATGTGGGGACTTATACTTGCAACATTGTGGGGACTTATACTTGCAACAATGTGGGGACTTATACTTGCAACAATGTGGGGACTTATACTTGCAACAATGTGGGGACTTATACTTGCAACAATGTGGGGACTTATACTTGCAACAATGTGGGGACTTCTACTTGCAACAATGTGGGGACTTCTACTTGCAACAATGTGGGGACTTATACTTGCAACAATGTGGGGACTTATACTTGCAACAATGTGGGGACTTATACTTGCAACAATGTGAGGACTTATACTTGCAACAATGTGAGGACTTATATTTGCAACAATGTGGGGACTTATATTTGCAGCAATGTGGGGACTTATACTTGCAACAATGTGGGGACTTATACTTGCAACAATGTGGGGACTTATACTTGCAACAATGTGGGGACTTATACTTGCAACAATATGGGGACTTATACTTGCAACAATGTGGAGACTTATACTTGCAACAATGTGGGGACTTATACTTGCAACAATGTGGGGACTTATACTTGCAACAATGTGGAGACTTATACTTGCAACAATGTGGAGACTTATACTTGCAACAATGTGGAGACTTATACTTGCAACAATGTGGGGACTTATACTTGCAACAATGTGGGGACTTATACTTGCAACAATGTGGGGACTTATACTTGCAACAATGTGGGGACTTATACCTGCAACAATGTGGGGACTTATACTTGCAACAATGTGGGGACTTATACTTGCAACAATGTGGGGACTTAAACTTGCAACAATGTGGGGACTTATACTTGCAACAATGTGGGGACTTATACTTGCAACAATGTGGGGACTTATACTTGCAACAATGTGGGGACTTATACTTGCAACAATGTGGGGACTTATACTGGCAACAATGTGGGGACTTATACTTGCAACAATGTGGGGACTTATACTTGCAACAATGTGGAGACTTATACTTGCAACAATATGGCGACTTATACTTGCAACAATGTGGGGACTTATACTTGCAACAATGTGGGGACTTATACTTGCAACAATGTGGGGACTTATACTTGCAACAATGTGGGGACTTATACTTGCAACAATGTGGGGACTTATACTTGCAACAATGTGGGGACTTATACTTGCAACAATGTGGGGACTTATACTTGCAACAATGTGGGGAGTTATACTTGCAACAATGTGAGGACTTATACTTGCAACAATGTGGGGAGTTATACTTGCAACAATGTGGGGACTTATACTTGCAACAATGTGGGGAGTTATACTTGCAACAATGTGAGGACTTATACTTGCAACAATATGGCGACTTATACTTGCAACAATGTGGGGACTTATACTTGCAACAATGTGGGGACTTATACTTGCAACAATGTGGGGACTTATACTTGCAACAATGTGGGGACTTATACTTGCAACAATGTGGGGACTTATACTTGCAACAATGTGGGGACTTATACTTGCAACAATGTGGGGACTTATACTTGCAACAATGTGGGGAGTTATACTTGCAACAATGTGAGGACTTATACTTGCAACAATGTGGGGAGTTATACTTGCAACAATGTGGGGACTTATACTTGCAACAATGTGGGGAGTTATACTTGCAACAATGTGAGGACTTATACTTGCAACAATGTGGGGACTTATACTTGCAACAATGTGGGGACTTATACTTGCAACAATGTGGGGACTTATACTTGCAACAATGTGGGGACTTATACTTGCAACAATGTGGGGACTTATACTTGCAACAATGTGGGGACTTATACTTGCAACAATGTGGGGACTTACACTTGCAACAATGTGTGGACTTATACTTGCAACAATGTGGGGACTTATACTTGCAACAATGTGGGGACTTATACTTGCAACAATGTGGGGACGTATACTTGCAACAATGTGGGGACTTCTACTTGCAACAATGTGGGGTCTTATACTTGCAACAATGTGGGGACTTATACTTGCAACAATGTGGGGACTTTTACTTGCAACAATGTGGGGACTTATACTTGCAACAATGTGGGGACTTATACTTGCAACAATGTGGGGACTTATACTTGCAACAATGTGGGGAATAATACTTGCAACAATGTGGAGACTTATACTTGCAACAATGTGGGGACTTATACTTGCAACAATGTGGGGACTTATACTTGCAACAATTTGGGGACTTAGACTTGCAACAATGTGGGGACTTATACTTGCAACAATGTGGGGAGTTATACTTGCAACAATGTGGGGACTTATACTTGCAACAATGTGGGGACTTATATTTGCAACAATGTGGGGACTTATACTTGCAACAATGTGGGGACTTATACTTGCAACAATGTGAGGACTTATACTTGCAACAATGTGGGGACTTATACTTGCAACAATGTGGGGACTTATACTTGCAACAATGTGTGGACTTATACTTGCAACAATGTGGGGACTTATACTTGCAACAATGTGGAGACTTATACTTGCAACAATGTGGGGACTTATACTTGCAACAATGTGGGGACTTACACTTGCAACAATGTGTGGACTTATACTTGCAACAATGTGGGGACTTATACTTGCAACAATGTGGGGACTTATACTTGCAACAATGTGGGGACGTATACTTGCAACAATGTGGGGACTTCTACTTGCAACAATGTGGGGTCTTATACTTGCAACAATGTGGGGACTTATACTTGCAACAATGTGGGGACTTGTACTTGCAACAATGTGGGGACTTATACTTGCAACAATGTGGGGTCTTATACTTGCAACAATGTGGGGACTTATACTTGCAACAATGTGGGGAATAATACTTGCAACAATGTGGAGACTTATACTTGCAACAATGTGGGGACTTATACTTGCAACAATGTGGGGACTTATACTTGCAACAATGTGGGGATTTATACTTGCAACAATGTGGAGACTTATACTTGCAACAATGTGGGGACTTATACTTGCAACAATGTGGGGACTTATACTTGCAACAATGTGGGGACTTACAATTGCAACAATATGGGGACTTATACTTGCAACAATGTGGGGACTTATACTTGCAACAATGTGGGGACTTATACTTGCAACAATATGGGACTTATACTTGCAACAATGTGGGGACTTATACTTGCAACAATGTGGAGACTTATACTTGCAACAATGTGGGGACTTATACTTGCAGCAATGTGGGGACTTATACTTGCAACAATGTGGGGACTTATACTTGCAACAATGTGGGGACTTATACTTGCAACAATGTGGGGACTTATACTTGCAACAATGTGGGACTTATACTTGCAACAATGTGGGGACTTATACTTGCAACAATGTGGAGACTTATACTTGCAACAATGTGGGGACTTATACTTGCAGCAATGTGGGGACTTATACTTGCAACAATGTGGGGACTTATACTTGCAACAATGTGGGGACTTATACTTGCAACAATGTGGGGACTTATACTTACAACAATGTGGGGACTTATGCTTGCAACAATGTGGGGACTTATACTTGCAACAATGTGGGACTTATACTTGCAACAATGTGGGGACTTATACTTGCAACAATGTGGAGACTTATACTTGCAACAATGTGGGGACTTATACTTGCAGCAATGTGGGGACTTATACTTGCAACAATGTGGGGACTTATACTTGCAACAATTTGGGGACTTATACTTGCAACAATGTGTGGACTTATACTTGCAACAATGAGGGGGCTTATACTTGCAACAATGTGGGGACTTATACTTGAAACAATGTGGGGAATTATACTTGCAACAATGTGGGGACTTATACTTGCAACAATGTGGGGACTTACACTTGCAACAATGTGGGGACTTATACTTGCAACAATTTGGGGACTTATACTTGCAACAATGTGGGGACTTATACTTGCAACAATGTGGGGACTTATACTTGCAACAATGAGGGGACTTATACTTGCAACAATGTGGGGACTTATACTTGCAACAATGTGGGGACTTATACTTGCAACAATGTGGGGACTTATACTTGCAACAATGTGGGGACTTATACTTGCAACAATGTGGGGACTTATACTTGCAACAATGTGGTGACTTATACTTGCAACAATGTGGGGACTTATACTTGCAACAATGTGGGGACTTATACTTGCAACAATGTGGGGACTTATACTTGCAACAATGTGGGGACTTATACTTGCAACAATGTGGGGTCTTATACTTGCAACAATGTGGGGACTTATACTTGCAACAATGTGGGGACTTATACTTGCAACAATGTGGGGACTTATACTTGCAACAATGTGGGGACTTATACTTGCAACAATGTGGGGACTTATACTTGCAACAATGTGGGGACTTATACTTGCAACAATGTGGGGTCTTATACTTGCAACAATGTGGGGACTTATACTTGCAACAATGTGGGGACTTATACTTGCAACAATGTGGTGACTTATACTTGCAACAATGTGGGGACTTATACTTGCAACAATGTGGGGACTTATACTTGCAACAATGTGGGGACTTATACTTGCAACAATGTGGGGACTTATACTTGCAACAATGTGGGGACTTATACTTGCAACAATGTGGGGTCTTATACTTGCAACAATGTGGTGACTTATACTTGCAACAATGTGGGGACTTATACTTGCAACAATGTGGGGACTTATACTTGCAACAATGTGGGGACTTATACTTGCAACAATGTGGGGACTTATACTTGCAACAATGTGGGGACTTATACTTGCAACAATGTGGGGACTTATACTTGCAACAATGTGGGGACTTATACTTGCAACAATGTGGGGACTTATACTTGCAACAATGTGGGGACTTATACTTGCAACAATGTGGGGACTTATACTTGCAACAATGTGGGGTCTTATACTTGCAACAATGTGGTGACTTATACTTGCAACAATGTGGGGACTTATACTTGCAACAATGTGGGGACTTATACTTGCAACAATGTGGGGACTTATACTTGCAACAATGTGGGGACTTATACTTGCAACAATGTGGGGACTTATACTTGCAACAATGTGGGGACTTATACTTGCAACAATGTGGGGACTTATACTTGCAACAATGTGGGGACTTATACTTGCAACAATGTGGGGACTTATACTTGCAACAATGTGGGGACTTATACTTGCAACAATGTGGGGACTTACACTTGCAACAATGTGTGGACTTATACTTGCAACAATGTGGGGACTTATACTTGCAACAATGTGGGGACTTATACTTGCAACAATGTGGGGACGTATACTTGCAACAATGTGGGGACTTCTACTTGCAACAATGTGGGGTCTTATACTTGCAACAATGTGGGGACTTATACTTGCAACAATGTGGGGACTTTTACTTGCAACAATGTGGGGACTTATACTTGCAACAATGTGGGGACTTATACTTGCAACAATGTGGGGACTTATACTTGCAACAATGTGGGGAATAATACTTGCAACAATGTGGAGACTTATACTTGCAACAATGTGGGGACTTATACTTGCAACAATGTGGGGAGTTATACTTGCAACAATGTGGGGACTTATACTTACAACAATGTGGGGATTTATACTTGCAACAATGTGGGGACTTATACTTGCAACAATGTGGGGACTTATACTTGCAACAATGTGGGGACTTATACTTGCAACAATGTGGGGACTTATACTTGCAACAATGTGGGTACTTATACTTGCAGCAATGTGGGGACTTATACTTGCAACAATGTGGGGACTTATACTTGCAACAATGTGGGGACTTATGCTTGCAACAATGTGGGGACTTATACTTGCAACAATGTGGGACTTATACTTGCAACAATGTGGGGACTTATACTTGCAACAATGTGGAGACTTATACTTGCAACAATGTGGGGACTTATACTTGCAGCAATGTGGGGACTTATACTTGCAACAATGTGGGGACTTATACTTGCAACAATGTGGGGACTTATACTTGCAACAATGTGTGGACTTATACTTGCAACAATGTGGGGGCTTATACTTGCAACAATGTGGGGACTTATACTTGAAACAATGTGGGGAATTATACTTGCAACAATGTGGGGACTTATACTTGCAACAATGTGGGGACTTACACTTGCAACAATGTGGGGACTTATACTTGCAACAATTTGGGGACTTATACTTGCAACAATGTGGGGACTTATACTTGCAACAATGTGGGGACTTATACTTGCAACAATGAGGGGACTTATACTTGCAACAATGTGGGGACTTATACTTGCAACAATGTGGGGACTTATACTTGCAACAATGTGGGGACTTATACTTGCAACAATGTGGGGACTTATACTTGCAACAATGTGGGGACTTATACTTGCAACAATGTGGTGACTTATACTTGCAACAATGTGGGGACTTATACTTGCAACAATGTGGGGACTTATACTTGCAACAATGTGGGGACTTATACTTGCAACAATGTGGGGACTTATACTTGCAACAATGTGGGGTCTTATACTTGCAACAATGTGGGGACTTATACTTGCAACAATGTGGGGACTTATACTTGCAACAATGTGGGGACTTATACTTGCAACAATGTGGGGACTTATACTTGCAACAATGTGGGGACTTATACTTGCAACAATGTGGGGTCTTATACTTGCAACAATGTGGGGACTTATACTTGCAACAATGTGGGGACTTATACTTGCAACAATGTGGTGACTTATACTTGCAACAATGTGGGGACTTATACTTGCAACAATGTGGGGACTTATACTTGCAACAATGTGGGGACTTATACTTGCAACAATGTGGGGACTTATACTTGCAACAATGTGGGGACTTATACTTGCAACAATGTGGGGTCTTATACTTGCAACAATGTGGTGACTTATACTTGCAACAATGTGGGGACTTATACTTGCAACAATGTGGGGACTTATACTTGCAACAATGTGGGGACTTATACTTGCAACAATGTGGGGACTTATACTTGCAACAATGTGGGGACTTATACTTGCAACAATGTGGGGACTTATACTTGCAACAATGTGGGGACTTATACTTGCAACAATGTGTGGACTTATACTTGCAACAATGTGGGGACTTATACTTGCAACAATGTGGGGACTTATACTTGCAACAATGTGGGTTCTTATACTTGCAACAATGTGGTGACTTATACTTGCAACAATGTGGGGACTTATACTTGCAACAATGTGGGGACTTATACTTGCAACAATGTGGGGACTTATACTTGCAACAATGTGGGGACTTATACTTGCAACAATGTGGGGACTTATACTTGCAACAATGTGGGGACTTATACTTGCAACAATGTGGGGACTTATACTTGCAACAATGTGGGGACTTATACTTGCAACAATGTGGGGACTTATACTTGCAACAATGTGGGGACTTATACTTGCAACAATGTGGGGACTTACACTTGCAACAATGTGTGGACTTATACTTGCAACAATGTGGGGACTTATACTTGCAACAATGTGGGGACTTATACTTGCAACAATGTGGGGACGTATACTTGCAACAATGTGGGGACTTCTACTTGCAACAATGTGGGGTCTTATACTTGCAACAATGTGGGGACTTATACTTGCAACAATGTGGGGACTTTTACTTGCAACAATGTGGGGACTTATACTTGCAACAATGTGGGGACTTATACTTGCAACAATGTGGGGACTTATACTTGCAACAATGTGGGGAATAATACTTGCAACAATGTGGAGACTTATACTTGCAACAATGTGGGGACTTATACTTGCAACAATGTGGGGACTTATACTTGCAACAATGTGGGGATTTATACTTGCAACAATGTGGAGACTTATACTTGCAACAATGTGGGGACTTATACTTGCAACAATGTGGGGACTTATACTTGCAACAATGTGGGGACTTATACTTGCAACAATGTGGGGACTTATACTTGCAACAATGTGGGGACTTATACTTGCAACAATGTGGGGACTTATACTTGCAACAATGTGGGGACTTATACTTGCAACAATGTGGGGACTTATACTTGCAACCATGTGGGGACTTATACCTGCAACAATGTGGGGACTTATACTTGCAATAATGTGGGGACTTATACTTGCAACAATGTGGGGACTTATACTTGCAACAATGTGGGGACTTATACTTGCAACAATGTGGGGACTTATACTTGCAACAATGTGGGGACTTCTACTTGCATCAATGTGGGGACTTATACTTGCAACAATGTGGGGACTTATACTTGCAACAATGTGGGGACTTATACGTGCAACAATGTGGGGACTTATATTTGCAACAATGTGGGGACTTATACTTGCAGCAATGTGGGGACTTATACTTGCAACAATGTGGGGACTTATACTTGCAACAATGTGGGGACTTATACTTGCAACAATGTGGGGACTTACAATTGCAACAATATGGGGACTTATACTTGCAACAATGTGGGGACTTATACTTGCAACAATGTGGGGACTTATATTTGCAACAATATGGGACTTATACTTGCAACAATGTGGGGACTTATACTTGCAACAATGTGGAGACTTATACTTGCAACAATGTGGGGACTTATACTTGCAGCAATGTGGGGACTTATACTTGCAACAATGTGGGGACTTATACTTGCAACAATGTGGGGACTTATACTTGCAACAATGTGGAGACTTATACTTGCAACAATGTGGGGACTTATACTTGCAGCAATGTGGGGACTTATACTTGCAACAATGTGGGGACTTATACTTGCAACAATGTGGGGACTTATACTTGCAACAATGTGGGGACTTATACTTGCAACAATGTGGGGACTTATACTTGCAACAATGTGGGGACTTATACTTGCAACAATGTGGGGAATAATACTTGCAACAATGTGGAGACTTATACTTGCAACAATGTGGGGACTTATACTTGCAACAATGTGGGAACTTATACTTGCAACAATGTGGGGATTTATACTTGCAACAATGTGGAGACTTATACTTGCAACAATGTGGGGACTTATACTTGCAACAATGTGGGGACTTATACTTGCAACAATGTGGGGACTTATACTTGCAACAATGTGGGGACTTATACTTGCAACAATGTGGGGACTTATACTTGCAACAATGTGGGGACTTATACTTGCAACAATGTGGGGACTTATACTTGCAACAATGTGGGGACTTATACTTGCAACCATGTGGGGACTTATACCTGCAACAATGTGGGGACTTATACTTGCAATAATGTGGGGACTTATACTTGCAACAATGTGGGGACTTATACTTGCAACAATGTGGGGACTTATACTTGCAACAATGTGGGGACTTATACTTGCAACAATGTGGGGACTTCTACTTGCAACAATGTGGGGACTTATACTTGCAACAATGTGGGGACTTATACTTGCAACAATGTGGGGACTTATACGTGCAACAATGTGGGGACTTATATTTGCAACAATGTGGGGACTTATACTTGCAGCAATGTGGGGACTTATACTTGCAACAATGTGGGGACTTATACTTGCAACAATGTGGGGACTTATACTTGCAACAATGTGGGGACTTACAATTGCAACAATATGGGGACTTATACTTGCAACAATGTGGGGACTTATACTTGCAACAATGTGGGGACTTATATTTGCAACAATATGGGACTTATACTTGCAACAATGTGGGGACTTATACTTGCAACAATGTGGAGACTTATACTTGCAACAATGTGGGGACTTATACTTGCAGCAATGTGGGGACTTATACTTGCAACAATGTGGGGACTTATACTTGCAACAATGTGGGGACTTATACTTGCAACAATGTGGGGACTTATACTTGCAACAATGTGGGACTTATACTTGCAACAATGTTGGGACTTATACTTGCAACAATGTGGAGACTTATACTTGCAACAATGTGGGGACTTATACTTGCAGCAATGTGGGGACTTATACTTGCAACAATGTGGGGACTTATACTTGCAACAATGTGGGGACTTATACTTGCAACAATGTGGGGACTTATACTTGCAACAATGTGGGGAGTTATACTTGCAACAATGTGGGGACTTATACTTACAACAATGTGGGGATTTATACTTGCAACAATGTGGGGACTTATACTTGCAACAATGTGGGGACTTATACTTGCAACAATGTGGGGACTTATACTTGCAACAATGTGGGGACTTATACTTGCAACAATGTGGGGACTTATACTTGCAGCAATGTGGGGACTTATACTTGCAACAATGTGGGGACTTATACTTGCAACAATGTGGGGACTTATGCTTGCAACAATGTGGGGACTTATACTTGCAACAATGTGGGACTTATACTTGCAACAATGTGGGGACTTATACTTGCAACAATGTGGAGACTTATACTTGCAACAATGTGGGGACTTATACTTGCAGCAATGTGGGGACTTATACTTGCAACAATGTGGGGACTTATACTTGCAACAATGTGGGGACTTATACTTGCAACAATGTGGGGACTTGTACTTGCAACAATGTGGGGAGTTATACTTGCAACAATGTGGGGACTTATACTTACAACAATGTGGGGAGTTATACTTGCAACAATGTGGGGACTTATACTTGCAACAATATGGGGACTTATACTTGCAACAATGTGGGGACTTATACTTGCAACAATGTGGGGACTTATACTTGCAACAATGTGGGGACTTATACTTGCAACAATGTGGGGACTTATACTTGCAACAATGTGGGGACTTATACTTGCAACAATGTGGGGACTTATACTTGCAACAATGTGGGGTCTTATACTTGCAACAATGTGGGGACTTATACTTGCAACAATGTGGGGACTTTTACTTGCAACAATGTGGGGACTTATACTTGCAACGATGTGGGGACTTATACTTGCAACAATGTGGAGACTTTTACATGCAACAATGTGGAGACTTATACTTGCAACAATGTGGGGACTTATACTTGCAACAATGTGGGGACTTATACTTGCAACAATGTGGGGACTTATACTTGCAGCAATGTGGGGACTTATACTTGCAACAATGTGGGGACTTATACTTGCAACAATGTGGAGACTTATACTTGCAACAATGTGGGGACTTATACTTGCAACAATGTGGGGACTTATAATTGCAACAATGTGGGGACTTATACTTGCAACAATGTGGGGACTTATACTTGCAACAATGTGGGGACTTATACTTGCAACAATGTGGGGACTTATACTTGCAACAATGTGGTGACTTATACTTGCAACAATGTGGGGACTTATACTTGCAACAATGTGGGGACTTATACTTGCAACAATGTGGGGACTTATACTTGCAACAATGTGGGGACTTATACTTGCAACAATGTGGGGACTTATACTTGCAACAATGTGGGGTCTTATACTTGCAACAATGTGGGGACTTATACTTGCAACAATGTGGGGACTTATACTTGCAACAATGTGGGGACTTATACTTGCAACAATGTGGGGACTTATACTTGCAACAATGTGGGGACTTATACTTGCAACAATGTGGGGACTTATACTTGCAACAATGTGGGGACTTATACTTGCAACAATGTGGGGACTTATACTTGCAACAATGTGGGGACTTATACTTGCAACAATGTGGGGACTTATACTTGCAACAATGTGGGGACTTATACTTGCAACAATGTGGGGTCTTATACTTGCAACAATGTGGTGACTTATACTTGCAACAATGTGGGGACTTATACTTGCAACAATGTGGGGACTTATACTTGCAACAATGTGGGGACTTATACTTGCAACAATGTGGGGACTTATACTTGCAACAATGTGGGGACTTATACTTGCAACAATGTGGGGACTTATACTTGCAACAATGTGGGGACTTATACTTGCAACAATGTGGGGACTTATACTTGCAACAATGTGGGGACTTATACTTGCAACAATGTGGGGACTTATACTTGCAACAATGTGGGGACTTACACTTGCAACAATGTGTGGACTTATACTTGCAACAATGTGGGGACTTATACTTGCAACAATGTGGGGACGTATACTTGCGACAATGTGGGGACTTCTACTTGCAACAATGTGGGGTCTTATACTTGCAACAATGTGGGGACTTATACTTGCAACAATGTGGGGACTTTTACTTGCAACAATGTGGGGACTTATACTTGCAACAATGTGGGGACTTATACTTGCAACAATGTGGGGACTTTTACTTGCAACAATGTGGGGACTTATACTTGCAACAATGTGGGGACTTATACTTGCAACAATGTGGGGACTTATACTTGCAACAATGTGGGGAATAATACTTGCAACAATGTGGAGACTTATACTTGCAACAATGTGGGGACTTATACTTGCAACAATGTGGGGACTTATACTTGCAACAATGTGGGGATTTATACTTGCAACAATGTGGAGACTTATACTTGCAACAATGTGGGGACTTATACTTGCAACAATGTGGGGACTTATACTTGCAACAATGTGGGGACTTATACTTGCAACAATGTGGGGACTTATACTTGCAACAATGTGGGGACTTATACTTGCAACAATGTGGGGACTTATACTTGCAACAATGTGGGGACTTATACTTGCAACAATGTGGGGACTTATACTTGCAACCATGTGGGGACTTATACCTGCAACAATGTGGGGACTTATACTTGCAATAATGTGGGGACTTATACTTGCAACAATGTGGGGACTTATACTTGCAACAATGTGGGGACTTATACTTGCAACAATGTGGGGACTTATACTTGCAACAATGTGGGGACTTATACTTGAAACAATGTGGGGAATTATACTTGCAACAATGTGGGGACTTATACTTGCAACAATGTGGGGACTTACACTTGCAACAATGTGGGGACTTATACTTGCAACAATGTGGGGACTTATACTTGCAACAATGTGGGGACTTATACTTGCAACAATGTGGGGACTTATACTTGCAACAATGTGGGGACTTATACTTGCAACAATGTGGGGACTTATACTTGCAACAATGTGGGGACTTATACTTGCAACAATGTGGGGACTTATACTTGCAACAATGTGGGGACTTATACTTGCAACCATGTGGGGACTTATACCTGCAACAATGTGGGGACTTATACTTGCAATAATGTGGGGACTTATACTTGCAACAATGTGGGGACTTATACTTGCAACAATGTGGGGACTTATACTTGCAACAATGTGGGGACTTATACTTGCAACAATGTGGGGACTTATACTTGCAACAATGTGGGGACTTATACTTGCAACAATGTGGGGACTTATACTTGCAACAATGTGGGGACTTATACTTGCAACAATGTGGGGACTTATACTTGCAACAATGTGGGGACTTATACTTGCAACAATGTGGGGACTTATACTTGCAACCATGTGGGGACTTATACCTGCAACAATGTGGGGACTTATACTTGCAATAATGTGGGGACTTATACTTGCAACAATGTGGGGACTTATACTTGCAACAATGTGGGGACTTATACTTGCAACAATGTGGGGACTTATACTTGCAACAATGTGGGGACTTATACTTGCAACAATGTGGGGACTTATACGTGCAACAATGTGGGGACTTATATTTGCAACAATGTGGGGACTTATACTTGCAGCAATGTGGGGACTTATACTTGCAACAATGTGGGGACTTATACTTGCAACAATGTGGGGACTTATACTTGCAACAATGTGGGGACTTACAATTGCAACAATATGGGGACTTATACTTGCAACAATGTGGGGACTTATACTTGCAACAATGTGGGGACTTATATTTGCAACAATATGGGACTTATACTTGCAACAATGTGGGGACTTATACTTGCAACAATGTGGAGACTTATACTTGCAACAATGTGGGGACTTATACTTGCAGCAATGTGGGGACTTATACTTGCAACAATGTGGGGACTTATACTTGCAACAATGTGGGGACTTATACTTGCAACAATGTGGGGACTTATACTTGCAACAATGTGGGACTTATACTTGCAACAATGTGGGGACTTATACTTGCAACAATGTGGAGACTTATACTTGCAACAATGTGGGGACTTATACTTGCAGCAATGTGGGGACTTATACTTGCAACAATGTGGGGACTTATACTTGCAACAATGTGGGGACTTATACTTGCAACAATGTGGGGACTTATACTTGCAACAATGTGGGGAGTTATACTTGCAACAATGTGGGGACTTATACTTACAACAATGTGGGGATTTATACTTGCAACAATGTGGGGACTTATACTTGCAACAATGTGGGGACTTATACTTGCAACAATGTGGGGACTTATACTTGCAACAATGTGGGGACTTATACTTGCAACAATGTGGGGACTTATACTTGCAGCAATGTGGGGACTTATACTTGCAACAATGTGGGGACTTATACTTGCAACAATGTGGGGACTTATGCTTGCAACAATGTGGGGACTTATACTTGCAACAATGTGGGACTTATACTTGCAACAATGTGGGGACTTATACTTGCAACAATGTGGAGACTTATACTTGCAACAATGTGGGGACTTATACTTGCAGCAATGTGGGGACTTATACTTGCAACAATGTGGGGACTTATACTTGCAACAATGTGGGGACTTATACTTGCAACAATGTGGGGACTTGTACTTGCAACAATGTGGGGAGTTATACTTGCAACAATGTGGGGACTTATACTTACAACAATGTGGGGAGTTATACTTGCAACAATGTGGGGACTTATACTTGCAACAATATGGGGACTTATACTTGCAACAATGTGGGGACTTATACTTGCAACAATGTGGGGACTTATACTTGCAACAATGTGGGGACTTATACTTGCAACAATGTGGGGACTTATACTTGAAACAATGTGGGGACTTATACTTGCAACAATGTGGGGAATTATACTTGCAACAATGTGGGGACTTATACTTGCAACAATGTGGGCACTTACACTTGCAACAATGTGGGGACTTATACTTGCAACAATTTGGGGACTTATACTTGCAACAATGTGGGGACTTATACTTGCAACAATGTGGGGACTTATACTTGCAACAATGAGGGGACTTATACTTGCAACAATGTGGGGACTTATACTTGCAACAATGTGGGGACTTATACTTGCAACAATGTGGGGACTTATACTTGCAACAATGTGGGGACTTATACTTGCAACAATGTGGGGACTTATACTTGCAACAATGTGGTGACTTATACTTGCAACAATGTGGGGACTTATACTTGCAACAATGTGGGGACTTATACTTGCAACAATGTGGGGACTTATACTTGCAACAATGTGGGGACTTATACTTGCAACAATGTGGGGACTTATACTTGCAACAATGTGGGGTCTTATACTTGCAACAATGTGGGGACTTATACTTGCAACAATGTGGGGACTTTTACTTGCAACAATGTGGGGACTTATACTTGCAACGATGTGGGGACTTATACTTGCAACAATGTGGGGACTTTTACTTGCAACAATGTGGAGACTTATACTTGCAACAATGTGGGGACTTATACTTGCAACAATGTGGGGACTTATACTTGCAACAATGTGGGGACTTATACTTGCAGCAATGTGGGGACTTATACTTGCAACAATGTGGGGACTTATACTTGCAACAATGTGGAGACTTATACTTGCAACAATGTGGGGACTTATACTTGCAACAATGTGGGGACTTATAATTGCAACAATGTGGGGACTTATACTTGCAACAATGTGGGGACTTATACTTGCAACAATGAGGGGACTTATACTTGCAACAATGTGGGGACTTCTACTTGCAACAATGTGGGGACTTATACTGGCAACAATGTGGGGACTTATACTTGCAACAATGTGGGGACTTATACTTGCAACAATGTGGAGACTTATACTTGCAACAATGTGGGGACTTATACTTGCAACAATATGGCGACTTTTACTTGCAACAATGTGGGGACTTATACTTGCAACAATGTGGGGACTTATACTGGCAACAATGTGGGGACTTATACTTGCAACAATGTGGGGACTTATACTTGCAACAATGTGGAGACTTATACTTGCAACAATGTGGGGACTTATACTTGCAACAATGTGGGGTCTTATACTTGCAACAATGTGGGGACTTATACTTGCAACAATGTGGGGACTTTTACTTGCAACAATGTGGGGACTTATACTTGCAACAATGTGGGGACTTATACTTGCAACAATGTGGGGAATAATACTTGCAACAATGTGGGGACTTATACTTGCAACAATGTGGAGACTTATACTTGCAACAATGTGGGGACTTATACTTGCAGCAATGTGGGGACTTATACTTGCAACAATGTGGGGACTTATACTTGCAACAATGTGGGGACTTATACTTGCAACAATGTGGGGACTTGTACTTGCAACAATGTGGGGAGTTATACTTGCAACAATGTGGGGAGTTATACTTGCAACAATGTGGGGACTTATACTTGCAACAATGTGGGGAATAATACTTGCAACAATGTGGGGACTTATACTTGCAACAATGTGGAGACTTATACTTGCAACAATGTGGGGACTTATACTTGCAGCAATGTGGAGACTTATACTTGCAACAATGTGGGGACTTATACTTGCAACAATATGGCGACTTTTACTTGCAACAATGTGGGGACTTATACTTGCAACAATGTGGGGACTTATACTGGCAACAATGTGGGGACTTATACTTGCAACAATGTGGGGACTTATACTTGCAACAATGTGGAGACTTATACTTGCAACAATGTGGGGACTTATACTTGCAACAATGTGGGGTCTTATACTTGCAACAATGTGGGGACTTATACTTGCAACAATGTGGGGACTTTTACTTGCAACAATGTGGGGACTTATACTTGCAACAATGTGGGGACTTATACTTGCAACAATGTGGGGAATAATACTTGCAACAATGTGGGGACTTATACTTGCAACAATGTGGAGACTTATACTTGCAACAATGTGGGGACTTATACTTGCAGCAATGTGGGGACTTATACTTGCAACAATGTGGGGACTTATACTTGCAACAATGTGGGGACTTATACTTGCAACAATGTGGGGACTTGTACTTGCAACAATGTGGGGAGTTATACTTGCAACAATGTGGGGAGTTATACTTGCAACAATGTGGGGACTTATACTTGCAACAATGTGGGGAATAATACTTGCAACAATGTGGGGACTTATACTTGCAACAATGTGGAGACTTATACTTGCAACAATGTGGGGACTTATACTTGCAGCAATGTGGGGACTTATACTTGCAACAATGTGGGGACTTATACTTGCAACAATGTGGGGACTTATACTTGCAACAATGTGGGGACTTGTACTTGCAACAATGTGGGGAGTTATACTTGCAACAATGTGGGGAGTTATACTTGCAACAATGTGGGGACTTATACTTGCAACAATGTGGGGACTTATACTTGCAACAATGTGGGGACTTATACTTGCAACAATGTGGGGACTTATACTTGCAACAATGTGGGGACTTATACTTGCAACAATGTGGGGGCTTATACTTGCAACAATGTGGGGACTTATACTTGAAACAATGTGGGGAATTATACTTGCAACAATGTGGGGACTTATACTTGCAACAATGTGGGGACTTACACTTGCAACAATGTGGGGACTTATACTTGCAACAATGTGGGGACTTATACTTGCAACAATGTGGAGACTTATACTTGCAACAATGTGGGGACTTATACTTGCAACAATGTGGGGACTTATAATTGCAACAATGTGGGGACTTATACTTGCAACAATGTGGGGACTTATACTTGCAACAATGTGGGGACTTATACTTGCAACAATGTGGGGACTTATACTTGCAACAATGTGGGGACTTATACTTGCAACAATGTGGGGACATATACTTGCAACAATGTGGGGACTTATACTTGCAACAATGTGGAGACTTATACTTGCAACAATGTGGGGACTTATACTTGCAACAATGTGGGGACTTATACTTGCAACAATGTGGAGACTTATACTTGCAACAATGTGGAGACTTATACTTGCAACAATGTGGGGACTTACAATTGCAACAATATGGGGACTTATACTTGCAACAATGTGGGGACTTATACTTGCAACAATGTGGGGACTTATACTTGCAACAATGTGGGACTTATACTTGCAACAATGTGGGGACTTATACTTGCAACAATGTGGAGACTTATACTTGCAACAATGTGGGGACTTATACTTGCAACAATGTGGGGACTTACAATTGCAACAATATGGGGACTTATACTTGCAACAATGTGGGGACTTATACTTGCAACAATGTGGGGACTTATACTTGCAACAATGTGGGACTTATACTTGCAACAATGTGGGGACTTATACTTGCAACAATGTGGGGAATTATACTTGCAACAATGTGGGGACTTATACTTGCAACAATGTGGGGACTTACACTTGCAACAATGTGGGGACTTATACTTGCAACAATTTGGGGACTTATACTTGCAACAATGTGGGGACTTATACTTGCAACAATGTGGGGACTTATACTTGCAACAATGAGGGGACTTACACTTGCAACAATGTGGGGACTTATACTTGCAACAATGTGGGGACTTATACTTGCAACAATGTGGGGACTTATACTTGCAACAATGTGGGGACTTATACTTGCAACAATGTGGGGACTTATACTTGCAACAATGTGGGGACTTATACTTGCAACAATGTGGGGACTTATAATTGCAACAATGTGGGGACTTATACTTGCAACAATGTGGGGACTTATACTTGCAACAATGTGGGGACTTATACTTGCAACAATGTGGGGACTTATACTTGCAACAATGTGGGGACTTATACTTGCAACAATGTGGGGTCTTATACTTGCAACAATGTGGGGACTCATACTTGCAACAATGTGGGGACTTATACTTGCAACAATGTGGGGAATAATACTTGCAACAATGTGGGGACTTATACTTGCAACAATGTGGAGACTTTTACTTGCAACAATGTGGGGACTTATACTTGCAACAATGTGAGGACTTATAATTGCAACAATGTGGGGACTTATACTTGCAACAATGTGGGGACTTATACTTGCAACAATGTGGGGACTTATACTTGCAACAATGTGGGGACTTATACTTGCAACAATGTGGGGACTTATACTTGCAACAATGTGGAGACTTATACTTGCAACAATGTGGGGACTTATACTTGCAACAATGTGGGGACTTATACTTGCAACAATGTGGAGACTTATACTTGCAACAATGTGGAGACTTATACTTGCAACAATGTGGGGACTTATACTTGCAACAATGTGGAGACTTATACTTGCAACAATGTGGGGACTTATACTTGCAACAATGTGGGGACTTATACTTGCAACAATGTGGGGACTTAAACTTGCAACAATGTGGGGACTTATACTTGCAACAATGTGGGGACTTATACTTGCAACAATGTGGGGTCTTATACTTGCAACAATGTGGGGACTTATACTTGCAACAATGTGGGGACTTATACTTGCAACAATGTGGGGACTTATACTTGCAACAATGTGGGGACTTATACTTGCAACAATGTGGGGACTTATACTTGCAACAATGTGGGGACTTATACTTGCAACAATGTGGGGACTTATACTTGCAACAATGTGGGGACTTATACTTGCAACAATGTGGGGACTTATACTTGCAACAATGTGGGGACTTATACTTGCAACAATGTGGGGACTTAAACTTGCAACAATGTGGGGACTTATACTTGCAACAATGTGGGGACTTATACTTGCAACAATGTGGGGACTTATACTTGCAACAATGTGGGGACTTATACTTGCAACAATGTGGGGACTTATACTTGCAACAATGTGGGGACTTATAATTGCAACAATGTGGGGACTTATACTTGCAACAATGTGGGGACTTATACTTGCAACAATGTGGGGACTTATACTTGCAACAATGTGGGGACTTATACTTGCAACAATGTGGGGACTTATACTTGCAACAATGTGGGGACTTAAACTTGCAACAATGTGGGGACATATACTTGCAACAATGTGGGGACTTATACTTGCAACAATGTGGGGACTTATACTTGCAACAATGTGGGGACTTATACTTGCAACAATGTGGGGACTTATACCTGCAACAATGTGGGGACTTATACTTGCAACAATGTGGGGACTTATACTTGCAACAATGTGGGGACTTATACTTGCAACAATGTGGGGACTTATACTTGCAACAATGTGGGGACTTATACTTGCAACAATGTGGGGACTTATACTTGCAACAATGTGGGGACTTATACTTGCAACAATGTGGGGACTTATACTTGCAACAATGTGGGGTCTTATACTTGCAACAATGTGGGGACTTATACTTGCAACAATGTGGGGACTTTTACTTGCAACAATGTGGGGACTTATACTTGCAACAATGTGGGGACTTATACTTGCAACAATGTGGGGACTTATACTTGCAACAATGTGGGGAGTTATACTTGCAACAATGTGGGGACTTATACTTACAATAATGTGGGGACTTATACTTGCAACAATGTGGAGACTTATACTTGCAACAATGTGGGGACTTATACTTGCAACAATGTGGGGACTTATACTTGCAACAATGTGGGGACTTATACTTGCAACAATGTGGGGACTTATACTTGCAACAATGTGGGGAGTTATACTTGCAATAATGTGGGGACTTATACTTACAATAATGTGGGGACTTATACTTGCAACAATGTGGGGACTTATACTTGCAACAATGTGGAGACTTATACTTGCAACAATGTGGAGACTTATACTTGCAACAATGTGGGGACTTATACTTGCAACAATGTGGAGACTTATACTTGCAACAATGTGGGGACTTATACTTGCAACAATGTGGGGACTTATACTTGCAACAATGTGGGGACTTAAACTTGCAACAATGTGGGGACTTATACTTGCAACAATGTGGGGACTTATACTTGCAACAATGTGGGGTCTTATACTTGCAACAATGTGGGGACTTATACTTGCAACAATGTGGGGACTTATACTTGCAACAATGTGGGGACTTATACTTGCAACAATGTGGGGACTTATACTTGCAACAATGTGGGGACTTATACTTGCAACAATGTGGGGACTTATACTTGCAACAATGTGGGGACTTATACTTGCAACAATGTGGGGACTTATACTTGCAACAATGTGGGGACTTATACTTGCAACAATGTGGGGACTTATACTTGCAACAATGTGGGGACTTAAACTTGCAACAATGTGGGGACTTATACTTGCAACAATGTGGGGACTTATACTTGCAACAATGTGGGGACTTATACTTGCAACAATGTGGGGACTTATACTTGCAACAATGTGGGGACTTATACTTGCAACAATGTGGGGACTTATAATTGCAACAATGTGGGGACTTATACTTGCAACAATGTGGGGACTTATACTTGCAACAATGTGGGGACTTATACTTGCAACAATGTGGGGACTTATACTTGCAACAATGTGGGGACTTATACTTGCAACAATGTGGGGACTTAAACTTGCAACAATGTGGGGACATATACTTGCAACAATGTGGGGACTTATACTTGCAACAATGTGGGGACTTATACTTGCAACAATGTGGGGACTTATACTTGCAACAATGTGGGGACTTATACCTGCAACAATGTGGGGACTTATACTTGCAACAATGTGGGGACTTATACTTGCAACAATGTGGGGACTTATACTTGCAACAATGTGGGGACTTATACTTGCAACAATGTGGGGACTTATACTTGCAACAATGTGGGGACTTATACTTGCAACAATGTGGGGACTTATACTTGAAACAATGTGGGGACTTATACTTGCAACAATGTGGGGACTTATACTTGCAACAATGTGGGGACTTATACTTGCAACAATGTGGGGACTTATACTTGCAACAATGTGGGGTCTTATACTTGCAACAATGTGGGGACTTATACTTGCAACAATGTGGGGACTTATACTTGCAACAATGTGGGGACTTATACTTGCAACAATGTGGGGACTTATACTTGCAACAATGTGGGGACTTATACTTGCAACAATGTGGGGACTTATACTTGCAACAATGTGGGGACTTATACTTGCAACAATGTGGGGAATTATACTTGCAACAATGTGGGGACTTATACTTGCAACAATGTGGGGACTTACACTTGCAACAATGTGGGGACTTATACTTGCAACAATGTGGGGACTTATACTTGCAACAATGAGGGGACTTATACTTGCAACAATGTGGGGACTTATACTTGCAACAATGTGGGGACTTATACTTGCAACAATGTGGGGACTTATACTTGCAACAATGTGGGGACTTATACTTGCAACAATGTGGGGACTTATACTTGCAACAATGTGGGGACTTATACTTGCAACAATGTGGGGACTTATACTTGCAACAATGTGGGGACTTATACTTGCAACAATGTGGGGACTTATACTTGCAACAATGTGGGGACTTATACTTGCAACAATGTGGGGACTTATACTTGCAACAATGTGGGGTCTTATACTTGCAACAATGTGGGGACTTATACTTGCTACAATGTGGGGACTTTTACTTGCAACAATGTGGGGACTTATACTTGCAACAATGTGGGGACTTATACTTGCAACAATGTGGGGACTTTTACTTGCAACAATGTGGGGACTTATACTTGCAACAATGTGGGGACTTATACTTGCAACAATGTGGCGACTTATACTTGCAACAATGTGGGGAATAATACTTGCAACGATGTGGAGACTTATACTTGCAACAATGTGGGGACTTATACTTGCAACAATGTGGGGACTTATACTTGCAACAATGTGGGGACTTATACTTGCAACAATGTGGAGACTTATACTTGCAACAATGTGGGGACTTATACTTGCAACAATGTGGGGACTTATACTTGCAACAATGTGGAGACTTATACTTGCAACAATGTGGGGACTTATACTTGCAACAATGTGGGGACTTATACTTGCAACAATGTGGGGACTTATACTTGCAACAATGTGGGGACTTATACTTGCAACAATGTGGGGAATAATACTTGCAACAATGTGGAGACTTATACTTGCAACAATGTGGGGACTTATACTTGCAACAATGTGGGGACTTATACTTGCAACAATGTGGGGACTTATACTTGCAACAATGTGGAGACTTATACTTGCAACAATGTGGGGACTTATACTTGCAACAATGTGGGGACTTATAATTGCAACAATGTGGGGACTTATACTTGCAACAATGTGGGGACTTATACTTGCAACAATGTGGGGACTTATACTTGCAACAATGTGGGGACTTATACTTGCAACAATGTGGGGACTTATACTTGCAACAATGTGGGGACTTATACTTGCAACAATGTGGGGACTTATACTTGCAACAATGTGGGGACTTATACTTGCAACAATGTGGAGACTTATACTTGCAACAATGTGGGGACTTATACTTGCAACAATGTGGGGACTTATACTTGCAACAATGTGGAGACTTATACTTGCAACAATGTGTGGACTTATACCTGCAACAATGTGGGGACTTATACTTGCAACAATGTGGTGACTTATACTTGCAACAATGTGGGGACTTATACTTGCAACAATGTGGGGACTTATACTTGCAACAATGTGGGGACTTATACTTGCAACAATGTGGGGACTTATACTTGCAACAATGTGGGGACTTATACTTGCAACAATGTGGGGACTTATACTTGCAACAATGTGGGGACTTATACTTGCAACAATGTGGGGACTTATACTTGCAACAATGTGGGGACTTATACTTGCAGCAATGTGGGGACTTATACTTGCAACAATGTGGGGACTTATACTTGCAACAATGTGGGGACTTATACCTGCAACAATGTGGGGACTTATACTTGCAACAATGTGGGGACTTATACTTGCAACAATGTGGGGACTTATACTTGCAACAATGTGGGGACTTATACTTGCAACAATGTGGTGACTTATACTTGCAACAATGTGGGGACTTATACTTGCAACAATGTGGGGACTTATACTTGCAACAATGTGGGGACTTATACTTGCAACAATGTGGGGTCTTATACTTGCAACAATGTGGGGACTTATACTTGCAACAATGTGGGGACTTTTACTTGCAACAATGTGGGGACTTATACTTGCAACAATGTGGGGACTTATACTTGCAACAATGTGGGGACTTATACTTGCAACAATGTGGGGAGTTATACTTGCAACAATGTGGGGACTTATACTTACAATAATGTGGGGACTTATACTTGCAACAATGTGGAGACTTATACTTGCAACAATGTGGGGACTTATACTTGCAACAATGTGGGAACTTATACTTGCAACAATGTGGGGACTTATACTTGCAACAATGTGGGGACTTATACTTGCAACAATGTGGGGAGTTATACTTGCAACAATGTGGGGACTTATACTTACAATAATGTGGGGAGTTATACTTGCAACAATGTGGGGACTTATACTTGCAACAATGTGGGGACTTATACTTGCAACAATGTGGGGACTTATACTTGCAACAATGTGGGGACTTATACTTGCAACAATGTGGGGACTTATACTTGCAACAATGTGGGGACTTATACTTGCAACAATGTGGGGACTTATACTTGCAACAATGTGGTGAATTATACTTGCAACAATGTGGGGACTTATACTTGCAACAATGTGGGGACTTACACTTGCAACAATGTGGGGACTTATACTTGCAACAATTTGGGGACTTATACTTGCAACAATGTGGGGACTTATACTTGCAACAATGTGGGGACTTATACTTGCAACAATGAGGGGACTTATACTTGCAACAATGTGGGGACTTATACTTGCAACAATGTGGGGACTTATACTAGCAACAATGTGGGGACTTATACTTGCAACAATGTGGGGACTTATACTTGCAACAATGTGGAGACTTACACTTGCAACAATGTGGGGACTTATACTTGTAACAATGTGGGGACTTATACTTGCAACAATGTGGGGACTTATACTTGCAACAATATGGGGACTTATACTTGCAACAATGTGGGGACTTTTACTTGCAACAATGTGGGGACTTATACTTGCAACAATGTGGGGACTTATACTTGCAACAATGTGAGGACTTATACTTGCAACAATGTGGGGACTTATACTTGCAACAATGTGGGGACTTATACTTGCAACAATGTGGGGACTTATACTTGCAACAATGTGGGGACTTATACTTGCAACAATGTGGGGACTTATACTTGCAACAATGTGGGGACTTATACTTGCAACAATGTGGGGACTTATACTTGCAACAATGTGGGGACTTATACTTGCAACAATGTGGGCACTTACACTTGCAACAATATGGGGACTTATACTTGCAACAATGTGGGGACTTATACTTGCAACAATGTGGGGACTTACACTTGCAACAATGTGGGGACTTATACTTGCAACAATGTGGGGACTTATACTTGCAACAATGTTGGGACTTATACTTGCAACAATGTGGGGACTTATACTTGCAACAATGTGGGGACTTATACTTGCAACAATGTGGGGACTTATACTTGCAACAATGTGGGGACTTATACTTGCAACAATGTGGGGACTTATACTTGCAACAATGTGGGCACTTACACTTGCAACAATATGGGGACTTATACTTGCAACAATGTGGGGACTTATACTTGCAACAATGTGGGGACTTACACTTGCAACAATGTGGGGACTTATACTTGCAACAATGTGGGGACTTATACTTGCAACAATGTGGGGACTTATACTTGCAACAATGTGGGGACTTATACTTGCAACAATGTGGGCACTTACACTTGCAACAATATGGGGACTTATACTTGCAACAATGTGGGGACTTATACTTGCAACAATGTGGGGACTTATACTTGCAACAATGTGGAGACTTATACTTGCAACAATGTGGGGACTTATACTTGCAACAATGTGGGGACTTATACTTGCAACAATGTGGGGACTTATACTCGCAACAATGTGGGGACTTATACTTGCAACAATGTGGGGAATAATACTTGCAACAATGTAGAGACTTATACTTGCAACAATGTGGGGACTTATACTTGCAACAATGTGGGGACTTATACTTGCAACAATGTGGGGACTTATACTTGCAACAATGTGGGGACTTATACTTGCAACAATGTGGGGACTTATACTTGCAACAATGTGGGGACTTATACTTGCAACAATGTGGGGACTTATACTTGCAACAATGTGGGGACTTATACTTGCAACAATGTGGGGACTTATACTTGCAACAATGTGGGGAATAATACATGCAACAATGTGGAGACTTATACTTGCAACAATGTGGGGACTTATACTTGCAACAATGTGGGGACTTATACTTGCAACAATGTGGGGAATAATACTTGCAACAATGTAGAGACTTATACTTGCAACAATGTGGGGACTTATACTTGCAACAATGTAGGGACTTATACTTGCAACAATGTGGGGACTTATACTTGCAACAATGTGGGGACTTATACTTGCAACAATGTGGGGACTTATACTTGCAACAATGTGGGGACTTATACTTGCAACAATGTGGGGACTTATACTTGCAACAATGTGGGGACTTATACTTGCAACAATGTGGGGACTTATACTTGCAACAATGTGGGGACTTATACTTGCAACAATGTGGGGACTTATACTTGCAACAATGTGGGGACTTATACTTGCAACAATGTGGGGACTTATACTTGCAACAATGTGGGGACTTATGCTTGCAACAATGTGGGGACTTATACTTGCAACAATGTGGAGACTTATACTTGCAACAATGTGGGGACTTATACTTGCAACAATGTAGGGACTTATACTTGCAACAATGTGGGGACTTATACTTGCAACAATGTGGGGACTTATACTTGCAACAATGTGGGGACTTATACTTGCAACAATGTGGGGACTTATACTTGCAACAATGTGGGGACTTATACTTGCAACAATGTGGGGACTTATACTTGCAACAATGCGGGGACTTATACTTGCAACAATGTGGCGACTTATACTTGCAACAATGTGGGGACTTATACTTGCAACAATGTGGGGACTTATACTTGCAACAATGTGGGGACTTATACTTGCAACAATGTGGGGACTTATACTTGCAACAATGAGGGGACTTATACTTGCAACAATGTGGGGACTTATACTTGCAACAATGTGGGGACTTATACTTGCAACAATGTGGGGACTTATACTTGCAACAATGTGGGGACTTATACTTGCAACAATGTGGGGACTTATACTTGCAACAATGTGGGCACTTACACTTGCAACAATATGGGGACTTATACTTGCAACAATGTGGGGACTTATACTTGCAACAATGTGGGGACTTACACTTGCAACAATGTGGGGACTTATACTTGCAACAATGTGGGGACTTATACCTGCAACAATGTGGGGACTTATACTTGCAACAATGTGGGGACTTATACTTGCAACAATGTGGGGACTTATACTTGCAACAATGTGGGGACTTATACTTGCAACAATGTGGGGACTTATACTTGCAACAATGTGGGGACTTATACTAGCAACAATGTGGGGACTTATACTTGCAACAATGTGGGGACTTATACTTGCAACAATGTGGAGACTTACACTTGCAACAATGTGGGGACTTATACTTGTAACAATGTGGGGACTTATACTTGCAACAATGTGGGGACTTATACTTGCAACAATATGGGGACTTATACTTGCAACAATGTGGGGACTTTTACTTGCAACAATGTGGGGACTTATACTTGCAACAATGTGGGGACTTATACTTGCAACAATGTGAGGACTTATACTTGCAACAATGTGGGGACTTATACTTGCAACAATGTGGGGACTTATACTTGCAACAATGTGGGGACTTATACTTGCAACAATGTGGGGACTTATACTTGCAACAATGTGGGGACTTATACTTGCAACAATGTGGGGACTTATACTTGCAACAATGTGGGGACTTATACTTGCAACAATGTGGGGACTTATACTTGCAACAATGTGGGCACTTACACTTGCAACAATATGGGGACTTATACTTGCAACAATGTGGGGACTTATACTTGCAACAATGTGGGGACTTACACTTGCAACAATGTGGGGACTTATACTTGCAACAATGTGGGGACTTATACTTGCAACAATGTTGGGACTTATACTTGCAACAATGTGGGGACTTATACTTGCAACAATGTGGGGACTTATACTTGCAACAATGTGGGGACTTATACTTGCAACAATGTGGGGACTTATACTTGCAACAATGTGGGGACTTATACTTGCAACAATGTGGGCACTTACACTTGCAACAATATGGGGACTTATACTTGCAACAATGTGGGGACTTATACTTGCAACAATGTGGGGACTTACACTTGCAACAATGTGGGGACTTATACTTGCAACAATGTGGGGACTTATACTTGCAACAATGTGGGGACTTATACTTGCAACAATGTGGGGACTTATACTTGCAACAATGTGGGCACTTACACTTGCAACAATATGGGGACTTATACTTGCAACAATGTGGGGACTTATACTTGCAACAATGTGGGGACTTATACTTGCAACAATGTGGAGACTTATACTTGCAACAATGTGGGGACTTATACTTGCAACAATGTGGGGACTTATACTTGCAACAATGTGGGGACTTATACTCGCAACAATGTGGGGACTTATACTTGCAACAATGTGGGGAATAATACTTGCAACAATGTAGAGACTTATACTTGCAACAATGTGGGGACTTATACTTGCAACAATGTGGGGACTTATACTTGCAACAATGTGGGGACTTATACTTGCAACAATGTGGGGACTTATACTTGCAACAATGTGGGGACTTATACTTGCAACAATGTGGGGACTTATACTTGCAACAATGTGGGGACTTATACTTGCAACAATGTGGGGACTTATACTTGCAACAATGTGGGGACTTATACTTGCAACAATGTGGGGAATAATACATGCAACAATGTGGAGACTTATACTTGCAACAATGTGGGGACTTATACTTGCAACAATGTGGGGACTTATACTTGCAACAATGTGGGGAATAATACTTGCAACAATGTAGAGACTTATACTTGCAACAATGTGGGGACTTATACTTGCAACAATGTAGGGACTTATACTTGCAACAATGTGGGGACTTATACTTGCAACAATGTGGGGACTTATACTTGCAACAATGTGGGGACTTATACTTGCAACAATGTGGGGACTTATACTTGCAACAATGTGGGGACTTATACTTGCAACAATGTGGGGACTTATACTTGCAACAATGTGGGGACTTATACTTGCAACAATGTGGGGACTTATACTTGCAACAATGTGGGGACTTATACTTGCAACAATGTGGGGACTTATACTTGCAACAATGTGGGGACTTATGCTTGCAACAATGTGGGGACTTATACTTGCAACAATGTGGAGACTTATACTTGCAACAATGTGGGGACTTATACTTGCAACAATGTAGGGACTTATACTTGCAACAATGTGGGGACTTATACTTGCAACAATGTGGGGACTTATACTTGCAACAATGTGGGAACTTATACTTGCAACAATGTGGGGACTTATACTTGCAACAATGTGGGGACTTATACTTGCAACAATGTGGGGACTTATACTTGCAACAATGTGGGGACTTATACTTGTAACAATGTGGGGACTTATACTTGCAACAATGTGGGGACTTATACTTGCAACAATGTGGGGACTTATACTTGCAACAATGTGGGGACTTATACTTGCAACAATGTGGGGACTTATACTTGCAACAATGTGGGGACTTATACTTGCAACAATGTGGGGACTTATACTTGCAACAATGTGGGGACTTATACTTGCAACAATGTGGGGACTTATACTTGCAACAATGTGGGGACTTATACTTGCAACAATGTGGGGACTTATACTTGCAACAATGTGGGGACTTATACTTGCAACAATGTGGGGACTTATACTTGCAACAATGTGGGGACTTATACTTGTAACAATGTGGGGACTTGTACTTGCAACAATGTGGGGACTTATACTTGTAACAATGTGGGGACTTATACTTGCAACAATGTGGGGACTTATACTTGCAACAATGTGGGGACTTATACTTGCAACAATGTGGGGACTTATACTTGCAACAATGTGGGGACTTATACTTGCAACAATGTGGGGACTTATACTTGCAACAATGTGGGGACTTATACTTGTAACAATGTGGGGACTTGTACTTGCAACAATGTGGGGACTTATACTTGCAACAATGTGGGGACTTATACTTGCAACAATGTGGGGACTTATACTTGCAACAATGTGGGGACTTATACTTGTAACAATGTGGGGACTTATACTTGCAACAATGTGGGGACTTATACTTGCAACAATGTGGGGACTTATACTTGCAACAATGTGGGGACTTATACTTGCAACAATGTGGGGACTTATACTTGCAACAATGTGGGGACTTATACTTGCAACAATGTGGGGACTTATACTTGCAACAATGTGGGGACTTATACTTGCAACAATGTGGGGACTTATACGTGCAACAATGTGGGGACTTATACTTGCAACAATGTGGGGACTTATACTTGCAACAATGTGGGGACTTATACTTGCACCAATGTGGGGACTTATACTTGCAACAATGTGGGGACTTATACTTGCAACAATGTGGGGACTTATACTTGCAACAATGTGGGGACTTATACTTGCAACAATGTGGGGACTTATACTTGCAACAATGTGGGGACTTATACTTGCAACAATGTGGGGACTTATACTTGCAACAATGTGGGGACTTATACTTGCAACAATGTGGGGACTTATACTTGCAACAATGTGGGGACTTATACTTGTAGCAATGTGGGGATTTATACTTGCAACAATGTGGGGACTTATACTTGCAACAATGTGGGAACTTATACTTGCAACAATGTGGGGACTTATACTTGCAACAATGTGGAGACTCATACTTGCAACAATGTGGGGACTTATACTTGCACCAATGTGGGGACTTATACTTGCAACAATGTGGGGACTTATACTTGCAACAATGTGGGGACTTATACTTGCAACAATGTGGGGACTTATACTTGCAACAATGTGGGGACTTATACTTGCAACAATGTGGGGACTCATACTTGCACCAATGTGGGGACTTATACTTGCAACAATGTGGGGACTTATACCTGCAACAATGTGGGGACTTATACTTGCAACAATGTGGGGACTTATACTTGCAACAATGTGGGGACTTATACTTGCAACAATGTGGGGACTTATACTTGCAACAATGTGGGGACTTATACTTGCAACAATGTGGGGACTTATACTTGCAACAATGTGGGGACTTATACTTGCAACAATGTGGGGACTTATACTTGCAACAATGTGGGGACTTATACTTGCAACAATGTGGGGACTTATACTTGCAACAATGTGGGGACTTATACTTGCAACAATGTGGGGACTTATACTTGTAACAATGTGGGGACTTATACTTGCAACAATGTGGGGACTTATACTTGCAACAATGTGGGGACTTATACTTGCAACAATGTGGGGACTTATACTTGCAACAATGTGGGGACTTATACTTGCAACAATGTGGGGACTTATACTTGCAACAATGTGGGGACTTATACTTGTAACAATGTGGGGACTTGTACTTGCAACAATGTGGGGACTTATACTTGCAACAATGTGGGGACTTATACTTGCAACAATGTGGGGACTTATACTTGCAACAATGTGGGGACTTATACTTGCAACAATGTGGGGACTTATACTTGCAACAATGTGGGGACTTATACTTGCAACAATGTGGGGACTTATACTTGCAACAATGTGGGGACTTATACTTGTAACAATGTGGGGACTTATACTTGCAACAATGTGGGGACTTATACTTGCAACAATGTGGGGACTTATACTTGCAACAATGTGGGGACTTATACTTGTAACAATGTGGGGACTTATACTTGCAACAATGTGGGGACTTATACTTGCAACAATGTGGGGACTTATACTTGCAACAATGTGGGGACTTATACTTGCAACAATGTGGGGACTTATACTTGCAACAATGTGGGGACTTATACTTGCAACAATGTGGGGACTTATACTTGCAACAATGTGGGGACTTATACTTGCAACAATGTGGGGACTTATACTTGCAACAATGTGGGGACTTATACTTGCAACAATGTGGGGACTTATACTTGCAACAATGTGGGGACTTATACTTGCAACAATGTGGGGACTTATACTTGCAACAATGTGGGGACTTATACTTGCAACAATGTGGGGACTTATACTTGCAACAATGTGGGGACTTATACTTGCAACAATGTGGGGACTTATACTTGCAACAATGTGGGGACTTATACTTGCAACAATGTGGGGACTTATACTTGCAACAATGTGGGGACTTATACTTGCAACAATGTGGGAACTTATACTTGCAACAATGTGGGGACTTATACTTGCAACAATGTGGGGACTTATACTTGCAACAATGTGGGGACTTATACTTGCAACAATGTGGGGACTTATACTTGTAACAATGTGGGGACTTATACTTGCAACAATGTGGGGACTTATACTTGCAACAATGTGGGGACTTATACTTGCAACAATGTGGGGACTTATACTTGCAACAATGTGGGGACTTATCTTATACTTGCAACAATGTGGGGACTTATACTTGCAACAATGTGGGGACTTATACTTGCAACAATGTGGGGACTTATACTTGCAACAATGTGGGGACTTATACTTGCAACAATGTGGGGACTTATACTTGCAACAATGTGGGGACTTATACTTGCAACAATGTGGGGACTTATACTTGCAACAATGTGGGGACTTATACTTGTAACAATGTGGGGACTTGTACTTGCAACAATGTGGGGACTTATACTTGTAACAATGTGGGGACTTATACTTGCAACAATGTGGGGACTTATACTTGCAACAATGTGGGGACTTATACTTGCAACAATGTGGGGACTTATACTTGCAACAATGTGGGGACTTATACTTGCAACAATGTGGGGACTTATACTTGCAACAATGTGGGGACTTATACTTGTAACAATGTGGGGACTTGTACTTGCAACAATGTGGGGACTTATACTTGCAACAATGTGGGGACTTATACTTGCAACAATGTGGGGACTTATACTTGTAACAATGTGGGGACTTATACTTGCAACAATGTGGGGACTTATACTTGCAACAATGTGGGGACTTATACTTGCAACAATGTGGGGACTTATACTTGCAACAATGTGGGGACTTATACTTGCAACAATGTGGGGACTTATACTTGCAACAATGTGGGGACTTATACTTGCAACAATGTGGGGACTTATACTTGCAACAATGTGGGGACTTATACTTGCAACAATGTGGGGACTTATACTTGCAACAATGTGGGGACTTATACTTGCAACAATGTGGGGACTTATACTTGCAACAATGTGGGGACTTATACTTGCAACAATGTGGGGACTTATACTTGCAACAATGTGGGGACTTATACTTGCAACAATGTGGGGACTTATACTTGCAACAATGTGGGGACTTATACTTGCAACAATGTGGGGACTTATACTTGCAACAATGTGGGGACTTATACTTGCAACAATGTGGGGACTTATACTTGCAACAATGTGGGGACTTATACTTGCAACAATGTGGGGACTTATACTTGCAGCAATGTGGGGATTTATACTTGCAACAATGTGGGGACTTATACTTGCAACAATGTGGGAACTTATACTTGCAACAATGTGGGGACTTATACTTGCAACAATGTGGGGACTTATACTTGCAACAATGTGGAGACTCATACTTGCAACAATGTGGGGACTTATACTTGCACCAATGTGGGGACTTATACTTGCAACAATGTGGGGACTTATACTTGCAACAATGTGGGGACTTATACTTGCAACAATGTGGGGACTTATACTTGCAACAATGTGGGGACTTATACTTGCAACAATGTGGGGACTTATACTTGCACCAATGTGGGGACTTATACTTGCAACAATGTGGGGACTTATACCTGCAACAATGTGGGGACTTATACTTGCAACAATGTGGGGACTTATACTTGCAACAATGTGGGGACTTATACTTGCAACAATGTGGGGACTTATACTTGCAACAATGTGGGGACTTATACTTGCAACAATGTGGGGACTTATACTTGCAACAATGTGGGGACTTATACTTGCAACAATGTGGGGACTTATACTTGCAACAATGTGGGGACTTATACTTGCAACAATGTGGGGACTTATACTTGCAACAATGTGGGGACTTATACTTGCAACAATGTGAGGACTTATACTTGCAACAATGTGGGGATTTATACTTGCAACAATGTGGGGACTTATACTTGCAACAATGTGGGAACTTATACTTGCAACAATGTGGGGACTTATACTTGCAACAATGTGGGGACTTATACTTGCAACAATGTGGGGAATTATACTTGCAACAATGTGGGGACTTATACTTGCAACAATGTGGGGACTTATACTTGCAACAACGTGGAGACTTATACTTGCAACAATGTGGGGACTTATACTTGCAACAATGTGGGGACATATACTCGCAAGAATGTGGGGACTTATACTTGCAACAATGTGGGGACATATACTCGCAAGAATGTGGGGACATATACTTGCAACAATGTGGGGACTTATACTTGCAACAATTTGGGGACTTATACTTGCAACAATGTGGGGACTTATACTTGCAACAATATGGGGACTTATACTTGCAACAATGTGGGGACTTATACCTGCAACAATGTGGGGACTTATACTTGCAACAATTTGGGGACTTATACTTGCAACAATGTGGGGACTTATACTTGCAACAATTTGGGGACTTATACTTGCAACAATGTGGGGACTTATACCTGCAACAATGTGGGGACTTATACTTGCAACAATGTGGGAACTTATACTTGCAACAATGTGGGGACTTATACTTGCAACAATGTGGGGACTTATACTTGCAACAATGTGGGGACTTATACTTGCACCAATGTGGGGACTTATACTTGCAACAATGTGGGGACTTATACCTGCAACAATGTGGGGACTTATACTTGCAACAATGTGGGGACTTATACTTGCAACAATGTGGGGACTTATACTTGCAACAATGTGGGGACTTATACTTGCAACAATGTGGGGACTTATACTTGCAACAATGTGGGGACTTATACTTGCAACAATTTGGGGACTTATACTTGCAACAATGTGGGGACTTATACTTGCAACAATGTGGGGACTTATACTTGCAACAATGTGGGAACTTATACTTGCAACAATGTGGGGACTTATACTTGCAACAATGTGGGGACTTATACTTGCAACAATGTGGGAACTTATACTTGCAACAATGTGGGGACATATACTCGCAAGAATGTGGGGACATATACTTGCAACAATGTGGGGACTTATACTTGCAACAATTTGGGGACTTATACTTGCAACAATGTGGGGACTTATACTTGCAACAATGTGGGGACTTATACTTGCAACAATTTGGGGACTTATACTTGCAACAATGTGGGGACTTATACTTGCAACAATGTGGGGACTTATACTTGCAACAATTTGGGGACTTATACTTGCAACAATGTGGGGACTTATACTTGCAACAATGTGGGGACTTATACTTGCAACAATTTGGGGACTTATACTTGCAACAATGTGGGGACTTATACTTGCAACAATGTGGGGACTTATACTTGCAACAATTTGGGGACTTATACTTGCAACAATGTGGGGACTTATACTTGCAACAATGTGGGGACTTATACTTGCAACAATGTGGGAACTTATACTTGCAACAATGTGGGGACTTATACTTGCAACAATGTGGGGACTTATACTTGCAACAATGTGGGAACTTATACTTGCAACAATGTGGGGACATATACTCGCAAGAATGTGGGGACATATACTTGCAACAATGTGGGGACTTATACTTGCAACAATTTGGGGACTTATACTTGCAACAATGTGGGGACATATACTTGCAACAATGTGGGGACTTATACTTGCAACAATTTGGGGACTTATACTTGCAACAATGTGGGGACTTATACTTGCAACAATGTGGGGACTTATACTTGCAACAATTTGGGGACTTATACTTGCAACAATGTGGGGACTTATACTTGCAACAATGTGGGGACTTATACTTGCAACAATGTGGGAACTTATACTTGCAACAATGTGGGGACATATACTCGCAAGAATGTGGGGACATATACTTGCAACAATGTGGGGACTTATACTTGCAACAATTTGGGGACTTATACTTGCAACAATGTGGGGACTTATACTTGCAACAATTTGGGGACTTATACTTGCAACAATGTGGGGACTTATACCTGCAACAATGTGGGGACTTATACTTGCAACAATGTGGGAACTTATACTTGCAACAATGTGGGGACTTATACTTGCAACAATGTGGGGACTTATACTTGCAACAATGTGGGGACTTATACTTGCACCAATGTGGGGACTTATACTTGCAACAATGTGGGGACTTATACCTGCAACAATGTGGGGACTTATACTTGCAACAATGTGGGGACTTATACTTGCAACAATGTGGGGACTTATACTTGCAACAATGTGGGGACTTATACTTGCAACAATGTGGGGACTTATACTTGCAACAATGTGGGGACTTATACTTGCAACAATGTGGGGACTTATACTTGCAACAATGTGGGGACTTATACTTGCAACAATGTGGGGACTTATACTTGCAACAATGTGGGGACTTATACTTGCAACAATGTGGGGACTTATACTTGCAACAATGTGAGGACTTATACTTGCAACAATGTGGGGACTTATACTTGCAACAATGTGGGGACTTATACTTGCAACAATGTGGGAACTTATACTTGCAACAATGTGGGGACTTATACTTGCAACAATGTGGGGACTTATACTTGCAACAATGTGGGGAATTATACTTGCAACAATGTGGGGACTTATTCTTGCAACAATGTGGGGACTTATACTTGCAACAACGTGGGGACTTATACTTGCAACAATGTGGGGACTTATACTTGCAACAATGTGGGGACATATACTCGCAAGAATGTGGGGACTTATACTTGCAACAATGTGGGGACATATACTCGCAAGAATGTGGGGACATATACTTGCAACAATGTGGGGACTTATACTTGCAACAATTTGGGGACTTATACTTGCAACAATGTGGGGACTTATACTTGCAACAATATGGGGACTTATACTTGCAACAATGTGGGGATTTATACTTGCAACAATGTGGGGACTTATACTTGCAACAATATGGGAACTTATACTTGCAACAATGTGGGGACTTATACTTGCAACAATGTGGGGACTTATACTTGCAACAATGTGGGGACTTATACTTGCAACAATGTGGGGACTTATACTTGCAACAATGTGGGGACTTATACTTGCAACAATGTGGGTACTTATACTTGCAACAATGTGGGGACTTATGCTTGCAACAATGTGGGGACTTATACTTGCAACAATGTGGGGACTTATACTTGCAACAATGTGGGGACTTATACTTGCAACAATGTGGGGACTTATACTTGCAACAATGTGGGGACTTATACTTGCAACAATGTGGGGACTTATACTTGCAACAATGTGGGTACTTATACTTGCAACAATGTGGGGACTTATGCTTGCAACAATGTGGGGACTTATACTTGCAACAATGTGGGGACTCATACTTGCAACAATGTGGGGACTTATACTTGCAACAATGTGGGGACTTATATTTGCAACAATGTGGGGACTTATAATTGCAACAATGTGGGGACTTATACTTGCAACAATGTGGGGACTTATACTTGCAACAATGTGGGGACTTATACTTGCAACAATGTGGGGACTTATACTTGCAACAATGTGCGGACTTATACTTGCAACAATGTGGGTACTTATACTTGCAACAATGTGGGACTTATACTTGCAACAATGTGGGCACTTATACTTGCAACAATGTGGGGACTTATACTTGCAACAATGTGGGGACTTATACTTGCAACAATGTGGGGACTTATACTTGCAACAATGTGGGGACTTATACTTGCAACAATGTGGGGACTTATACTTGCAACAATGTGGGGACTTATACTTGCAACAATGTGGGGACTTATACTTGCAACAATGTGGGGACTTATACTTGCAACAATGTGGGGACTTATACTTGCAACAATGTGGGGACTTATACTTGCAACAATGTGGGGACTTATACTTGCAACAATGTGGGTACTTATACTTGCAACAATGTGGGGACTTATGCTTGCAACAATGTGGGGACTTATACTTGCAACAATGTGGGGACTTATACTTGCAACAATGTGGGGACTTACACTTGCAAAAATGTGGGGACTTATACTTGCAACAATGTGGGGACTTATACTTGCAACAATGTGGGGACTTATACTTGCAACAATGTAGGGACTTATACTTGCAACAATGTGGGGACTTATACTTGCAACAATGTGGGGACTTACACTTGCAACAATGTGGGGACTTATACTTGCAACAATGTGGGGACTTATACTTGCAACAATGTGGGGACTTATACTTGCAACAATGTGGGGACTTACACTTGCAACAATGTGGGGACTTATACTTGCAACAATGTGGGGACTTATACTTGCAACAATGTGGGGACTTACACTTGCAACAATGTGGGGACTTATACTTGCAACAATGTGGGGACTTACACTTGCAACAATGTGGGGACTTATACTTGCAACAATGTGGGGACTTACACTTGTAACAATGTGGGGACTTATACTTGCAACAATGTGGGGACTGATACTTGCAACAATGTGGGGAATAATACTTGCAACAATGTGGAGACTTATACTTGCAACAATGTGGGGACTTATACTTGCAACAATGTGGGGACTTATACTTGCAACAATGTGGGGACATATACTCGCAAGAATGTGGGGACTTATACTTGCAACAATGTGGGGACATATACTCGCAAGAATGTGGGGACATATACTTGCAACAATGTGGGGACTTATACTTGCAACAATTTGGGGACTTATACTTGCAACAATGTGGGGACTTATACTTGCAACAATATGGGGACTTATACTTGCAACAATGTGGGGATTTATACTTGCAACAATGTGGGGACTTATACTTGCAACAATATGGGAACTTATACTTGCAACAATGTGGGGACTTATACTTGCAACAATGTGGGGACTTATACTTGCAACAATGTGGGGACTTATACTTGCAACAATGTGGGGACTTATACTTGCAACAATGTGGGGACTTATACTTGCAACAATGTGGGTACTTATACTTGCAACAATGTGGGGACTTATGCTTGCAACAATGTGGGGACTTATACTTGCAACAATGTGGGGACTTATACTTGCAACAATGTGGGGACTTATACTTGCAACAATGTGGGGACTTATACTTGCAACAATGTGGGGACTTATACTTGCAACAATGTGGGGACTTATACTTGCAACAATGTGGGTACTTATACTTGCAACAATGTGGGGACTTATGCTTGCAACAATGTGGGGACTTATACTTGCAACAATGTGGGGACTCATACTTGCAACAATGTGGGGACTTATACTTGCAACAATGTGGGGACTTATATTTGCAACAATGTGGGGACTTATAATTGCAACAATGTGGGGACTTATGCTTGCAACAATGTGGGGACTTATACTTGCAACAATGTGGGGACTTATACTTGCAACAATGTGGGGACTTATACTTGCAACAATGTGCGGACTTATACTTGCAACAATGTGGGTACTTATACTTGCAACAATGTGGGACTTATACTTGCAACAATGTGGGCACTTATACTTGCAACAATGTGGGGACTTATACTTGCAACAATGTGGGGACTTATACTTGCAACAATGTGGGGACTTATACTTGCAACAATGTGGGGACTTATACTTGCAACAATGTGGGGACTTATACTTGCAACAATGTGGGGACTTATACTTGCAACAATGTGGGGACTTATACTTGCAACAATGTGGGGACTTATACTTGCAACAATGTGGGGACTTATACTTGCAACAATGTGGGGACTTATACTTGCAACAATGTGGGGACTTATACTTGCAACAATGTGGGTACTTATACTTGCAACAATGTGGGGACTTATACTTGCAACAATGTGGGGACTTATACTTGCAACAATGTGGGGACTTACACTTGCAAAAATGTGGGGACTTATACTTGCAACAATGTGGGGACTTATACTTGCAACAATGTGGGGACTTATACTTGCAACAATGTAGGGACTTATACTTGCAACAATGTGGGGACTTATACTTGCAACAATGTGGGGACTTACACTTGCAACAATGTGGGGACTTATACTTGCAACAATGTGGGGACTTATACTTGCAACAATGTGGGGACTTATACTTGCAACAATGTGGGGACTTACACTTGCAACAATGTGGGGACTTATACTTGCAACAATGTGGGGACTTATACTTGCAACAATGTGGGGACTTACACTTGCAACAATGTGGGGACTTATACTTGCAACAATGTGGGGACTTACACTTGCAACAATGTGGGGACTTATACTTGCAACAATGTGGGGACTTACACTTGTAACAATGTGGGGACTTATACTTGCAACAATGTGGGGACTGATACTTGCAACAATGTGGGGAATAATACTTGCAACAATGTGGAGACTTATACTTGCAACAATGTGGGGACTTATACTTGCAACAATGTGGGGACTTATACTTGCAACAATGTGGGGACTTATACTTGCAACAACGTGGAGACTTATACTTGCAATAATGTGGGGACTTATACTTGCAACAATGTGGGGACTTATACTTGCAACAATGTGGGGACTTATACTTGCAACAATGTGGGGACTTATACTTGCAACAATGTGGGGACTTATACTTGCAACAATGTGGGGACTTATACTTGCAATAATGTGGGGACTTATACTTGCAACAATGTGGGGACTTATACTTGCAACAATGTGGGGACTTATACTTGCAACAATGTGGGGACTTATAGTTGCAACAATGTGGGGACTTATACTTGCAACAATGTGGGGACTTATACTTGCAACAATGTGGGGACTTATACTTGCAACAATGTAGGGACTTATACTTGCAACAATGTGGGGACTTATACTTGCAACAATGTGGGGACTTATACTTGCAACAATGTGGGGACTTATACTTGCAACAATGTGGGGACTTATACTTGCAACAATGTGGGGACTTATACTTGCAACAATGTGGGGACTTATACTTGCAACAATGTGGGGACTTATACTTGCAACAATGTGGGGACTTATACTTGCAACAATATGGGGACTTATACTTGCAACAATGTGGGGATTTATACTTGCAACAATGTGGGGACTTATACTTGCAACAATGTGGGAACTTATACTTGCAACAATGTGGGGACTTATACTTGCAACAATGTGGGGACTTATACTTGCAACAATGTGGAGACTCATACTTGCAACAATGTGGGGACTTATACTTGCACCAATGTGGGGACTTATACTTGCAACAATGTGGGGACTTATACTTGCAACAATGTGGGGACTTATACTTGCAACAATGTGGGGACTTATACTTGCAACAATGTGGGGACTTATACTTGCAACAATGTGGGGACTTATACTTGCACCAATGTGGGGACTTATACTTGCAACAATGTAGGGACTTATACCTGCAACAATGTGGGGACTTATACTTGCAACAATGTGGGGACTTATACTTGCAACAATGTGGGGACTTATACTTGCAACAATGTGGGGACTTATACTTGCAACAATGTGGGGACTTATACTTGCAACAATGTGGGGACTTATACTTGCAACAATGTGGGGACTTATACTTGCAACAATGTGGGGACTTATACTTGCAACAATGTGGGGACTTATACTTGCAACAATGTGGGGACTTATACTTGCAACAATGTGGGGACTTATACTTGCAACAATGTGGGGACTTATACTTGCAACAATGTGGGGACTTATACTTGCAACAATGTGAGGACTTATACTTGCAACAATGTGGGGACTTATACTTGCAACAATGTGGGGACTTATACTTGCAACAATGTGGGAACTTATACTTGCAACAATGTGGGGACTTATACTTGCAACAATGTGGGGACTTATACTTGCAACAATGTGGGGAATTATACTTGCAACAATGTGGGGACTTATACTTGCAACAATGTGGGGACTTATACTTGCAACAACGTGGGGACTTATACTTGCAACAATGTGGGGACTTATACTTGCAACAATGTGGGGACATATACTCGCAAGAATGTGGGGACTTATACTTGCAACAATGTGGGGACATATACTCGCAAGAATGTGGGGACATATACTTGCAACAATGTGGGGACTTATACTTGCAACAATTTGGGGACTTATACTTGCAACAATGTGGGGACTTATACTTGCAACAATATGGGGACTTATACTTGCAACAATGTGGGAACTTATACTTGCAACAATGTGGGGACTTATACTTGCAACAATGTGGGGACTTATACTTGCAACAATGTGGGGACTTATACTTGCAACAATGTGGGGACTTATACTTGCAACAATGTGGGGACTTATACTTGCAACAATGTGGGGACTTATACTTGCAACAATGTGGGGACTTATACTTGCAACAATGTGGGGACTTATACTTGCAACAATGTGGGGACTTATACTTGCAACAATGTGGGGACTTATACTTGCAACAATGTGGGGACTTATACTTGCAACAATGTGGGGACTTATACTTGCAACAATGTGGGGATTTATACTTGCAACAATATGGGGACTTATACTTGCAACAATGTGGGGACTTATACTTGCAACAATGTGGGGACTTATACTTGCAACAATGTGGGGATTTATACTTGCAACAATGTGGGAACTTATACTTGCAACAATGTGGGGACTTATACTTGCAACAATGTGGGGACTTATACTTGCAACAATGTGGGGACTTATACTTGCAACAATGTGGGGACTTATACTTGCAACAATGTGGGGACTTATACTTGCAACAATGTGGGGACTTATACTTGCAACAATGTGGGGACTTATACTTGCAACAATGTGGGGACTTATACTTGCAACAATGTGGGGACTTATACTTGCAACAATGTGGGGACTTATACTTGCAACAATGTGGGGACTTATACTTGCAACAATGTGGGGACTTATACTTGCAACAATGTGGGGATTTATACTTGCAACAATATGGGGACTTATACTTGCAACAATGTGGGGACTTATACATGCAACAATGTGGGGATTTATACTTGCAACAATGTGGGGACTTATACTTGCAACAATATGGGGACTTATACTTGCAACAATGTGGGGATTTATACTTGCAACAATGTGGGGACTTATACTTGCAACAATGTGGGGACTTATACTTGCAACAATGTGGGGACTTATACTTGCAACAATGTGGGGACTTATACTTGCAACAATGTGGGGACTTATACTTGCAACAATGTGGGGACTTATACTTGCAACAATATGGGGACTTATACTTGCAACAATGTGGGGATTTATACTTGCAACAATGTGGGGACTTATACTTGCAACAATGTGGGGACTTATGCTTGCAACAATGTGGGGACTTATACTTGCAACAATGTGGGGACTTATACTTGCAACAATGTGGGGATTTATACTTGCAACAATATGGGGACTTATACTTGCAACAATGTGGGGATTTATACTTGCAACAATGTGGGGACTTATACTTGCAACAATGTGGGGACTTATACTTGCAACAATGTGAGGATTTATACTTGCAACAATATGGGGACTTATACATGCAACAATGTGGGGATTTATACTTGCAACAATGTGGGGACTTATACTTGCAACAATGTGGGGACTTATACTTGCAACAATGTGGGGATTTATACTTGCAACAATGTGGGGACTTATACTTGCAACAATGTGGGGACTTATACTTGCAACAATGTGGGGACTTATACTTGCAACAATGTGGGGACATATACTCGCAAGAATGTGGGGACTTATACTTGCAACAATGTGGGGACATATACTCGCAACAATGTGGGGACTTATACTTGCAACAATGTGGGGACTTATACTTGCAACAATGTGGGGACATATACTCGCAAGAATGTGGGGACTTATACTTGCAACAATGTGGGGACTTATACTTGCAACAATGTGGGAACTTATACTTGCAACAATGTGGGGACTTATACTTGCAACAATGTGGGGACTTATACTTGCAACAATGTGGGGACTTATACTTGCAACAATGTGGGGACTTATACTTGCAACAATGTGGGGACTTATACTTGCAACAATGTGGGGACTTATACTTGCAACAATGTGGGGATTTATACTTCCAACAATATGGGGACTTATACTTGCAACAATGTGGGGATTTATACTTGCAACAATGTGGGGACTTATACTTGCAACAATGTGGGGACTTATACTTGCAACAATGTGGGGACTTATACTTGCAACAATGTGGGGACTTATACTTGCAACAATGTGGGGACTTATACTTGCAACAATGTGGGGACTTATACTTGCAACAATATGGGGACTTATACTTGCAACAATGTGGGGATTTATACTTGCAAAAATGTGGGGACTTATACTTGCAACAATGTGGGGACTTATGCTTGCAACAATGTGGGGACTTATACTTGCAACAATGTGGGGACTTATACTTGCAACAATGTGGGGATTTATACTTGCAACAATATGGGGACTTATACTTGCAACAATGTGGGGATTTATACTTGCAACAATGTGGGGACTTATACTTGCAACAATGTGGGGACTTATACTTGCAACAATGTGGGGATTTATACTTGCAACAATATGGGGACTTATACATGCAACAATGTGGGGATTTATACTTGCAACAATGTGGGGACTTATACTTGCAACAATGTGGGGACTTATACTTGCAACAATGTGGGGATTTATACTTGCAACAATGTGGGGACTTATACTTGCAACAATGTGGGGACTTATACTTGCAACAATGTGGGGACTTATACTTGCAACAATATGGGGACTTATACTTGCAACAATGTGGGGATTTATACTTGCAACAATGTGGGGACTTATACTTGCAACAATGTGGGGACTTATGCTTGCAACAATGTGGGAACTTATACTTGCAACAATGTGGGGACTTATACTTGCAACAATGTGGGGACTTATACTTGCAACAATGTGGGGATTTATACTTGCAACAATATGGGGACTTATACTTGCAACAATGTGGGGATTTATACTTGCAACAATGTGGGGACTTATACTTGCAACAATGTGGGGACTTATACTTGCAACAATGTGGGGACTTAAACTTGCAACAATATGGGGACTTATACTTGCAACAATGTGGGGATTTATACTTGCAACAATGTGGGGATTTATACTTGCAACAATATGGGGACTTATACTTGCAACAATGTGGGGATTTATACTTGCAACAATGTGGGGACTTATACTTGCAACAATGTGGGGACTTATACTTGCAACAATGTGGGGACTTATACTTGCAACAATATGGGGACTTATACTTGCAACAATGTGGGGATTTATACTTGCAACAATGTGGGGACTTATACTTGCAACAATGTGGGGACTTATGCTTGCAACAATGTGGGGACTTATACTTGCAACAATGTGGGGACTTATACTTGCAACAATGTGGGGATTTATACTTGCAACAATATGGGGACTTATACTTGCAACAATGTGGGGACTTATGCTTGCAACAATGTGGGGACTTATACTTGCAACAATGTGGGGACTTATACTTGCAACAATGTGGGGATTTATACTTGCAACAATATGGGGATTTATACTTGCAACAATGTGGGGATTTATACTTGCAACAATGTGGGGACTTATACTTGCAACAATGTGGGGACTTATGCTTGCAACAATGTGGGGACTTATACTTGCAACAATGTGGGGACTTATACTTGCAACAATGTGGGGACTTATACTTGCAACAATGTGGGGACTTATACTTGCAACAATGTGGGGACTTATACTTGCAACAATGTGGGGATTTATACTTGCAACAATATGGGGATTTATACTTGCAACAATGTGGGGATTTATACTTGCAACAATGTGGGGACTTATACTTGCAACAATGTGGGGACTTATGCTTGCAACAATGTGGGGATTTATACTTGCAACAATGTGGGGATTTATACTTGCAACAATATGGGGACTTATACTTGCAACAATGTGGGGATTTATACTTGCAACAATATGGGGATTTATTTTTGCAACAATGTGGGGATTTATACTTGCAACAATGTGGGGACTTATACTTGCAACAATGTGGGGACTTATACTTGCAACAATGTGGGGATTTATACTTGCAACAATATGGGGATTTATACTTGCAACAATGTGGGGATTTATACTTGCAACAATGTGGGGACTTATACTTGCAACAATGTGGGGACTTATGCTTGCAACAATGTGGGGATTTATACTTGCAACAATGTGGGGACTTATACTTGCAACAATGTGGGGATTTATACTTGCAACAATATGGGGATTTATACTTGCAACAATGTGGGGATTTATACTTGCAACAATGTGGGGACTTATACTTGCAACAATGTGGGGACTTATGCTTGCAACAATGTGGGGATTTATACTTGCAACAATGTGGGGACTTATACTTGCAACAATGTGGGGATTTATACTTGCAACAATATGGGGATTTATACTTGCAACAATGTGGGGATTTATACTTGCAACAATGTGGGGACTTATACTTGCAACAATGTGGGGACTTATGCTTGCAACAATGTGGGGATTTATACTTGCAACAATGTGGGGACTTATACTTGCAACAATGTGGGGATTTATACTTGCAACAATGTGGGGATTTATACTTGCAACAATGTGGGGACTTATACTTGCAACAATGTGGGGATTTATACTTGCAACAATGTGGGGATTTATACTTTCAACAATGTGGGGACTTATACTTGCAACAATGTGGGGACTTATGCTTGCAACAATGTGGGGACTTATACTTGCAACAATGTGGGGACTTATGCTTGCAACAATGTGGGGATTTATACTTGCAACAATGTGGGGACTTATACTTGCAACAATGTGGGGATTTATACTTGCAACAATGTGGGGACTTATACTTGCAACAATGTGGGGACTTATGCTTGCAACAATGTGGGGATTTATACTTGCAACAATGTGGGGACTTATACTTGCAACAATGTGGGGACTTATGCTTGCAACAATGTGGGGATTTATACTTGCAACAATGTGGGGACTTAGACTTGCAACAATGTGGGGATTTATACTTGCAACAATATGGGGATTTATACTTGCCACAATGTGGGGATTTATACTTGCAACAATGTGGGGACTTATACTTGCAACAATGTGGGGACTTATGCTTGCAACAATGTGGGGATTTATACTTGCAACAATATGGGGATTTATACTTGCAACAATGTGGGGATTTATACTTGCAACAATGTGGGGACTTATACTTGCAACAATGTGGGGACTTATACTTGCAACAATGTGGGGATTTATACTTGCAACAATATGGGGATTTATACTTGCAACAATGTGGGGATTTATACTTGCAACAATGTGGGGACTTATACTTGCAACAATGTGGGGACTTATGCTTGCAACAATGTGGGGATTTATACTTGCAACAATGTGGGGATTTATACTTGCAACAATATGGGGACTTATACTTGCAACAATGTGGGGATTTATACTTGCAACAATGTGGGGACTTATACTTGCAACAATGTGGGGACTTATGCTTGCAACAATGTGGGGACTTATACTTGCAACAATGTGGGGACTTATACTTGCAGCAATGTGGGGACTTATACTTGCAACAATGTGGGGACTTATACTTGCAACAATATGGGGACTTATACTTGCAACAATGTGGGGATTTATACTTGCAACAATGTGGGGACTTATACTTGCAACAATGTGGGGACTTATGCTTGCAACAATGTGGGGACTTATACTTGCGACAATGTGGGGACTTATACTTGCAACAATGTGGGGATTTATACTTGCAACAATATGGGGACTTATACTTGCAACAATGTGGGGACTTATGCTTGCAACAATGTGGGGACTTATACTTGCAACAATGTGGGGACTTATACTTGCAACAATGTGGGGATTTATACTTGCAACAATATGGGGACTTATACTTGCAACAATGTGGGGATTTATACTTGCAACAATGTGGGGACTTATACTTGCAACAATGTGGGGACTTATACTTGCAACAATGTGGGGACTTATACTTGCAACAATGTGGGGACTTATACTTGCAACAATATGGGGACTTATACTTGCAACAATGTGGGGATTTATACTTGCAACAATGTGGGGACTTATACTTGCAACAATGTGGGGACTTATGCTTGCAACAATGTGGGGACTTATACTTGCAACAATGTGGGGACTTATACTTGCAACAATGTGGGGACTATACTTCCAACAATGTGGGGACTTATACTTGCAACAATGTGGGTACTTATACTTGCAACAATGTGGGGACTTATGCTTGCAACAATGTGGGGACTTATACTTGCAACAATGTGGGGATTTATACTTGCAACAATGTGGGGACTTATACTTGCAACAATGTGGGGACTTATACTTGCAACAATGTGGGGACTTATACTTGCAACAATATGGGGACTTATACTTGCAACAATGTGGGGATTTATACTTGCAACAATGTGGGGACTTATACTTGCAACAATGTGGGGACTTATGCTTGCAACAATGTGGGGACTTATACTTGCGACAATGTGGGGACTTATACTTGCAACAATGTGGGGATTTATACTTGCAACAATATGGGGACTTATACTTGCAACAATGTGGGGACTTATGCTTGCAACAATGTGGGGACTTATACTTGCAACAATGTGGGGACTTATACTTGCAACAATGTGGGGATTTATACTTGCAACAATATGGGGACTTATACTTGCAACAATGTGGGGATTTATACTTGCAACAATGTGGGGACTTATACTTGCAACAATGTGGGGACTTATACTTGCAACAATGTGGGGACTTATACTTGCAACAATGTGGGGACTTATACTTGCAACAATATGGGGACTTATACTTGCAACAATGTGGGGATTTATACTTGCAACAATGTGGGGACTTATACTTGCAACAATGTGGGGACTTATGCTTGCAACAATGTGGGGACTTATACTTGCAACAATGTGGGGACTTATACTTGCAACAATGTGGGGACTATACTTCCAACAATGTGGGGACTTATACTTGCAACAATGTGGGGACTTATACTTGCAACAATGTGGGGACTTATGCTTGCAACAATGTGGGGATTTATACTTGCAACAATGTGGGGACTTATGCTTGCAACAATGTGGGGACTTATACTTGCAACAATGTGGGGACTTATACTTGCAACAATGTGGGGACTTATACTTGCAACAATGTGGGGACTTATACTTGCAACAATGTGGGGATTTATACTTGCAACAATGTGGGGACTTATGCTTGCAACAATGTGGGGATTTATACTTGCAACAATGTGGGGACTTATACTTGCAACAATGTGGGGACTTATGCTTGCAACAATGTGGGGACTTATACTTGCAACAATGTGGGGATTTATACTTGCAACAATGTGGGGACTTATACTTGCAACAATGTGGGGACTTATACTTGCAACAATGTGGGGACTTATACTTGCAACAATGTGGGGATTTATACTTGCAACAATGTGGGGACTTATGCTTGCAACAATGTGGGGACTTATACTTGCAACAATGTGGGGATTTATACTTGCAACAATGTGGGGACTTATACTTGCAACAATGTGGGGACTTATACTTGCAACAATGTGGGGACTTATACTTGCAACAATGTGGGGATTTATACTTGCAACAATGTGGGGACTTATACTTGCAACAATGTGGGGACTTATACTTGCAACAATGTGGGGACTTATACTTGCAACAATGTGGGGATTTATACTTGCAACAATGTGGGGACTTATGCTTGCAACAATGTGGGGACTTATACTTGCAACAATGTGGGGACTTATGCTTGCAACAATGTGGGGACTTATACTTGCAACAATGTGGGGACTTATACTTGCAACAATGTGGGGACTTATACTTGCAACAATGTGGGGACTTATGCTTGCAACAATGTGGGGATTTATACTTGCAACAATGTGGGGACTTATGCTTGCAACAATGTGGGGACTTATACTTGCAACAATGTGGGGACTTATACTTGCAACAATGTGGGGACTTATACTTGCAACAATGTGGGGACTTATACTTGCAACAATGTGGGGATTTATACTTGCAACAATGTGGGGACTTATGCTTGCAACAATGTGGGGACTTATACTTGCAACAATGTGGGGACTTATACTTGCAACAATGTGGGGACTTATGCTTGCAACAATGTGGGGACTTATACTTGCAACAATGTGGGGACTTATACTTGCAACAATGTGGGGATTTATACTTGCAACAATATGGGGATTTATACTTGCAACAATGTGGGGATTTATACTTGCAACAATGTGGGGACTTATACTTGCAACAATGTGGGGACTTATGCTTGCAACAATGTGGGGACTTATACTTGCAACAATGTGGGGACTTATACTTGCAACAATGTGGGGACTTATACTTGCAACAATGTGGGGACTTATACTTGCAACAATGTGGGGACTTATACTTGCAACAATGTGGGGATTTATACTTGCAACAATATGGGGATTTATACTTGCAACAATGTGGGGATTTATACTTGCAACAATGTGGGGACTTATACTTGCAACAATGTGGGGACTTATGCTTGCAACAATGTGGGGATTTATACTTGCAACAATGTGGGGATTTATACTTGCAACAATATGGGGACTTATACTTGCAACAATGTGGGGATTTATACTTGCAACAATATGGGGATTTATACTTGCAACAATGTGGGGATTTATACTTGCAACAATGTGGGGACTTATACTTGCAACAATGTGGGGACTTATACTTGCAACAATGTGGGGATTTATACTTGCAACAATATGGGGATTTATACTTGCAACAATGTGGGGATTTATACTTGCAACAATGTGGGGACTTATACTTGCAACAATGTGGGGACTTATGCTTGCAACAATGTGGGGATTTATACTTGCAACAATGTGGGGACTTATACTTGCAACAATGTGGGGATTTATACTTGCAACAATATGGGGATTTATACTTGCAACAATGTGGGGATTTATACTTGCAACAATGTGGGGACTTATACTTGCAACAATGTGGGGACTTATGCTTGCAACAATGTGGGGATTTATACTTGCAACAATGTGGGGACTTATACTTGCAACAATGTGGGGATTTATACTTGCAACAATATGGGGATTTATACTTGCAACAATGTGGGGATTTATACTTGCAACAATGTGGGGACTTATACTTGCAACAATGTGGGGACTTATGCTTGCAACAATGTGGGGATTTATACTTGCAACAATGTGGGGACTTATACTTGCAACAATGTGGGGATTTATACTTGCAACAATGTGGGGATTTATACTTGCAACAATGTGGGGACTTATACTTGCAACAATGTGGGGATTTATACTTGCAACAATGTGGGGATTTATACTTGCAACAATGTGGGGACTTATACTTGCAACAATGTGGGGACTTATGCTTGCAACAATGTGGGGACTTATACTTGCAACAATGTGGGGACTTATGCTTGCAACAATGTGGGGATTTATACTTGCAACAATGTGGGGACTTATACTTGCAACAATGTGGGGATTTATACTTGCAACAATGTGGGGACTTATACTTGCAACAATGTGGGGACTTATGCTTGCAACAATGTGGGGATTTATACTTGCAACAATGTGGGGACTTATACTTGCAACAATGTGGGGACTTATGCTTGCAACAATGTGGGGATTTATACTTGCAACAATGTGGGGACTTAGACTTGCAACAATGTGGGGATTTATACTTGCAACAATATGGGGATTTATACTTGCCACAATGTGGGGATTTATACTTGCAACAATGTGGGGACTTATACTTGCAACAATGTGGGGACTTATGCTTGCAACAATGTGGGGATTTATACTTGCAACAATATGGGGATTTATACTTGCAACAATGTGGGGATTTATACTTGCAACAATGTGGGGACTTATACTTGCAACAATGTGGGGACTTATACTTGCAACAATGTGGGGATTTATACTTGCAACAATATGGGGATTTATACTTGCAACAATGTGGGGATTTATACTTGCAACAATGTGGGGACTTATACTTGCAACAATGTGGGGACTTATGCTTGCAACAATGTGGGGATTTATACTTGCAACAATGTGGGGATTTATACTTGCAACAATATGGGGACTTATACTTGCAACAATGTGGGGATTTATACTTGCAACAATGTGGGGACTTATACTTGCAACAATGTGGGGACTTATACTTGCAACAATGTGGGGACTTATACTTGCAACAATATGGGGACTTATACTTGCAACAATGTGGGGATTTATACTTGCAACAATGTGGGGACTTATACTTGCAACAATGTGGGGACTTATGCTTGCAACAATGTGGGGACTTATACTTGCGACAATGTGGGGACTTATACTTGCAACAATGTGGGGATTTATACTTGCAACAATATGGGGACTTATACTTGCAACAATGTGGGGACTTATGCTTGCAACAATGTGGGGACTTATACTTGCAACAATGTGGGGACTTATACTTGCAACAATGTGGGGATTTATACTTGCAACAATATGGGGACTTATACTTGCAACAATGTGGGGATTTATACTTGCAACAATGTGGGGACTTATACTTGCAACAATGTGGGGACTTATACTTGCAACAATGTGGGGACTTATACTTGCAACAATGTGGGGACTTATACTTGCAACAATATGGGGACTTATACTTGCAACAATGTGGGGATTTATACTTGCAACAATGTGGGGACTTATACTTGCAACAATGTGGGGACTTATGCTTGCAACAATGTGGGGACTTATACTTGCAACAATGTGGGGACTTATACTTGCAACAATGTGGGGACTATACTTCCAACAATGTGGGGACTTATACTTGCAACAATGTGGGTACTTATACTTGCAACAATGTGGGGACTTATGCTTGCAACAATTTGGGGACTTATACTTGCAACAATGTGGGGACTTATACTTGCAATAATGTGGGGACTTATACTTGCAACAATGTGGGGACTTATATTTGCAACAATGTGGGGACTTATAATTGCAACAATGTGGGGACTTATACTTGCAACAATGTGGGGACTTATACTTGCAACAATGTGGGGACTTATACTGGCAACAATGTGGGGACTTATACTTGCAACAATGTGCGGACTTATACTTGCAACAATGTGGGGACTTATACTTGCAACAATATGGGGACTTATACTTGCAACAATGTGGGGACTTATACTTGCAACAATGTGGGGACTTATACTTGCAACAATGTGGGAACTTATACTTGCAACAATGTGGGGACTTATACTTGCAACAATGTGGAGACTCATACTTGCAACAATGTGGGGACTTATACTTGCACCAATGTGGGGACTTATACTTGCAACAATGTGGGGACTTATACTTGCAACAATGTGGGGACTTATACTTGCAACAATATGGGGACTTATACTTGCAACAATGTGGGGACTTATACTTGCAACAATGTGGGGACTTATACTTGCAACAATGTGGGAACTTTTACTTGCAACAATGTGGGGACTTATACTTGCAACAATGTGGGGACTTATACTTGCAACAATGTGGAGACTTATACTTGCAACAATGTGGGGACTTATACTTGCAACAATATGGGGACTTATACTTGCAACAATGTGGGGACTTATACTTGCAACAATGTGGGGACTTATACTTGCAACAATGTGGGAACTTATACTTGCAACAATGTGGGGACTTATACTTGCAACAATGTGGGGACTTATACTTGCAACAATGTGGAGACTCATACTTGCAACAATGTGGGGACTTATACTTGCACCAATGTGGGGACTTATACTTGCAACAATGTGGGAACTTATACTTGCAACAATGTGGGGACTTATACTTGCAACAATGTGGGGACTTATACTTGCAACAATGTGGGGACTTATACTTGCAACAATGTGGGGACTTATACTTGCAACAATGTGGGAACTTATACTTGCAACAATGTGGGGACTTATACTTGCAACAATGTGGGGACTTATACTTGCAACAATGTGGGGACTTATACTTGCAACAATGTGGGGACTTATATTTGCAACAATGTGGGGACTTATAATTGCAACAATGTGGGGACTTATACTTGCAACAATGTGGGGACTTATACTTGCAACAATGTGGGGACTTATACTTGCAACAATGTGGGGACTTATACTTGCAACAATGTGCGGACTTATACTTGCAACAATGTGGGGACTTATACTTGCAACAATGTGGGAACTTATACTTGCAACAATGTGGAGACTTATACTTGCAACAATGTGGGGACTTATACTTGCAACAATATGGGGACTTATACTTGCAACAATGTGGGGACTTATACTTGCAACAATGTGGGGACTTATACTTGCAACAATGTGGGCACTTATACTTGCAACAATGTGGGGACTTATACTTGCAACAATGTGGGGACTTATACTTGCAACAATGTGGAGACTCATACTTGCAACAATGTGGGGACTTATACTTGCACCAATGTGGGGACTTATACTTGCAACAATGTGGGAACTTATACTTACAACAATGTGGGGACTTATACTTGCAACAATGTGGGGACTTATACTTGCAACAATGTGGGGACTTATACTTGCAACAATGTGGGGACTTATACTTGCAACAATGTGGGAACTTATACTTGCAACAATGTGGGGACTTATACTTGCAACAATGTGGGGACTTATACTTGCAACAATGTGGGGACTTATACTTGCAACAATGTGGGGACTTATATTTGCAACAATGTGGGGACTTATAATTGCAACAATGTGGGGACTTATACTTGCAACAATGTGGGGACTTATACTTGCAACAATGTGGGGACTTATACTTGCAACAATGTGGGGACTTATACTTGCAACAATGTGCGGACTTATACTTGCAACAATGTGGGGACTTATACTTGCAACAATATGGGGACTTATACTTGCAACAATGTGGGGACTTATACTTGCAACAATGTGGGGACTTATACTTGCAACAATGTGGGAACTTATACTTGCAACAATGTGGGGACTTATACTTGCAACAATGTGGGGACTTATACTTGCAACAATGTGGAGACTCATACTTGCAACAATGTGGGGACTTATACTTGCACCAATGTGGGGACTTATACTTGCAACAATGTGGGGACTTATACTTGCAACAATGTGGGGACTTATACTTGCAACAATATGGGGACTTATACTTGCAACAATGTGGGGACTTATACTTGCAACAATGTGGGGACTTATACTTGCAACAATGTGGGAACTTATACTTGCAACAATGTGGGGACTTATACTTGCAACAATGTGGGGACTTATACTTGCAACAATGTGGAGACTTATACTTGCAACAATGTGGGGACTTATACTTGCAACAATATGGGGACTTATACTTGCAACAATGTGGGGACTTATACTTGCAACAATGTGGGGACTTATACTTGCAACAATGTGGGAACTTATACTTGCAACAATGTGGGGACTTATACTTGCAACAATGTGGGGACTTATACTTGCAACAATGTGGAGACTCATACCTGCAACAATGTGGGGACTTATACTTGCACCAATGTGGGGACTTATACTTGCAACAATGTGGGAACTTATACTTGCAACAATGTGGGAACTTATACTTGCAACAATGTGGGGACTTATACTTGCAACAATGTGGGGACTTATACTTGCAACAATGTGGGGACTTATGCTTGCAACAATGTGGGGACTTATACTTGCAACAATGTGGGGACTTATACTTGCAACAATGTGGGGACTTATACTTGCAACAATGTGGGGACTTATACTTGCAACAATGTGGGGACTTATACTTGCAACAATGTGGGAACTTATACTTGCAACAATGTGGGGACTTATACTTGCAACAATGTGGGGACTTATACTTGCAACAATGTGGGGACTTATACTTGCAACAATGTGGGGACTTATACTTGCAACAATGTGGGGACTTATACTTGCAACCATATGGGGACTTATACTTGCAACAATGTGGGGATTTATACTTGCAACAATGTGGGGACTTATACTTGCAACAATGTGGGGACTTATGCTTGCAACAATGTGGGGACTTATACTTGCAACAATGTGGGGACTTATACTTGCAACAATGTGGGGACTTATACTTGCAACAATGTGGGGACTTATACTTGCAACAATGTGGGGACTTATACTTGCAACAATGTGGGGACTTATACTTGCAACAAAGTGGGGACTTATACTTGCAACAATGTGGGGACTTATACTTGCAACAATGTGGGAACTTATACTTGCAACAATGTGGGGACTTATACTTGCAACAATGTGGGGACTTATACTTGCAACAATATGGGGACTTATACTTGCAACAATGTGGGGACTTATACTTGCAACAATGTGGGGACTTATACTTGCAACAATGTGGGAACTTATACTTGCAACAATGTGGGAACTTATACTTGCAACAATGTGGGGACTTATACTTGCAACAATGTGGGGACTTATACTTGCAACAATGTGGGGACTTATACTTGCAACAATGTGGGGACTTATACTTGCAACAATGTGGGGACTTATACTTGCAACCATATGGGGACTTATACTTGCAACCATATGGGGACTTATACTTGCAACAATGTGGGGACTTATACTTGCAACAATGTGGGGACTTATACTTGCAACAATGTGGGGACTTATACTTGCAACAATGTGGGAACTTATACTTGCAACAATGTGGGGACTTATACTTGCAACAATGTGGGGACTTATACTTGCAACAATGTGGGAACTTATACTTGCAACAATGTGGGAACTTATACTTGCAACAATGTGGGGACTTATACTTGCAACAATGTGGGGACTTATACTTGCAACAATGTGGGGACTTATACTTGCAACAATGTGGGGACTTATACTTGCAACAATGTGGGAACTTATACTTGCAACAATGTGGGGACTTATACTTGCAACAATGTGGGGACTTATACTTGCAACAATGTGGGGACTTATACTTGCAACAATGTGGGGACTTATACTTGCAACAATGTGGGGACTTATACTTGCAACAATGTGGGGACTTATACTTGCAACAATGTGGGAACTTATACTTGCAACAATGTGGGGACTTATACTTGCAACAATGTGGGGACTTATACTTGCAACAATGTGGGGACTTATACTTGCAACAATGTGGGGACTTATACTTGCAACAATGTGGGGACTTATACTTGCAACCATATGGGGACTTATACTTGCAACAATGTGGGGACTTATACTTGCAACAATGTGGGGACTTATACTTGCAACCATATGGGGACTTATACTTGCAACCATATGGGGACTTATACTTGCAACAATGTGGGGACTTATACTTGCAACAATGTGGGGACTTATACTTGCAACAATGTGGGGACTTATACTTGCAACAATGTGGGAACTTATACTTGCAACAATGTGGGGACTTATACTTGCAACAATGTGGGGACTTATACTTGCAACAATGTGGGAACTTATACTTGCAACAATGTGGGAACTTATACTTGCAACAATGTGGGGACTTATACTTGCAACAATGTGGGGACTTATACTTGCAACAATGTGGGGACTTATACTTGCAACAATGTGGGGACTTATACTTGCAACAATGTGGGGACTTATACTTGCAACAATGTGGGAACTTATACTTGCAACAATGTGGGGACTTACACTTGCAACAATGTGGGGACTTATACTTGCAACAATGTGGGGACTTATACTTGCAACAATGTGGGGACTTATACTTGCAACAATGTGGGAACTTATACTTGCAACAATGTGGGGACTTATACTTGCAACAATGTGGGGACTTATACTTGCAACAATGTGGGAACTTATACTTGCAACAATGTGGGGACTTACACTTGCAACAATGTGGGGACTTATACTTGCAACAATGTGGGGACTTATACTTGCAACAATGTGGGGACTTATACTTGCAACCATATGGGGACTTATACTTGCAACCATATGGGGACTTATACTTGCAACAATGTGGGGACTTATACTTGCAACAATGTGGGGACTTATACTTGCAACAATGTGGGGACTTATACTTGCAACAATGTGGGAACTTATACTTGCAACAATGTGGGGACTTATACTTGCAACAATGTGGGGACTTATACTTGCAACAATGTGGGAACTTATACTTGCAACAATGTGGGAACTTATACTTGCAACAATGTGGGGACTTATACTTGCAACAATGTGGGGACTTATACTTGCAACAATGTGGGGACTTATGCTTGCAACAATGTGGGGACTTATACTTGCAACAATGTGGGGACTTATACTTGCAACAATGTGGGGACTTATACTTGCAACAATGTGGGGACTTATACTTGCAACAATGTGGGGACTTATACTTGCAACAATGTGGGAACTTATACTTGCAACAATGTGGGGACTTATACTTGCAACAATGTGGGGACTTATACTTGCAACAATGTGGGGACTTATACTTGCAACAATGTGGGGACTTATACTTGCAACAATGTGGGGACTTATACTTGCAACCATATGGGGACTTATACTTGCAACAATGTGGGGATTTATACTTGCAACAATGTGGGGACTTATACTTGCAACAATGTGGGGACTTATGCTTGCAACAATGTGGGGACTTATACTTGCAACAATGTGGGGACTTATACTTGCAACAATGTGGGGACTTATACTTGCAACAATGTGGGGACTTATACTTGCAACAATGTGGGGACTTATACTTGCAACAATGTGGGGACTTATACTTGCAACAAAGTGGGGACTTATACTTGCAACAATGTGGGGACTTATACTTGCAACAATGTGGGAACTTATACTTGCAACAATGTGGGGACTTATACTTGCAACAATGTGGGGACTTATACTTGCAACAATATGGGGACTTATACTTGCAACAATGTGGGGATTTATACTTGCAACAATGTGGGGACTTATACTTGCAACAATGTGGGGACTTATGCTTGCAACAATATGGGGACTTATACTTGCAACAATGTGGGGACTTATACTTGCAACAATGTGGGGACTTATACTTGCAACAATGTTGGAACTTATACTTGCAACAATGTGGGGACTTATACTTGCAACAATGTGGGGACTTATACTTGCAACAATGTGGAGACTCATACTTGCAACAATGTGGGGACTTATACTTGCACCAATGTGGGGACTTATACTTGCAACAATGTGGGGACTTATACTTGCAACAATGTGGAAACTTATACTTGCAACAATGTGGGGACTTATACTTGCAACAATGTGGGGACTTATACTTGCAACAATGTGGGGACTTATACTTGCAACAATGTGGGGACTTATACTTGCAACAATGTGGGGACTTATACTTGCAACAATATGGGGACTTATACTTGCAACAATGTGGGGATTTATACTTGCAACAATGTGGGGACTTATACTTGCAACAATGTGGGGACTTATGCTTGCAACAATGTGGGGACTTATACTTGCAACAATGTGGGGACTTATACTTGCAACAATGTGGGGACTTATACTTGCAACAATGTGGGGACTTATACTTGCAACAATGTGGGGACTTATACTTGCAACAATGTGGGGACTTATACTTGCACCAATGTGGGGACTTATACTTGCAACAATGTGGGGACTTATACTTGCAACAATGTGGGGACTTATACTTGCAACAATGTGGGGACTTATACTTGCAACAATGTGGGGACTTATACTTGCAACAATGTGGGGACTTATACTTGCAACAATGTGGGGACTTATACTTGCAACAATGTGGGGACTTATACTTGCAACAATGTGGGGACTTATACTTGCACCAATGTGGGGACTTATACTTGCAACAATGTGGGGACTTATACTTGCAACAATGTGGGGACTTATACTTGCAACAATGTGGGGACTTATACTTGCAACAATGTGGGGACTTATACTTGCAACAATGTGGGGACTTATACTTGCAACAATGTGGGGACTTATACTTGCAACAATGTGGGGACTTATACTTGCAACAATGTGGGGACTTATACTTGCACCAATGTGGGGACTTATACTTGCAACAATGTGGGGACTTATACTTGCAACAATGTGGGGACTTATACTTGCAACAATGTGGGGACTTATACTTGCAACAATGTGGGGACTTATACTTGCAACAATGTGGGGACTTATACTTGCAACAATGTGGGGACTTATACTTGCAACAATGTGGGGACTTATACTTGCAACAAGGTGGGGTCTTTTTTTTTTTTTTTTATAGCTTTACGAGCTAAAGGTTGGGAATCTTCGAAAGACATTGGTAGCCCGGCCTACCAATGTGCACGATTCGCCGCAAGACTTACTCTCGGCTTGCTAAACGCATACGTACTAAACCCAACCTAGTCCGTCACACTTCCATTAAGTCGCCCCCCCGGGACCACAATCAAGTATTAGATCGGGGGAGGTAAAGATTCAGCGAGTGCTGCTATCCATTTCTGCTGTTCTTGCTCTCTCTATTATTCTCTGTTGTACTAGCACTTCCTTCGCGAATAAACATACCGCGTTCCAGTTTTCGCGCGATGTTAACATCAGGTTAACCACGTTGTCGGGAGTCACCTGGGAACCGATCGTCCTCTCAAGGAAATTTCGTCGGAAATCGTAGCGCGGGCAAGTAAAGAATATATGCTCCGCTGTTTCACTTGTATCCAGACATGATGGACACGCTTCATCCACGTCATGCCCATACTTGTAAAGGTATGTCCTATAGCATCCGTGGCCCGTTAGGAACTGAGTAAGGTAAAAATTCACCTGGCCGTGCTTCCTTCCAGTCCATTCTTCTATATTCGGTATCAATCTGTAGGTCCATCTTCTCTTTGTGGAAGAAGTCCACTCGTGCTGCCACCTATTCATTACATCATCATTCACCTGGTCAGGGTGCACTAGCCCCGTTCTCCTACTTATTAAACGTTTTCTCCTCTCTATCTCTACCAACAATCGTAGCGGCATCATTCCCGCTATCACCAAGGCTGCATCCGTAGATACTGTGCGAAAGGCAGAAATTACTCGGAGGGCCGATCTCCTGTAGGCCCCATCAACTCCTATTCTATATGTCTTTTTATCCATCTGGGACCTCCCAAGTTGGGCATTATCCGCGCGAGTGCGCCCGTTGCCGCCGCACACTTCCTACTAATATACGTCAGGTGCTCCTTGAATGTGAGTCTGTTGTCAATCATAACTCCTAAGTACTTGATAGACTGCTTCGATGTTATCCTTTGTTCGCCGACAGTTATGGTGATGTATTCCATTTTCTTTCTACTGCTTACTAATACGACATCCGTTTTATGATCAGCAAGTTTCAGACCTCGCGATCCAGCTTCTAACTCTGCTAACTGCCGCATTGGACGTTCGTTCCAAATTATCAAGGTGTTTACCCCTCACCACGAGGGCTATATCGTCCGCAAATCCGAATATTTGTGCGCCCGTAGGAAGCCTAAGCCTCAGTACACCATCATACATGGCGTTCCATAGTATTGGGCCCAGCACCGAACCCTGTGGTACCCCTGCTGTTATAGCGTATGACTTTCTGCCTTCGTCTGTATCATACAAAAGTACCCTATCCTTAAAATAGTCCACTATGAGTTCCATCAAATATCCAGGTACGCTCCTCTCATCAAGTGCAGCCAGTGTGGCGTCCCAATCTGCCGAATTGAATGCGTTTTTGACATCCAGGGTGATGATTGCGCAATACTCCTTATCACCTTCAAACCAGCGGTCACCGCTGATGGCCTCTTTCGCTACGGTAATGACCGCCTCCATTGCGTCCACTGTGGAGCGCCCTTTTCGGAAACCAAATTGGCGATCCGACAGGCCGTCTCTCTCCAATATCGTTTCGAGTCTTCTACATATTATCTTCTCCAGCAGTTTACCTACGGTATCAATCATACAAAGTGGGCGGTAACCTGTTGCATCCTGCGCACCGTTGCCCTTCGGGATGAGAACCAACCTCTGTCGCTTCCATATCCTTGGGAATTTCCTCTCCTGAATGCATGTATCAAATACTTTTCTAAACACCTCAACGTTGTTCTCTATAGCCACCTTAAGTGCGACGTTTGGGATTCCATCAATTCCCGGAGCCTTCCTGAGTTTCATTTCCTTCCAGACTGCATCGAATTCCTGGCCGCTGACTTCAGGAATGTCATCGTGCGACATACTGTCTCGAACAGCATACGTGATCTCGGCCCTCTCCGGAAAGAGGCCTTCAACAATTGACTGCAGCTTCTCCGCGCTTTCCGTGGCCGGTGGTCGAAAGCAATTCAGCTTCCTCATTACCACCTTATATCCCGTGCCCCAGGGATTTTCATCCAAATCAGCACACATTTCCCTATAGCACCTTCGTTTGCTCCTGTCAATGGCCCAGTTAAGGTTGGCTCTGAGCACTTTGTATCTTTCCCGAAGTTCTGTGAAGTCATTGCGACCCCTTGCTCTCTGGAATATCCTCCGCGCTCTATTACATTTCCTTCTTAATTCAGCTATCTCCGCGTTCCACCAATAAACGTGTTTCCTGCCTGGCAGGTGAGACTTCCGCGACATAGACGCGCTGCAGGCTTCCGTTATACAGCGCATAAGTTCCACCGCCATGTTGTTTGCGCTTCCGGTCACCCGAATGTCGCTCATTGCGAGAACAAAGGTTTCCTCATCAAAAGTAGAGTCCCTCCACAAGGGATTAGGAGGGGCGGCAGTAATGGGGTTCACTGCAGCGCGTTCCTGGATATCAAAAATGATCGCCCGATGGTCGCTATGAGTGTAGACATCGGACACAGTCCAATTCGATGTCGTTGCCAGTGTATCGCTGATGAATGTTAAGTCAATCTTAGAACTCCTTCCATTTCTCGAGAATGTATCAATCTGCCCACAGTTGAGTAAGACAACCTCCAGAGTTGCAAATGCGTCAAGCAGGCTCTCACCTCTTGGGTTCGTGTACGCTGAACCCCATTCCACTGCCCATGCATTAAAGTCCCCGACAATCACCACGGGTCTTAGATTTCTGGCCTCGCGAACGATGTCGTCCAATCTGAGTCTGTACTCCTCCATTGATAAGCTGGGGGGGAGATAACAGCTGAAGAAATGTACCCCATTAACAGTGCATTTCACAAAGCCTTCTCTCCTGTTGTCAACATTTCCCACTGGGAATTTACCGCATGACCATATCGCTGCCTTGTTGCATTTACTGGTAGCCCAACGCTGATTGTCAGGTGCCCTATAGTGTTCACTCAAAATCGTAAGGTCTATTTTCTGCTCCCGGACTGTCTGCTTAAGAAGCTCCTGCGCCGCTTCGCAGTGGTTCAAATTCAGCTGCAAGATCCTCATTTTCCTATGTTCATCATCCTCCGCCGAGCTGCCAGGTACTGTGGACACTTAGGTCCCCCCGTGACATGTTTTGAGTCCACATTACGATCGCTCCTACAGAGTAGGCAGTGAGGGTCACCACTACAAGTTTTGGCAAGGTGGTCTTGCCCTCCGCACTTGAAGCAGTGTTTTGACCAATCACTCCTACTGCGGCAATTTCTAGCTACGTGCCCGAATTCTAGGCATTTGTAGCATCTCCTTGGGACAACTTTCCTCATTAACCGGCAAACTGTCCACCCGACACGCAGTTTGCTTACCTCTTCGACCCTGCTAGCCAGCTTCGTTGGTATTACAATTATTGCCGTCCGGGTACCCCCTGGAGCACTTCTTATCGTCCTGATAGCCGATGGGTGTAATTCTCCTATTTGTTCTCTCCAAGCGGTTATTATTTCATCTTCCGTGGTAACCTCGTCCAGGTATCGTCTCCTGAGTTATCGTCCTGACCTCTATATCATCGGACAATATGGTCTTCAATTTGGATTAGTGAGTTTCTGTAGACGCCTCAGCCGATCTTCTAAATTCCAGCAGAATTTCACCCTTTTGTGTTTTCTTAACAAGGTGAACGTCTTCGCCAACTGACTTAAGCTCCGGGGCATTCCTAACCTTCCTCAGGATGTCTGCAAATGAGAGCTTCTCCGTAGGTTTTATTATCATTGCATCCGGTCTTGGGGGCTTTTTGCGCTTCCTTGTCTTGAGCACCCAATCATTGGGCTCTGTGCTCATTTCCACTCCGGTACCCGGTACTTCAGCATCCCGATTTATTACACCTTCATTAGTACTTACTGCTCCTTTCTTTGTATCATTGCCTCCAATTTTTGAAGTTGGGTCAATTGACCCCTCCAGTTGAATTGGTCTGGTCCTCTTCGGAGGTGTTCTCCTAGGTTTTCCCAATTCTTCTCTCTGCCTTTTGGAAACACAAGGTGTCTGCTGTTGAAAGCTCGTCTGCGTGCTTCTATCATTAGTTCTGATCCTTTTCTCTTGTTCCGCAACTTTATCCTTAGCGGCTTGCTGATATAGTGACGATATAGAAGCCACTAAATCGCGCATCGCTTGGTGTATGGACCTCCTTCCTCCGCCCATCATCTCCACGAGTTCAGAAATTTTATCGCCTAGTTTGGTGAAATCATCCACCTCTTTTTCAGGATCCTTGTTCCTCTGCAACTCCGGTGGTGACGAGCGCGATCGCTCGCCGTTCTGCCTCAGCGGTGGAGAGTGGAGTAATCTCGAAGCTCTCCGGAAAGGATTCAGGAAAGGGCTGTCCTGCTGGGTCTCCTTTGCACCTTCGGTGCCGGCTGGAGAATTAGCGCCTGTAGGGTTGTGTGAAATGTTTGTTATAAATTCCATTCTATTGGGTCCCAACTTGGAGCCGTTATCTTGGATTCGTTGTGTAGTTACCCTTGTTGTGGTCCCATGGTTATCTTTGCAATGCAGGGAGGCCATGCGAGGGTTGACACAAGTCCTCATGAGAGCTTGTGTTCAGAGCCAGACCGGGAGCTAAACAGAAGAATTACTTAACTGCCCCTACACCCCAACTCAACAGGACGAGTCCAATATCGTTTTCCAAGGCTTGCCAGGTTTTAACGGGACGGAGACAGATAGTGTATTAGCCTGAAAGCCGTCTGTACCAGGTTTCACTCCAGCACATATTAGTAACAGAATACCCCATCCGCCAGCCCATGTCATCAAATCATAATATTTCAGCGTAGTCCAGTATGCCATAATCAGAATCTTACTGGTATCAATTCTGATGCCTATACGACTAGGCTCCGATCGTCCACATCCGTTAGGAGCGTGCTCACACGCATGACGGTCTGTGATTCCCACGGTGCTAACGTGATACCACGGTAGTTCAATGCATTGAGCGGCATTGTTTTGCTTTGAAGCGTGAGCGTCATTGGGTATATGCTAGACTTTTCATCCGCACCCTCTACCCCTGCACTCCCATTTAGTCGCCTTTTACGACAAGCAGGGAACCACTGTGGTAGAATTCTAACCCGCTACCACACGGTGGAATGTGGGGACTTATACTTGCAACAATGTGGGGACTTATACTTGCAACAATGTGGGGACTTATACTTGCAACAATGTGGGGACTTATACTTGCAACAATGTGGGGACTTACACTTGCAACAATGTGGGGACTTATACTTGCAACAATGTGGGGACTTATACTTGCAACAATGTGGGGACTTATAATTGCAACAATGTGGGGACTTATACTTGCAACAATGTGGGGACTTATACTTGCAACAATGTGGGGACTTATACTTGCAACAATGTGGGGACTTATGCTTGCAACAATGTGGGGACTTATACTTACAACAATGTGGGGACTTATGCTTGCAACAATGTGGGGACTTATACTTGCAACAATGTGGGGACTTATACTTGCAACAATGTGTGGACTTATACTTGCAACAATGTGGGGACTTATACTTGCAGCAATGTGGGGACTTATACTTGCAACAATGTGGGGACTTATGCTTGCAACAATGTGGGGACTTATACTTGCAACAATGTGTGGACTTATACTTGCAACAATGTGTGGACTTATACTTGCAACAATGTGGGGACTTATACTTGCAACAATGTGGGGACTTATACTTGCAACAATGTGGGGACTTATACTTGCAACAATGTGGGGACTTATACTTGCAACAATGTGGGGACTTATACTTGCAACAATGTGTGGACTTATACTTGCAACAATGTGGGGACTTATACTTGCAACAATGTGGGGACTTATACTTGCAACAATGTGGGGACTTATACTTGCAACAATGTGGGGACTTATACTTGCAACAATGTGGGGACTTATGCTTGCAACAATGTGGGGACTTATACTTGCAACAATGTGGGGACTTATACTTGCAACAATGTGTGGACTTATACTTGCAACAATGTGGGGACTTATACTTGCAACAATGTGGGGACTTATACTTGCAACAATGTGGGGACTTATACTTGCAACAATGTGGGGACTTTTACTTGCAACAATGTGGGGACTTACACTTGCAACAATGTGGGGACTTATACTTGCAACAATGTGGGGACTTACACTTGCAACAATGTGGGGACTTATACTTGCAACAATGTGGGGAATAATACTTGCAACAATGTAGAGACTTATACTTGCAACAATGTGGGGACTTATACTTGCAACAATGTGGGGACTTATACTTGCAACAATGTGGGGACTTATACTTGCAATAATGTGGGGACTTATACTTGCAACAATGTGGGGACTTATACTTGCAACAATGTGGGGACTTATACTTGCAACAATGTGGGGACTTATAATTGCAACAATGTGGGGACTTATACTTGCAACAATGTGGGGACTTATACTTGCAACAATGTGGGGAATAATACTTGCAACAATGTGGAGACTTATACTTGCAACAATGTGGGGACTTATAGTTGCAACAATGTGGGGACTTATACTTGCAACAATGTGGAGACTTATACTTGCAGCAATGTGGGGACTTATACTTGCAACAATGTGGGGACTTATACTTGCAACAATGTGGGGACTTATACTTGCAACAATGTGGGGAATAATACTTGAAACAATGTGGAGACTTATACTTGAAACAATGTGGGGACTTATACTTGCAACAATGTGGGGACTTATACTTGCAACAATGTGGGGAATAATACTTGCAACAATGTAGAGACTTATACTTGCAACAATGTGGGGACTTATACTTGCAACAATGTGGGGACTTATACTTGCAACAATGTGGAGACTTATACTTGCAACAATGTGGGGACTTATACTTGCAACAATGTGGGGACTTATACTTGCAACAATGTGGGAACTTATACTTGCAACAATGTGGGGACTTATACTTGCAACAATGTGGGGACTTATACTTGCAACAATGTGGGGAATAATACTTGCAACAATGTGGAGACTTATACTTGCAACAATGTGGGGACTTACACTTGCAACAATGTGGGGACTTATACTTGCAACAATGTGGGGACTTATACTTGCAACAATGTGGGGACTTACACTTGCAACAATGTGTGGACTTATACTTGCAACAATGTGGGGACTTATACTTGCAACAATGTGGGGACTTATACTTGCAACAATGTGGGGACTTATACTTGCAACAATGTGGGGACTTATACTTGCAACAATGTGGGGACTTATACTTGCAACAATGTGTGGACTTATACTTGCAACAATGTGGGGACTTATACTTGCAACAATGTGGGGACTTATACTTGCAACAATGTGGGGACTTATACTTGCAACAATGTGTGGACTTATACTTGCAACAATGTGGGGACTTATACTTGCAACAATGTGGGGACTTATACTTGCAACAATGTGGGGACTTATACTTGCAACAATGTGGGGACTTATACTTGCAACAATGTGGGGACTTATACTTGCAACAATGTGTGGACTTATACTTGCAACAATGTGGGGACTTATACTTGCAACAATGTGGGGACTTATACTTGCAACAATGTGGGGACTTATACTTGCAACAATGTGTGGACTTATACTTGCAACAATGTGTGGACTTATACTTGCAACAATGTGGGGACTTATACTTGCAACAATGTGTGGACTTATACTTGCAACAATGTGTGGACTTATACTTGCAACAATGTGGGGACTTATACTTGCAACAATGTGGGGACTTATACTTGCAACAATGTGTGGACTTATACTTGCAACAATGTGGGGACTTATACTTGCAACAATGTGGGGACTTATACTTGCAACAATGTGGGGACTTATACTTGCAACAATGTGGGGACTTATACTTGCAACAATGTGGGGACTTATACTTGCAACAATGTGGGGACTTATACTTGCAACAATGTGGGGACTTATACTTGCAACAATGTGGGGACTTATACTTGCAACAATGTGGGGACTTATACTTGCAACAATGTGGGGACTTATACTTGCAACAATGTGTGGACTTATACTTGCAACAATGTGGGGACTTATACTTGCAACAATGTGGGGACTTATACTTGCAACAATGTGGGGACTTATACTTGCAACAATGTGTGGACTTATACTTGCAACAATGTGGGGACTTATACTTGCAACAATGTGGGGACTTATACTTGCAACAATGTGGGGACTTATACTTGCAACAATGTGTGGACTTATACTTGCAACAATGTGGGGACTTATACTTGCAACAATGTGGGGACTTATACTTGCAACAATGTGGGGACTTATACTTGCAACAATGTGGGGACTTATACTTGCAACAATGTGGGGACTTATACTTGCAACAATGTGTGGACTTATACTTGCAACAATGTGGGGACTTATACTTGCAACAATGTGGGGACTTATACTTGCAACAATGTGGGGACTTATACTTGCAACAATGTGGGGACTTATACTTGCAACAATGTGGGGACTTATGCTTGCAACAATGTGGGGACTTATACTTGCAACAATGTGGGGACTTATACTTGCAACAATGTGTGGACTTATACTTGCAACAATGTGGGGACTTATACTTGCAACAATGTGGGGACTTATACTTGCAACAATGTGGGGACTTATACTTGCAACAATGTGGGGACTTTTACTTGCAACAATGTGGGGACTTACACTTGCAACAATGTGGGGACTTATACTTGCAACAATGTGGGGACTTACACTTGCAACAATGTGGGGACTTATACTTGCAACAATGTGGGGAATAATACTTGCAACAATGTAGAGACTTATACTTGCAACAATGTGGGGACTTATACTTGCAACAATGTGGGGACTTATACTTGCAACAATGTGGGGACTTATACTTGCAATAATGTGGGGACTTATACTTGCAACAATGTGGGGACTTATACTTGCAACAATGTGGGGACTTATACTTGCAACAATGTGGGGACTTATAATTGCAACAATGTGGGGACTTATACTTGCAACAATGTGGGGACTTATACTTGCAACAATGTGGGGAATAATACTTGCAACAATGTGGAGACTTATACTTGCAACAATGTGGGGACTTATAGTTGCAACAATGTGGGGACTTATACTTGCAACAATGTGGAGACTTATACTTGCAGCAATGTGGGGACTTATACTTGCAACAATGTGGGGACTTATACTTGCAACAATGTGGGGACTTATACTTGCAACAATGTGGGGAATAATACTTGAAACAATGTGGAGACTTATACTTGAAACAATGTGGGGACTTATACTTGCAACAATGTGGGGACTTATACTTGCAACAATGTGGGGAATAATACTTGCAACAATGTAGAGACTTATACTTGCAACAATGTGGGGACTTATACTTGCAACAATGTGGGGACTTATACTTGCAACAATGTGGAGACTTATACTTGCAACAATGTGGGGACTTATACTTGCAACAATGTGGGGACTTATACTTGCAACAATGTGGGAACTTATACTTGCAACAATGTGGGGACTTATACTTGCAACAATGTGGGGACTTATACTTGCAACAATGTGGGGAATAATACTTGCAACAATGTGGAGACTTATACTTGCAACAATGTGGGGACTTACACTTGCAACAATGTGGGGACTTATACTTGCAACAATGTGGGGACTTATACTTGCAACAATGTGGGGACTTACACTTGCAACAATGTGGGGACTTATACTTGCAACAATGTAGAGACTTATACTTGCAACAATGTGGGGACTTACACTTGCAACAATGTGGGGACTTATACTTGCAACAATGTGGAGACTTATACTTGCAGCAATGTGGGGACTTATACTTGCAACAATGTGGGGACTTATACTTGCAACAATGTGGGGACTTATACTTGCAACAATGTGGAGACTTATACTTGCAACAATGTGGGGACTTACACTTGCAACAATGTAGAGACTTATACTTGCAACAATGTGGGGACTTATACTTGCAACAATGTGGGGACTTATACTTGCAACAATGTGGGGACTTATACTTGCAACAATGTGGGGACTTACACTTGCAACAATGTGGGGACTTATACTTGCAACAATGTGGGGACTTACACTTGCAACAATGTGGGGACTTATACTTGCAACAATGTGGGGACTTACACTTGCAACAATGTGGGGACTTATACTTGCAACAATGTGGGGAATAATACTTGCAACAATGTAGAGACTTATACTTGCAACAATGTGGGGACTTATACTTGCAACAATGTGGGGACTTATACTTGCAACAATGTGGGGACTTATACTTGCAATAATGTGGGGACTTATACTTGCAACAATGTGGGGACTTATACTTGCAACAATGTGGGGACTTATACTTGCAACAATGTGGGGAATAATACATGCAACAATGTGGAGACTTATACTTGCAACAATGTGGGGACTTATACTTGCAACAATGTGGGGACTTATACTTGCAACAATGTGGGGAATAATACTTGCAACAATGTAGAGACTTATACTTGCAACAATGTGGGGACTTATACTTGCAACAATGTGGGGACTTATACTTGCAACAATGTGGAGACTTATCCTTGCAACAATGTGGGGACTTATACTTGCAACAATGTAGGGACTTATACTTGCAACAATGTGGGGACTTATACTTGCAACAATGTGGGGACTTATACTTGCAACAATGTGGGGACTTATACTTGCAACAATGTGGGGACTTATACTTGCAACAATGTGGGGACTTATACTTGCAACAATGTGGGGACTTATACTTGCAACAATGTGGGGACTTATACTTGCAACAATGTGGCGACTTATACTTGCAACAATGTGGGGACTTATACTTGCAACAATGTGAGGACTTATACTTGCAACAATGTGGGGACTTATACTTGCAACAATGTGGGGACTTATACTTGCAACAATGTTGGGACTTATACTTGCAACAATGTGGGGACTTATACTTGCAACAATGTGGGGACTTATACTTGCAACAATGTGGGGACCTATACTTGCAACAATGTGGCGGTCAACGTCACATAAAAGTTACCGTAGTCTAGTAGGTATTGTCTTGGCACATTAGACGTGAGTTCGAGGGTCAAACCCCAGATCAAACATCTACAACAAAACGACGTATAATAAAAGCTACTTCGGCGACTTCCTCTCAGCAGATTTCTGTAAATAAAATTGCCATGAAAAAGTTTCTCAATACTCTGTTGTTCGGAATCGACTTTAAACTGTAGGTTTCTTTACTGATAAATAAAATTAACACACATGCAACATAAGAGGAGTGAGACGCTAGGTCCTAATCCAGAATAAAGGGTAGTCATGTCCAATTATGTATGTATGTATGCAGCTTCAGGTAAATGGCAGCTTCTAATTCCTAACGACGGAATCTTGGATAAGCTGCTCTCGCTAAGCAGGGAGGTAAGTAGGTAGGTAGGTAGGTAGAGGTGGCTGCCCGTCCAAGAAAAATTGTTGGATGGACTCACTTAGGCCTCATTGGGCCCATTGTGCTACCACAGTCATCCGTTATCCCCTAGTCTCGAAACCACTCGGAGCTCCTGATGAAGCGATTCAGGCTGCCAATGTCAATCCTTGACAGTTCCTCCAGATCATCCATGAAGTAAGTACCCAAGTACTTCCTTCTCCTTTGGCAAAGAGCCGGGCATGTACCCAGCAGGTTAAGGATAGTCTCCTCTTCTTCCTCATCTCTGTAGCTTCTGCAGAAGTCGTTAGCAAGGTGTCCAAGACCAATGCGCCTCGCACGCGTACCCATATTGCAATGCCCCGTAATGGCACCGACAACTACACTGAGCGCGCCTCTTTGGAGTTTAAGTAGATTCATTGTGAGCCCCTCATCCAGCCTTGGCCAGATTTTGCGAGCCGTTCTACCCGTGTCCGAGGCCGCCCACCTGTCGTTGACGGAATCGACGATCGCATTATCAATTATGAGCTTGCAGGTCGTCATAGGTATGCCCAGATTTGAGAACCCATCGGAGAGTTCGATGGTCGTGCCCCGCCTGGCAAGTTCATCAGCTCTGCAGTTACCCGGAATACCACTGTTCCCTGTTACCCATACGATATGGATATCATTTCGTTCCGCTATCTCGTCGAGATATCTGCGACAGCCGTATACCGTCTTGGAGTTCATCACATTAGAACTCAGAGCCTTGATAGCCGCCTGGCTATCAGAAAGTATGGTGATGTTCCGCTTGGAGACCCTTCCGTCTCGCCGCAGCCTGTATTGCCACCACCTCCGCCTGGAAGACACTGCAGTGGTCTGGCAGTCTTATAGACTGAGATATTCCAACCGATTCCGAAAAAATTCCACTGCAACCCTTCCAGGCCCCGTTGTCCGGAACCGATGTCCTGTATCTTTACAGTAGTTGTAGTCTGAGCAAAATTGAAAGAGTTCAGAACACATTCTCTGCCTTGTATTTAGCAGACAGGTTATTCACCACATTCAAGATAATGTCGTGCCTTCATATAAGTTGAGGAGCACAAAATCTTGCCTTAGATTTGAAGCTGAATGCAGCATACCTTGCAAAAGAGGCATGAAGATACAACTTCCAAATAAAATGCTGTTAAAGTGGTAGCCATGAAAAAGTTTCTCAGAAATCTGTCGTACGGAGTTGACTTTAAAATGTTGGTCCCGCCACTCATGCATAAATTAACACACCACTGATGTGTGAGAAACTACGTCATAATCCTAACTGAAGGGTTGTAATGACTAGTTATGTATGTAAATAAGGCAACAGTAATACTATAATATATTATAGGCAAAAGCTTGTCATGCAAATCGAAGATAGAAATACTCTCTCTCTTCCTATTTTCTTTTCCAAAGAAAAACGAAACGTTTTATTGATCGATTTCATTGACATTTTAATTGTAGTGTCCATTTTAAAACACCATTACCATCACTATTACCATCATGCACCATCACAAGACATCTTATCAATTTAGTCACTTTCTGGAGCACATTTAAACACACACGCCATTTGACCCTCATCATCATCATCTTCCTGGGCTCGTTATCAAAATGCCATTCCGAGGGGTAAGAGTAAAAGCTAATCAAAACTCAAGAGTTAAAATTAATTCTCACTTAATTTGTCATATCAGGGGTGACAACTCCTAAAACCCAATTAAAACTGAAGGTATGTGTACGTATGTATGTGTTAGTGCACTTGTGTTTAAAAATGTGACAGAGTTTTGAAACAAATTTGCAACATAAATGACAAACTAGACACACATTGTCAAAGACAATTCATAATCATACGCATACCCCACTCACACACGCCTACACCTACATAGTATTGGAGATAAAATTTGAAAAATTTTGAAGGCAATGGAACAGTTAAACAGTAACGTAGGCTGAGTGAAAAGTTTGTAAAAGAAATTCTTTTTAAAAAGTAACCGAATTCACTGCTGTTTGTGTGTGTGTTTTACTGAAAACTGCAGACAACGAGAGAGAGAGAGAGAGAGAGAGAGAGAAACAACAACAAATGCCTGTCAAAACAATCATTACTTGCATGAGAGTGTATCTGTGTTTGTGTCAGTGGCTGCATGCGTATGTGAAATAAAATAAATGAACATTCAACGAACGAGCAGCAGTATCCGTTAAGGAGGCAGTTGTATCCGTTTCCGTTTAACATGTACAACAGAAACCTGTGTTCTTCAACAACAACAGCAGCAACAGCAGAAACAGTAAAAATACACAGAACAACAACAACAAAAGAAAAAACAGCAGCAGCAGCAGCATCATCAATGACAACACAAACAGGAATGAAAACAATAATAACGGCACACACACATCCATGCAAACAAACACGTGCCATGTACAAAGGCAAACAGAGCAAACGTGAAAGAGAAAGCGGGAGAGAGAGAGAGCGGGAGTCAATTTCACAATCAAATGTAGGACATAAATACTCAGCCACACACACACACATACGCACTTTGGTAATATTTTAAAATTTTGCCGAAAATTGCTTTACGCTGCTGCTCCTGCAAATGCAACAACACTGGCAGGAGTTTTTTCGGTTTTTTTGTTATTATAACACATTTCCGTTATACACCAATACAACAACACTCACATGCTGCAACCCACATCGGTGTCTGTCACTTGTCCAAGCAACACTACTATTTGCGTTGCAAACAATCATATCATGACTCTCTCTCTCTCTCTCTCTCTCTCTCTCTCTCTCTCTGTATTGATAGATGAATGCATGAATGGATGGATGGATGGATGGATGAATGGATGGCTGGCTGGATGGATGGATGGCTGTATTGCTGGCAAGTTGTCTCACTTGCAAAACACAAATGCACACAAGCAACACACTAAAGTGTTTGTTGCAGTAATAGCAGCAGCAACATTTACTTCCTTTACGCACTCTATGCAGTTACTCACCATCCATCCATCCATTACTCACCATCCTGCCTACCACAACCTTATCAGAGTGTCGTTGGCAAGGACACTTTATTTGTTAAGCCGCCTTCCAATGTTTACGACGTTATGTGTGTGTGTGCAGTTAAGTGCGTAAACATGTGGGTGTGTTACAACGGGTTACGTTTACGATTTATTTTTCTAGTCTCCGTTGCCTTAGCCTTCGGGCAATTCTTAAATTTCAAACTCATTGAAAGTGTAAAGGACAAACAGATTTGACTAGTTTGTGACCTGTGTTTCGGTTGATGTTTTAAACAGGTTACAGTTACAGCTAAAATTATAGCAACAAAGTAAGATTTAAAACCGGTTGATGACCCACTTCGACCCATATATCTTGCCGGTCTCGTCAAATTCCATTACAAGCCACAGTAATATCACAAGCCAAAATCCAACTGCTATTGAACTCTCCCTATAGGGAATCGTTCCGACTCAATATTAAAGCACTCTTATGTGGTAATCTTCTGTTAGAAAAGCTACTAGAAATGAAAGGAGAACTACCTTCGACTTTATTTGATATGAGCTAAGCACTGACAACCTCCTCCTCCAACTCATGTTCACAACTCCTAAAATGGTTATTCGAGATAGTTCTAAGTATACCTGCATGTCTTATATGGACTGATAACTTCCTCTTGAAAAGATCATTCGAGAGTATCGTAAGTACACCGGCATGCCTTCTAGTAAGTCAATACCATATAAGATTCTGAGTCCAGATTTTTAGCATTTTACATGCAAACAGGCTTGATGACTTACATAGGTTTGTGACTTTAAGAAGTTGAAAAAGTTAAGAAATCAGGCGATCTTGCCAGCCTGTAGACATTTTTTAAACCAGAGTTTAGGCGGCTCTGAAAATGTTCTCACAGTTTCAGTTATAGTGGTGCAATATGCTCCTTGTGGAAACCACATGTTCTCCTGTTCCAATGTGTCCAATTGAGTTAGAAATCGTTTAATGTTTGACGTTCGTTTGATGTGCTGTGTTTTCAAAAGAAATAAAGCACTTTGTCGCGTCCGGGATAAAAAACAGTGGGTTAGACTAGGTTGACTTACTCCAAAGCTTGAGTTAATTGTAATACGACAAATCAATCCCAATCCAAGGATGGTATCCAATAGTCCCTGCAGAAAACCTACGCGACGACAGAGATCAGTTGAAAATTCCACAAAATATGATTTCATTGTAGAAGCTGGGCATTGACATGTGATTTGAATGCAAACATCTACAGTGAAGAAAAAAGCCTAAATACAGCAGTTTATGTGACTGTATCTCGTTCTTAGATCTACGGCTTCTGCAGTCATGCTATGAAATGCTGTATCTGTAGGCATGCCTTGTAGCGGGGCTATAGCCTGGGAATCCGCAATGCTTACGTGATTTCGGAAAGACCGAAATCCTCTTCAGGTTTGTCCAGGTTGGTCCAGGCTAGATCGGCGGAGCCTAGCAATATTGCACGTTCTTGTGCTGCCAATGTTTCTGAGCCTCCTTGCACTGTGACTGGAGAGTACCCAGGGACACGTGATTTGAATGAGAACATCTTCCTTGTCCTCAGATCTACGGCTGCTGCAAAGTACCAAGAGGAAATGCCGCAACTGACGGCATGCCCTGTGGCGGGAAAATGGCCTGGGAAACCGCAATATTGCAATGAATGTATGGTTATGTGATTTTGGGAAGTCCGGCGAAGCCTACCAATATTCCACGTTCTTATGCTGCCAACGTTTTTGAGCCTCCTTGTACAGTGACTGGGGGAATGCCTAGGAAATCGGAACACCTGTAATCTGTTATGCATTGGTGAGTGCGAGCTTGTATCAACACTGGCAACTTGATTAGCAATGACCTAAAGTTCCCTGTAAAGTACCGGGCCGCTCAATGGATCCTCGTCAACGGTGCTCCTTTCACCCGCGTCTCGGTCTTCTCCGACAGTCAGGCCTCCATAAGATCTCTGTCGGGTTTTGTGAATAACTCCAGGATCGTTAGGGAATGTCGCCGCTGTCTCGACCTTCTTTCTGAGTCTCGCTGGTTTGGGTCCCCGGGCACAGTGGTGTTCTGGGGAACTGTAGGGCCGACGGGCTTGCCAGAGCTGGTGCACTCCTTCCGGAATCGCCTTCGATTGAGTTAGGCATGCCACTTGCCTCGTTCAAGTTGGCTATTGTGCGGAAATTCTTTCGAGACGCCAACCTATCCTGGGTCAATGAGGAGTCCTGCTCCATCACTAGACTCACCTGGCCCTTGATGGATAGTAGGCGTACGAACCAGTTGCTTGGACTTGGTCGTAACATCATCTCGACCACAGTGGCCATGCTTACGGGCCATTGCGTTATGGGCAGACATGCGGAAAGGATGCGGCTCCCGTTCAACGACTTCTGCCGCGGGTGCAGATCCGCTGAGGAAGAAGAGACTGTGATCCACTTCTTCTGTCAGTGTCCGTCACTTGCTAGGTGCAGGAATAGATTATTTGGCTCTCCATTTCTTGTCAGCTTGACGGAGCTATCATCTATTGAAGTCAAGGATATAGCTTCGTTCATCAAACTTTCTGGCTGGTTTTCCAGCATGGTGAAGCTTTGTGACATGATCAAAGCTACCACTACGACCTAACCTAACCTATACATGATGCCCAGTTGTGTCGGATGTCGCAGGGGTCCCCCGCAAGGTCTGGAGCTATTTTGATTTGACAGAATCGCATGTTGTTTCATACTCTTCTACACAAAGAGAAAAATGTTGTGCTTTGCTTAGTTTGTATTGGGAAATCTATATGTGAAGTCACGTCACGTCAACACCACTGGCGAGGTGTATAGTGGTCCTTCTATATACAAATTGCTGGCTTTTAAAAATATCTATGAAATGTTTGTGCTATAATTACGCTCTCAATTGTTGATTTAATTTTTGTTTCTTTTTTATATGATTTTGCGTATCATCATTATCAATATCAACATCTACATTATGTTGCAAGTTTTGCAGGCATTTAAAAAAACAGTCTCTGTTGTTATTGTTGTTGTTGTTGTTGTTACTGTTGTTGTTGTTGTTGTTACTGTTGTTGTAGCATAACATAAACATAAACATCTACAAGATATGAAAGACAATTTTTGTTACACATAAAACAGAGATCAACTCTATTTCATGCCTAATTCATGTTTTGTTTTGCCTTCAGTTTGTATTTGTATTTGGATTTCTTTAATGTTCATGTTGTTGTTGTCTTTATTGCTTTTGTTGTTTTTTTTTCATTTCAAATGTCAGTTTTAAGATCCTTCAAAGCAAAACCTAACACATGCTTACAGAGATAACAGTAATAAAGAAAAAATACAGGAGGAGAGAGAGAGAAGTGGAAGAATGGCAAAACCAGGCATATAGGAAAACTGTTCATATACTTTTAAGTGTGTGAGTTTGTGGAGCAAACAGAAGAGAAGAGAGAGAGAGAGCGAGAAAACAGGGGCATGCATTTGTGTTAGTATTTTTGTTTTGTATCAATTTACAGTTTTTAGGTTTTTTTTCTGTGTGTGTGTGTGTGTTTTTCTTGTTGTTTTTGGTACCCATAAAATGTTTTAATATCCGTTTTACATGCGATACACATTTCAATGTCTGACTGACTGTGTTCGTGAGTATGTGGCTTTGTATATAACTGTGTGCGCATATGTGTGTGTGTGTTAGTGCTGCTGTTATCGATGAGTAAAACTATTCCATGTGGATGTTTTCATTACAGATGCCTGTATGCATTGGATATTTTAAAACATAAAACCGTAAACGAGTATTTTAACTGCAGAAATGGGCCACACAGCGAGAAGGTGTGTATGTATGCATGTAGCATATTGAGAGGGAGTGCAACAGAGCAGGAGAGAGAGAGAGAGAAGGAGAGTTAAAGTTCATGAACTATACATTTTATTGATTAATTGTAACACATTTTCTAATTGCATCTATTGAAATTGAATTCAAATTGAACCAGATAATTCATTTTACAAAAATTCTACACAGATAAACAAATTGAGAGAGAAAGAGATGCACACATACGTAGAAACGAGTATACACATTGGCATACTGTAATATAAACAGACAAATAAATGAATAAATAAACATGTACAAATAGTTTAAGATGTAATATAGTATAATACAGTGATGTTCGATAAAATAGCATTATTGGAACATAAATTTTTTTCTTTGATTTCTCAATAACTGCTTCCCTTCTTTCTTTTTCTACTACCAAGATGACTTCTATTCAATATATTTCCTATACATACATACATACATAATTGGTCATTACAACCCTTCAGTCAGGATTACGACCTAGTTTCTCACACCACTTATGTTGTGTGTTTTAATTTTATACATGAGTGGTGGGACCTACAGTTTAAAGTCGACTCCGAGCGACATTGTTTTGAGAAACTTTTCATGGCTGTCTTATTTACTCTCAGAGTTTTTGCCAGAAATCTGCTGGGAGGAAGTCGCCGAAGAAATACTTTTTGTATTTTGGTTTGATGTCTGGCCTGGGGCTCGAACCCTGGCTTTTCGTCTAATAAGCCAACACACTACCTACTAAACCACGGCGACTTCAATATATTTCCTTCATCTTCTTTAAATCGGGAACAATATCTTCTGATTATTGTTTTTTTTCCAGGGTCATTCGTTTCTTCTTCCGACAATACGATAAAACTCGTATGCATTTCTTAGTACGTAGGAAGTTCAATGTTGCAAAGATGTAGACACTACATAAATCCATAGCGTATATCAGAGGCAGCCTCTACTGGTGCCGATGAGATTAACGCACAATGACCATGTATTACCCACTCCTTGTATATTGCTGCCTAATAAGTTTTATCAAATACTTCTCCTCAAACTCTTATGGTCGTCTCATCTTCTCTAGGCAGTTCAATAATATCTTCGATTTAACCTCATAAGAGCTGAGTGCTCAAATGGCGGCCTGACTGTCAAATAGTATTGCTTGTCCTGTCTTTTGTGCCTCCCATCCAAGTTGAATTGAACACGCCTTTCGATGGCATAATTTTCCTTTGAAAGATATCCGCAAGTTTACCCACGGGTTCGAAATATATGATTCCGATACCAAAAACTCATTTTTTTGTCTTAATATTCGTTCTGGACCCATGTGTATATAACAAAATAGTAACGGTAGATTTGCTGTCGAAACAATACTCGCAAATTGGTGACAGACAAAATGGTTGCTAAGGATATGTGAACCTCACATCTCCACACTGCTAGCGTCAGATGTGAGAGACGGAGATGATAACCCAGAATCAATAAATGATGAAGGTGTCGTATATTCATCTTCCAATCATAGTGAAGTCAAGATAGCGACTACGCTATAGATAAATATTAAAGCTGCGGCTATCAGTTAACTTAATTGACTATAACAATGCTTCAGTTGTGGTCGCCTTAGTGCAGAAGCTAGTGCGTTGGCTTATTAGACGTGAGGCCTCTGTTCAAAAGTCTGATCGGACATCTCCAACAAAACGAAATATGAAAAAATATTTCTTCGGCGACTTCCTCTCAGCAGATTTCTATCAAAAACTCTGAGGGTAAATGATATTGCAATCGGAATCGACTTTAAACTGTTGGTCGCGACACTTATGTATAAAGTTAATACACACAACTTAGGTGGTTTTAGTAGCTAGGTCGTAATCCAGAGTAAGAGGTTGTAATGAACAATTATGTATGTACATATGTATGTAATGATTTCGTCAGGATGACAACCTAGTTTCTTACACTACCCATGTTGTGTGGGTAAATTTTATCCATGTGTAGGGCAAGTCCTACGGTTGAATGTTAACTTCGAACGACAGATTTGAGTAACTTTTCAAAAAGCTGTACAGGATGGCGCTAACAAAGAATACATCTTCAGTTAGCATCTGCAAGGATTTGCCTGAGCCTTTTGCTACTAAACGTAGATTCAAATGGCGAGTTAGGTTATCGCGTTATTTATTAACATTTTCCTGTAGAAAATCATGCGGAAGCTAGAGTTGCAGGGACAGTTTATACCATGCCATACATGCAATATGCGTATGCCGCTGATATAAATGTCAGTGGTTGTATCCGTGATGGAAGTATTGAAGAGGAACAGAGAAACAGCCTTAGAAATTGAGTCTCTCAGTCAAGGAATCCGAAATGGACAAACTGAGGACAAGAATTGGACAACCCGTGATAGTTGATAACTTTTAATAGAGTTTATTCACCTCGAAAGTAGATATGATCAGTTAGGCTTGGTAAATTCGCTTTACAAAAGCACTTTTCCTGTTGTGACTGTCAGTTTCACAACTATTGGTTCTACGGATTGCATAGACTTTCCAAGAGGTTTCGATGCCCAAAGAGATTTCAATTTGGCGACTCTGCTGATCAATTCGAAGTCTTATTACCATTATTTGTTAATTGCTGGAGTCTCTATTGTTTCTTACACCACTGTTCGATTATGGCATATAAGGAACGATAGAGTGGCAGAGTGTGTGTGGGAGAGAGAGAGGCTGTGAAAGTTTATCGAAATGAAAAATAACTGCAGGGTAAACTGTACGTTTATTAAATATTCATATTAAAAAAAGAAAAAACCAAAAAAAAAAATATTGTAGAATTTGTTGTTGTTTTCTTCTTCTTCTTTCATATACTCGTAGTTTTCAAAAAAAAAAACAAACAAAAATTAAAATCGAAATACGAATTCAAATTTTTATTGGAAAAGTTATAATTTAAAATTTTTTTATTGGAGTAATGAAATGCCAGAAAGCGTACAGATTTAATGCGGAAAAAGAGAGTTTCATTTCATATATGAAAAGTAGTTTCTTTTTGTTTTAATTTCAGATTAATTTTTTGAATTTATTTAATATGAGCCAATATTTAAATTGAATTAAAACCTTACTTTAAGTCTTAAAAACTAAAAAAAATAACAACATTTACTACCAATAATTGCCAGGAGTACTTTTCTCAAGCGTGGATATTTTTTACAATGAGATAAGAGCTGCAGGATCCTTCTGTCATTAACGAATATGCCAACGCATGTTTAAAATTAAATACGAATTCCACTGTGTCAATATCTTTAATTAACGTTCCTACTATTTCTATGGAATTAAGAAAACTAAATTTCTCCTATAACTTTCGACCTGATAACATTCCTAGTAGCATTTTAATTAATTGCGCCGACGCCATAGCTGTTCCACTATCATACTTATTTAATAAATTGATTAAATGTGTTTATTTTCCTAACATTTGGAAGGATTCATTCATTATTCCTCTTTCAGGAAATACATCTGACGTTACAAATTATCGCTGTAGTATAAAACTGAGCATAATTCCAAAACTATTTAAAAAAATGATTACTGATGATTTATGTTATCAAGTCACTAACTTGATATCTCCTTATCAGCACGGTTTCAGAAAGAAATATTCAATTATAACAAACCTGCTTCATATTTCAACAGTTGTTTATTGAGGATTTTTTCATCAGCAACAAACAGACGTTATCTACACAGATTTCAGCAAGGTTTTTGATAAAGTCAATCATGTACTCTTGAAGAAGAAATTTTATTTAAAGGGATTTTCTATTCTTAGTTTAAAATGGATTTACTCATATTTAACTAACAGAAAACAAACCGTACTTTTTAAGAACTGCTGCTCCAGAATTATTGATGTCCTTTCTGGTTTACCTCAGGGTAACCATCTTGGACCGCTTCTGTTTTCATTATTTATTAACGACTTACCTGATATGATTCACTATTCCAACATCCTAATGTACGCTGATGAAATTTTCCTAAGTTATTGCCAAATTTTCGATTAGAAACTTCTTCAAAATGACCTAAATTCGTTTCATTTATGGTGTAATTTAAATCGAATGCAGCTTAATCTCAAAAAATGTAAACACATGAGATTTGTAATAAATAATCCGATTCCTGCAAACTATGCTTTTGATGGATACGAGCTTGAGCTTGTTGATAACTTCCTGGATCTAGGAGTTCTACTTGATCCCAAACTAAACTTTATTCCGCACATAACTATGACAGTAAATAAAGCTAGAAGCGTACTTGGTTTTATAAAACGGTTGGCAAAAGAATTTAACGATCGTTATGTTACTAAATCGCTCTACACATTCTCTTGTAAGGCCTATACTCGAGTATGGATCCATAATATGGGATCCTCTATATAAAAAATATTCCCACGTCATCGAATCTGTACCAAAGCAATTTCTGATGTTTTGTCACCGGGGACTGAATTTCAATCCCACAAGTTTACCTTCTTATTCTGCCAGACTAGCATTAATCAAACATCCGACACTTAAAATTAATTAATTTTAATTACTGGTCATATAGGCTCCAGTTATTTAATCCATAATATCACGTTTAATATTCCTCAACGTCCGTCACGTCATTTTTCTCCATTATCAATAAAAAATTTTAGATCCAACTACGCTGGTGCTGATCCAATAAGGAGAATGTGTAAAGAATTAAATAAATTGTATATGTTAAGAGATTTTTCTTTATCGAATAATGTTATAAAAAATAATGTAATTACATATATATTTAAATTTATAGTCTTTTAAAATTGATATCTTGTAATATTACTAAATTGCGTGCAAGGAATATTTCCATAGGCAAGTAAAATAAATTAAAATAAAAAAAATGTTACTGCCAATGCATTTTAAAAACTTCCTGGTTAATTGGACCTTAACTTTGCTTGAATATGCAATTTCAGACGCATATTAAGATAATGTTTTGAGTGCAATTATTGCGCCATTTCTTTGTTATTTAATTCAACTGTATGCTCAGTAAAGCAGTGTTAGCAGAAAAGGTAGAAGTGTAGGTATGATTAGGTAGGTAGGTAGGTATAGGTGGCTGCCTACCCAAGTGAATCGGATGGACACTCTTAGGCCACTTAGGGCCCATTGTGTTACCACAGTTTTCCGCTATCGGAGCTCCTTATAAAGCGATTTAAGCTGGCAATGTCAATCCTTAAGAGTTTCTCTAGATCATCCATATAATAAGCACCCACACCTACTACTTCTTTCTCCTTCGACAAAGAGCTGGGCATGTACCCAGCAGGTGAAGGACAGTCTCCTCCTCTTCCTTATCACTGCAGCTTTTGCGGAAATCATTAGCAATGTGCCCAAGATCAATAGGCCTCGCATGCATACCCATACATACAATACATTGCCCCGTAATGACGACGACAACCACACTGAGCGCGCCTCTTTGGAGTTTAAGCAGACCAATCGTACACCCCTCATCTAGTTCTACCGGTGTCTGAGGCCGCCCATCTATCGTTGACTGAAGCGGCGATCGCATTTTCAATTATGAGCCTATGGGCTCTAGAGCTGAGAGCTCATTGAAGAGTTCGATGATCGTGCCCCGCCTGGCCAGTTCATCAGCTCTGCTGTTACCCGGAATACCACGGTGCCCCGGTACCCATACATGGGTACATGGATGGGATCGCTATCCCCTTGAGATATTTGCGGTACACCGTCTTGGAGTTCATTACGTTGGAATTTAGAGCCTTGATTGCCGTCTGGCTAGCAGAAAGTATGGTGATGTTCTGCTTGGAGACGTTTCCGTCTCCCATTATTAGGTATGATTGCTAATACCTGCAGTGATAATTAAATATCTATAGTTCTGGTCATACGGACCGCTAGCACAGAGGCTAGTCAGTATATGTTTCCTTCCATAATGTGGAGATAGGATAGTAGACTAGCTGAAGGCACTTGCAGCGTATGAAAGGAAATTGAGCTCAATTATTGAGATCTTGTGCGAGATACGTGTCTATACATGGCACTGTTCTAAGCGGACATGATTGAGTCGCATACATGTAGAGGATGTGAGGAGGGCATCCGAACACTTTGAATGCCATTGCCCAGCTTTGATACCCATATGGTTTGAGGATACAATTTTATCAAACATTACTCTACTAAGAGGAGTGCATTGAAAGAAACAGATTTCCTATGAACTTACGTATATCGTATCTCTTAATGGTAAGCGCACAACAATTTCTTTCTCCTCCTCAACAAGCGCTTAGCCAATTCAGAAGTTATTTGAGAAAATGACAAGAATGTCAGAATGTCTTCCAAGTAAGCAGTGTAAGAACCGCAATAAGACAATATATGGCCAAGCAATTTAAGGAAAGATGACAAACAGTTTTTTTGTTTTCAATATCAGTGCATCATACCCTAGCAGTATTGACAATTCTCTTCTGCTGCCAACGAGTCCTTCCTATAACATGTCGAAGTAATACCAGCACTGGCCAGTCCATCAGTAATGAAATTTTGTCCTGTCCATGATACAAAATCTCCGGCATTCACGGATGAAGACGATCTTCGAGATGATGTTCATGATGGACTTGATCGGAGCCTTGTTGTCTGGAGGTTTTCAGGGAAAATCCTTTTCTGATTTCAAATATTCATGACACATACATGCATACATACATAATTGGCTATTACAACCGTTCAGTCAGGATTACGGCCTAGCCTCTCACACCACTCATGTTGTGTGTGTTAGTTTTATACATGAGTGGTGGGACCTACATTAGTCCATGGTTTTACGTGAGTATCGCCGTGATGGCTTACCCCACGGTGCTCTAAGCACGGGTGGAAGCAATGCGTCTACCAGCGCCTCCACGCACAATGATGCAACACTGCACAATGCCTTATTGCATCACCATACGTGAGTACCAATTCGAAGCCTTACATTTGGACAAGACTTCCCTCTTGGTTAGGGTTGAGAGACTATCTAAACTCCACTTCTCCAATGGTTGAGAGTGCAACGCCACACCAAGCTTGCGCTCTTCCCGCGATTTGGGTTTAAACCACAGCCACCACGTTGTTCCCACAAGGAACTACCCATTGCCGGGCAGAGACAAGTCTCTGGGTGGCGGGACCTACAGTTTAAAGTCGAATCCGACCGACAGATTTTTGAGAAACTTTTCATGGCAATTTTATTTAGGATTAGGATTAGAAAGAGGAAGTCGCCGAAGAAATATTTTTTCATATTTCGTTTTCATGTCTGACCTGGGGTTTTAACCGTGGCCTCCGTGGGCTCCGAATCATCAGAGCAGAAATTCCCTGATTGAATTTTAAAATCAAACCTCCTTTCAAGAAGATTATAGGGAACCATAGTGCTTGATGTTAAGGACTTAATTGCATGCAGTTTAATTGCCACTAGTCCGGTCACTGTCTTTAATAATGAATCAGAAGAGAGCCTATTGAGTATGGCATACAATACCTTAGTTGGATTGAAATAAAGAGCACTGTTGATTAGAATAGTTGACTGACTGCGGATTTTGTCTGTCAGCTGGCAGTGACGCTGGTATTAATACGCCATCTACCAATCGTATGAGCCACAAAGCAATGTTGACCATACTACGAGCCTATAAAGCAAGTATGTAATGTTCAGGAAAGAAATACTTGCACGATACGGATTTCTTCCTTCCTACAGCCAGATACACTAGCTGACATACATATACAATGTGATGTTATGTAAGCGTCCTCAAGGAGAACATGCCCTTCATCGGGCTATCATTCATGAGAATTGTTTTTTTGATTCTTTAGTAAATGTCACAGTAGTTTAGAAAATCTAACTGATAGTTGCTTGACTACCTTTCCCCTTCTATTCTAGCATATGTCGTCTCCCAGCTTTTGTCTCTCGTGATTACTTCAAATCCCTTCAAATTATGAATAAAAATTCAATTTTATTTTGCCCACTATTTCAGGGGGCATTTGTTTTTTGAAATTCAATTTTTTTAACAAGATTTTCTCTCCTGCAATCCACTCAAATATTCAGCAGCATCAGTAGAGAGAGCCCTCAGTTTTTTATTGAAAAAAAAAAACCAAAAAAAATTTTTTTTGAAAAACTTTTCGTAGATCTCCTGCCATTGGTAAAAAAAGGAAAATCAAATAAAAATAAAAACAACACCAAAAACAATAACAACAAAATATATTACAAAACATAACGCATATAAAAGGCCAACAAAATCCTTGAAAAAAAACAGGACATGATTGAAATAAATGCCTCTGTGAGACTGAGAGTGTGTTTGTGTGTGTATTTGTGTGTATGGCCGTGTTATTATTTTTATGTGTTGAGGCAGTTTTGTGGAGAGAAAGAAACAAACAGAAACAACAAAAACAACAAACAAGGAAAAGAGGCAACCAGTATTTGTTTTGATACTGTTTGACGGCTTAAAGTCAATAATTGTGTATGAGTGTGTGTTTGGGTGTGTGTATGGTATCTGTGAATGAGTGAGTATTTGCGGATGCGTTACGTTTTATAGCGTGTCATGTATTGTAACGTGTTTTGTTTTGTTTCGTTTCTTTTTATGATTTTTTTTTGCCATTGTTTTGTGTTTTTTTGCCAATGAAAAAAAGCCGAATAAAAATGAAAAGAAAAGAAAAAAAAGGAATGAATGAAATTGACAAAAAGTGAAAGACAATATTTTTCCTATTTTTGTATTTCTTATTAATGTTGTTATTGTTTTTGTTGTTGTTGATATGTGGTATAAAGGGTGCTTACCTATTGAATTTATATTTCGAATGCAAATCGTGCACAAAAATGTTGGTGAGGGGAGTTCAGAAATTTTATTAATAAGCAGATAAGGTCCAGAGTAGTAGTAGTAGGTAGTGTGTTGGCTTATTAGACGTAAAGCCAGGGTTCGAGCCTCAGGAAAAACATCAAGACAAAATACAAAAAGTATTTCTTCGGTGACTTCCTCTCAGTAGATTTCTGGCAAAAAATCTGAGAGTAAATAAAAATTGCCATGAAAAAGTTTCTCAAAAATCTGTCGTTCGGAGTCGACTTTAAACTGTAGGTCCCACCACTCACGTATAAAATTAACACACACAACATAAGTGGTGGGAGAAACTAGGACGTTGTACAATGGATCAATTCGACATCCGGGTACTGTACTTGTCTTAATTGACAAGTACACGTCCTCTCACCTAACCTAACCTAAGGTCCAAAGTATGTCTTCAAAATTCAGCAATTCATTAATAGGAACGGCAGAATGATTTAAAGGCCCATAATGAACATATGTACATACACTTGATCAGTGCAAGTCGAGGTGATATTTCCGATAAATTTTACTCGTATCACTCTCAGTTGTAGGATTAGCAACTTAGGTGGGAACTTAGATTGAAGGGAGGTAGCTATCCCTCTAGCGAATTGTGTCAGGCCTTATGGATATACAACCCAGCCACCGTAACGGCTTGTTATGCTTTTGTTAAAAAAAGGGAGAAAAATTCATTGAATATCCCCATCGTTTACGTATTGCCACAATTGTTTCCAATGCCTTACTCTTAGGTGAGTAATGGTTAGGTTAGGTTATGTTAGATTATGAGGCGGAAATTAAAATTTTTATTAATGAGTTGATGAGGTCCAGAATACGTCTTCAAAATCAAGTATTCTAGTTATGAGAACAACAGAATGATTTAAAGACCCAGAACGAACATACATACGCCTGTAGCGTAGAAGTCGATGTGAGGTTTCCGATCAATTTACTAGTAGCAATCACATTTGGACGATTAGAAAAGTATGTGAGAAGATAGGTTGAACATGTGGTAGGACTATCCCTGTACTGGGTAATGTCAGGCCTTATGGGTATTCATCCAAGTCACAAAGAAGAGAAAAATTCATTGGATATCCCCATCGTGCAGCCCTTGTGCTGACCAACTTCTTTCTCTTCTCTGATTTTGGTGGAACTTGGTCTGTACAAGGTCTGCGTTCACCCGTGGCATCACAACGGGCCGCTATGCGTGCTCAAGTGAGCTTTGTGATATCAGAGCTACTACTCCAACCTAACCTAACCTAACCTCATCGTGTACGTATTGGCACAATTGTTTCCATTGCTTTAGTCTAAGGTGAGTAATGCCCGGTTAGGTTATGTTAGGTTAGGCTAGGTAAGATTAGGTTAGATTAGCGGGTAGTTTGCGTTTTACAGGCAAGTTCACTCGGTGGCCGTATGGCATATTGTGTTGCCCAGTGTGTGTATGTGTGAGGTAAACCCCTTGTCATCACGCCTGGTTATGTGTCATCAATAAAAAATTAGGATCACGTGCAAGGCTAAGGCTAGACAATATCATAGGATATGTGCCATCAGTTCCACGTTTTCGCTGTTATAATAAGGCCTCCAAATATTCACGATTTTGTACACTGATGTCTTGCCAAAACCATTAATGTTATAGGGCGACGTTAATTCCCGATTCTATCTTTCAACTTCTGAAGGAAAATTTTCCAAAACAAAAACTTCCTTTTTGGAAAAGAAACTTGCTTTGGGAAGAACCTATAGTACCTACTGTTACGTTGACTGTTTGCTCTGTTGTTATTGTTGCTGTTATTGTTACAATTTTTATCTTATTTGTGGTTTAAACTTAAATGGCAAGCGGAGATTAATGTTGTGGCATGATGCTCATAAAATAGAGTTGATGGTACAAATATTTGCAAAACAACAACAACAAAAAGCAAAAAAAAAAACTGTTAACATTTTCAATGGGACTTTCCTCATTGCTTGTTCTTGTTGTTGTTGATTTTGTATTATTTTACTTTACATTGGTAAGCGACAAAAATGACAATGTATAGGTAAACGGCACATATATACAAATATACACTTACCAATACTTACTTACATGACCAGGTACAACAGATACAGGTACAATATGTAATGAAATGAACGGAAGTGTTTCTTTCATGATGATGGCCTAAGGAAGTCACTGAAAATTTCTACACAGTAAAGGTTTTTTAAACAATGACACAAAAACACAACAGCAACAAAAACAACAGCAACAACAACAAAAATATTTAAATAGGATTTTAAAAATGCCAGCAAAATATCGAAATACGAGTTTGTACGCGTGTATTCACTGGCTAATGCTGTCACATTTTATGGGGATTTTTGATTTTATGGCCTATAAAATGCTCAGTTTTTTTTTTTTTTGTAAATTTTTAAAAGAGATTTAAATAGGAAAACATGAACGTTCTTTAAGAGAAATTCTTAGAAAAATTTCTTTTAAAGCATTTCAGTAGGATGTTAAAAGCCTCACGCTGTGTTCAAAGCCTCGCATTTTGTTGTCGTTATGTTCGACGTTGAAATTTGAACACTCGAGCTCTAAACTAGTAAGCCTACGCACTACCTACTAGGAATTTGCAAAACTATAAAGAAATTTGAAGGGACTGGAAGCGTTACAAAGGACATCACAACGTAAACACCACTGAACATACTGCTTATGTGTGATTTCACGGTATTTTCAGCAATTGAGTCCAGCTTACGTCTCACTACGACGTATTTTGCATTTATATTTGGGCCTCTATTACATTAGACGTGAGGATAGGATTACATCCTAGCTTCTCACACCACCCATGTTGTGTGTGTTAATTTTATACATAAGTGTGTATACAGTTTAAGGTCGACTATTTTTTCATATTTCGTTTCGTTGGAGATGTGTGAACCTTGGCCTCAAGTCCAATAAGCCAATACAGTACTTACTAGACTACGGCGACTTCACAAATAAATGGCAAAACATAATAAAAGGAGCAACAAACTAAAAATGCAAGTTTTAGATAAACGCTACTGAAATGTAATCGTTGAGGTTATTAGTGTCTTTCAGGATTCACAGGATTATAGAATTTAACGTATAAGGTAAATGAATGGATGGGAGGAGTGTTCGGAAAAGCAATAAAAGAGGTGTTTGTTTAATTCTGGTCGCCTTTTCTTGATTAATACATTGAAATGATTGTAGCAATTCGTCTTGACTAAATTGTCGAGGAAATACATGCACTGCATGGCTTGACCTTGCACCGTACGATTACCATAAGTTTGGGCTGCTGCAACTAGTAAAAAATTTATCAAACAAGATCAAACAAATAGTTTTATTTGCCCATGCTTTCAACGGTAAATCACATACATACATAATTGGTCATTACAACCCTTCAGTCAGGATTACGACCTAGTTTCTCACACCACTTACGTTGTGTGCGTTAATTTTATACATGAGGGGTGGGACCTACAGTTTAAAGTCGACTCCCAGCGACAGATTTTTGAGAAACTTTTCATGGCAATTTTATTTACTCTCAGATTTTTTGCCAGAAATCTGCTGAGAGGAAGTCGCCGAAGTAAAACTTTTTGTATTTTGTTTGGATGTCTGGCCTGGGGCTCGAACCCTGGCTTTACGTCTAATAAGCCAACACACTACCTACTACACTACGGCGACGGTAAATCACTGACTTTATATATGTACGTCATTATAACCCTTCAGTCAGGAGAAGGCTTTAGTTTCTCACACCACCGCTGTTACGTGCATTAATTTTATACATGAGTGGCGGGACCTACAGTTTAGTAGGTCGATTCCGTATGACTGATTTTGTTTTGAGAAACTTGTCATTGCAATTTTACTTTACGTTCAGATCTTTTGCCATAAATTTCCTGAAATCGTTTTGTTCGAAATGTCTGGGCTGGGGTTTGAACCACGGCCTCATGTCTAAGCCAACACAATACCTACTAAACTACGCCTACTTCAACATGCCTATGACTTTACATTGCTGCAGAGAGTGCCAATCGACCATCAAACATAATTTTTTCTTCAAACCCTGAATACTTTTTTTAACTTCTTCCATAAAAGTTGCCCTATTTCAACTCTGCACTCTTTCATTAGACTCCTGTTTTAAATACCTTTTGTAAGCGTTACACTACCTTGACTTAAACAATATCGCCGACCAGATCCACATTGAGAACGATGCCTAGATGCCATCATTAAATTTCTTTTCTTTTGATATTTTCGGCAATAATTTGTTTTTGTTTTCTCGAGTTTAATTTAAATTTTTTTCTGTTGTTCTTGCTGATGATGTTGCTGTTGTTGTAACTAAAAGAGAGAAAATTATAATGAAATGAAAAATAAACTACAACAACACTTCTCATCATTTTCAAGTAGTTGGCCTTTGACATTTTTGTTTCGGTATTTTTTTTTACATTCTTTTGTTTGCCTTTCTTCCTTGGCGTGCTTTCTTCAGCATTTCACTGACCTGAAAATATGCAACAATAAACTCACTCATCATCATCATCAACAACATTTAACAACTCAAACGGAGAGAGTCATCGTCATCATTATCGTTATCGTCGATGTTTTGTTGTTGTCGGTTGGTTGGTTGGCTCAACAACTTGAAACAGCTGCAACAGAAACAAAAAAAACGAAAATAAAAACAAACGAAACGAATGAACGAACGAACAACTTCAAGAGTAGAGATGAATAAGCCCCGACTGAAGAGACTCATTAAAAAAAACAACTACAACAACAGCAACAGCAATAAAAAAAATTAAAAGGAAAAGGACCCTGAAGAACAACACAACTGATGTACTACAGAGTAGCCCGTCGTCAAATCTGATGAGTGGTGGGTGTTAAATGAGAGCGAAAAAATAAAAAAAAATAAAAGAAACAGAAAACCAGCTAAAAAAAGTCAAACACAGTTAAATTGGTGGTTAACAGAGAAATAAAACTGGTCAAGAAGCAAAAATGAATGAAAAAAGCAACAACAAAAACACGAAATTGTTGTTGTTGGTGGCACTCAAATATTAAAACACAGAAACGAATGTTTTTTTTCCGTTTTTCTGATGGAAATAAAAACTACAAGCGACGTTAAATAGAAAAAGAAAAACAAAAAAAAAATTGTAAAGAAGGGGGAGAAAAATCATAAGAAAAGTATTTTCCAGTTTTTCCTTTTTATTTATTTTTTTTATTGTTTTTGTAATTGTAAGCGTACGTAACAGAAACTTTCTTAGCATTTGTAATATTTTTGCTTCCGTTTCGTTTCGATATTTTTTTTTTGTTTTGTTTCTGGTTTTCTTGGTTGTTGTTGTTGTTGTGCAACATTTGCTATTTGACTAACGAAAACAAACTGTTACCGTTATAAATGCCACTTAAGTGCAGTTGCCACAAAATTATGAAAAAAATACCAAAAAAAAATATGCTACACTCGCTCTACCTGTGTGCTAATAAATCGATTTCGTTTTCATTTTTCAATGCCCTACAGACCATGAGTGGGCTTATTCCTTTTAGATACGCAAAGGTTAGGTTATAATAAAACCCACACAAAGCTATGATTTCTTTGAGAGTTAAAATTCATTATAATGGTTGAACCGTAATATACCGCATATCAGTTGCAGCAGTCGAATTAACTTTCGACAATTTTTTCAAATATTTTTCTTCAGTTAGGATTACGACCTAACTTCTCATTTCTTCTGAAGGTTTATAATGGGTGATTTTTTAAGAGCTATAGGAAAATTAAAAAAAAACACATAAAATTCAGAAAAATGCATGAAATCTTTATTTGAATCGATAGTACGGTCCATATAATTTAATGTTTGAAGATTATTTCATGCACATGTTGACCGCGACTGCGCCTCAAATGGTCCATCCGCTTAGTCCAATTTTGTTATACTCTTTCCCATATTTCGGATATTTTCGAATGTGAAATAAAATGTTCACCGAACTCGCCTCTCAATAAGTCCATTTATACGCGTGCTGTGTGGCATGTGGCACCGTCTTGTTGAAACCACATGTCATGCATGTCAAGCTCTTGAATTTAGGGCAAAGTTGGATATCATCTCACGGTAGCGATCACCATTCACAGTTAGAAGAAGAAGTACGGTCCAATGATGCCACCAGCCCATAAACCGCACCAAACTGTGACTGTTTCTGGATGCATTGGTAGCTTTTGCAATGCTTCTGGCTGATCTTCACTCCAAAATCGACAATTCTGCTTATTTACGTATCCATTGAGCCAAATATGAGCTTCGTCGCTGAACACAATTTTTCGATAAAAAAGTGGATCTTCGGCCAACTTTGCATTGAAAACCTGTTGCTCTGGTACGCAATCAGCATGTCGTCAGCATTGTGAATTCGATTTTGTGTGGGTAGAAGTGTTAATCACCGAAACGAAATGTGAAAACAAAAAAGTATTTCTTTCGGCGACTTCCTGAAAATTGCCATGAAGTGTGTCTAAACAATATGTCCTTCGGATTCGACGTTTAAACTGTAACTTACGCCACCCATGAATTAAATCAACACACACACAATATTGTGCGTTAAGCTAGGTTGTAGTCCTGACTAAAGTGTTGTAATGATTAAGTTAAGTACGTATGTCCTGTCGAAGTCTTGTAGGTAGTATGCTAGTAGTGTGTAGTTGGCTTCTTAGAGGTAAGGCCACGGTTAAAATCGCAAGTCAGACATCTCGAACAAAACGAAATACGAAGAAAATATTTCTTCGGCGACTTCCTCTAAGCAGATTTCTGGCAAAAACTCTGAGAGTAAATGAAATTGCCATGAAATATTTCTAAAAAGAACTGTCCTCCGGAGTCGACATTTAAACTGAAGCTCACTTCACGCATGAATAAAATCAACATAATCAACACAATAGGTTGAAAATTGGTTGTAATCAAAACTTAAGTTTAGTATGTATGTCCTGTAATTGCCGGCCATTTTTTAAAAGGAGATGGATACGAGGAAGGCAGTATACTGTCATACACTATCGCGCTCACGACGTAAAAGATTACGTCTACTGAGGATACGATATGTTGTTTTCAATTATCTGTCTGATGTTTGAGTTGTGAATCTGCAGAATATTTTGAATTTCTTAATGAACATAAAATGGTTCTAGGGTGGTTGTTGAGGTAACACTACAGCTTTGAAAGTTTAAGCGTGGTGTGGAATCGAATCGATTGCCTTTCTTATAAAATACCATAGAGGGCAGCTGAAAATGTAGTACAGTTTGCAGAATGAAGCAGAAGCTTGTTTCCAAGGCTGTTATCTTTTTCTGCGCTTTCTTATGTGATGCTTTTTTCTCCATTTTCCATTCCTATCCTTTTCCTACATATTTTCTCTTTTCGTCCTTCTTCTATCTCTTTTCTTTTTCTTTCTTTTCTTTTCTTTTCTTTTCTATTTTTAGGACGAATTCAATGTGTCCGTTCGACCAGTCTGAGTATTGCACTTGTCTTGAACCTAACCTAACCTAAAAGCTGGTGAAAAATAAAATGAAGGTACAATAAAGGATCATGTTTAGCCAACATGGTAAACCACTCTTTTGTGTTTGTATAATAAAGAGTTGTTGTTGCTGTGTGTCTGTACACAGCAAGTTGGTTGCATTTGATAAGTTCTAGCCTTCAAACAGCAACGCTTGATTACCAAATTCCTAATGGAATGCTTAAAATTGAAATATTTTTAAAGATATGCGTGTGTTATGTATGGTCCTCCAATTTAATTTTAGATTAATACACTAAATAGGCCCTCAAGGTAGAAATCCATGGCGTTTAGCTGTTTTTTTTTACTGAATTTATGCTGCTTAATTTCGTATACATTTTATTAGAGAAATTGGCTTTAAATAGCCTTAAAGCATTTTTGCAGGGTATTAAGCATTTCTGCTTTAACTTAATTTATTCAAATCTTCATCATGGTTTTCATATTCACCGCAGTTATGCGACATAAGCATCGCAAATCCAGTTGGAAATGCACTTTGGTTTCTATTTTTTGTTCTATTTTTTGATTATTTTGTTCGTTTCGTTTGTTTTATTTGCTTTTTTCTTTTATGATTTCATAAGTATTTGTATTATAATTTAATTTTGTATTTCTCTCTCTCTCCTACTCTGTGTCTCTCTCTCTTTCTCTTGCAATTGTATTTGTAAAATTGGCCAGGTTACATATTATTTTACCAGGATGTTAAAGGTTTCAAATTTGTTCAAAAAAATGTTTGCCACAGAAACAATAGAAGAAACAGATGAGAAAGAGAGAGAGAGAGAGAGAGAGAGAGAGAGGAGGAGGAGGAGAGAGTAAAGGTAAATGTATAATATATTAAATATTTTTCTCTCTCTATGTTGCGGCATTGAAACATGGGTTGTTTCATAAGCTTTCCTTTCTCCCAACTGGAGAAAATTTGTATTCGCGAAATGGAAGACAGTTCTGGATTATGGCAGCTGCAAGCAAGGACGGAATTAAAAACTGCAAGCGACATAAATTTTGTAAAGCTTCTGCAAAACAGTGTTCAGGTATTTAGACTGCTGAATCTCTGCAATTTTCTGGAGTACTACTATGCCTCAGTACTCTTATGATGTGAATGTCTTGCCATAAACCTTCTTAAAAGTCATCACATTAGAACAGCCTGGCTATCAGAAAGTATGCTAATATCTTTCATAGACATGTTCTCATACTTACATACATACATACATACATAATTAGTCATTACTAAACTGTAGGTCCACTGCCACTCATGTATAAAAAATGACCCACACAATATAAGTTTTGTGAGAAACTAGGTCGTAATCCTGACTAAATGTTATGAATATGGAGTTCTAAGTCATGCATCAGAATACCCATTAAAAACTTGAGGTTGTCAGCGAGTCTTTTGACAGCCTGTAGACGCAGAGTAATCTTATTTAAAATGTGGGTTGTTTCGAGCGCCACATATAAGTTTTGTGTAGTTGAGGATGAATGATCGCAATATATTCTTGGAAATTGTAGGGCATTAATGCATCCTAGGAAGAAATATCTGCGTATATCAATATATCAAGTACTAGACAGGGAATTGTTACTTTTGGCACCGAACAGTATCTTGAAGTTCGTCAGGATATTTTTTTTTTATTTATTTATTTATTTATTATAATTAACATAACACAACAAGATTTTAATCTTATAAGTTATAGTGCTATGTTTAGGATCAATAAAATATAAAACATAAAAGAATAATAAAAATTGTGATATATAAGAAATATAAGAAGTTAAGCAAAAATAACAAATTAATATAAAAAACAAATTGAATTGATATTGGTGAGGATACCCTATGAAGTTAGAGGCGAGTGCAATTGATCGTATGATTGCAGCACTAAGGTACCTCTTCTTGACAATGAAAATAAAATACACGATCATATCATTATTATTAGTATATAATGGTGATAAAGTACTGGAAGACTGCTGAGAGGAAGATGCAGAGGAAATTTTTTTCATTTGCTCGGTACGTACTGAGGTTTGAACCATGAACTCGTTCGACTCCGAACAACTGATTTGAGAAGCTGTTTCACTAAAAATATATACTCCCTGACCTTTTTCCAGAAGGCTGCTGGCTGAGAGGAAGTTGCCGAAACAATATTTCTTCACAGAAATAATAACAAAATTCTGGCTCCAGAATTTACATGTTTTTGTTTTGAAAAAATGTTTTTAAAATCCAGAATATCTCCTTCCTAGAAGATCGGTTATTACTCTTAAACTTTTTCTAAGATTGTCTTAAAATCGTCTGGTTTGCAAGTCTACTCCTTTTCTAATGCTTTCGGCGATCCCCTCTCAAAAGTCTTCTGACAAAAGGTTAAACCGGATAATTAGATTCGACGTTAATAATAATAATAATGTGAATAATGGATTATGGATAGAATAACAATATGTCTGGTGTGAGAAACTGCGTGATAGTCCTGGCTAAAGGATTGAATTTTACTTCAAATACTACTACCATATCGACTAATTTTTACGTCCTCCGTCGTAAGTGCATAGGCATCTATATTGCTTACATATGCCCGGGTATACCTTCTCTAATTCCTCATCTAACTCCACAAAAATAATGACCGTTTGAAAGACACTATAGTGGCTGGGTAGAGTGAGGTATACCTGCCTACTTCAAATATAATTTTTTCCAGCTCTAGCTCTATTAAGTTTTGAAACAACCCCTTAAAATCTGTACATAGTTGTGCACGAGGTGAGTCACAATATTGTTACGTTTTTACCTTTTAATAACGTTTAAAATATGAGTTCGTAGATTGTAAATAAAATAAAAATTAATTTGTTTTTAGTTTTAATTAAACTTCTTTATTATTCGCACAATCTTGCGAGCCACTGTTCACAACTTTATGTAAACAATAACAATTGCTTAGTTTGTTATTCCTCTGTTTACATCCTTTGCATAAACAATAACAATTACTAGACAATTGTTCGACAGAACTTTGTAACGGAGATCTTTAAGCCACTATTACTCTCTTCAAACACACCGCGTCTTCACACAAGACTGACTGAACTTCACTCACCCAGTCGCCTGCTTTGCCTTGCCTTTTATATGGCAGGGTAAACAGTCTGATGAATGTTCTTGAGGGCTTACGTTCATGTCTCTTTGATTGTAAACATCGTTGTGTACGTTTATTATTGTAGTGTTTATTTATTTATTTATTTAAGTCAATGGACAAATTTCTTACTGACTAATAACACAAATCAAATAAAATTAAATAGGATTACAATCAGCTTCTTCAAAAATACAAGTAATAGTTAAAATAAAAATATGAAAAGTTAAGAATTGAGAAAAACAATAATGTTCCTTTTTAATTTAATTTAAAGAAAAATCAACATAGTCTGACAAATAATTAAATTGACGGCAAACTCTACTTAACGGATCAGCAACAGCATAATTAGTTCTACAGAATTGAATATAAATAGGATTATAACAGCGGAAGTTACGACGAGGAACATTGAATTTAACAGATCTTAACAGAAATTCACAGCAAATATTACCATTGATCAGGTTAATCATGAAGGATATATTTAACATTGTTCGGCGACTCTTAAGGGTAGGCAGTTTTATTAAAGCCAGTCTGCTAGTATATGAAGGCATAACCAAGTAATTCCATCCAAGGCCACGCAAATAGAAGAGTAAAAATTGTTTCTGCACAGATTCAATGTGATCGCTGTAAATATTATAGTGAGGATCCCATACAATGGATCCACACTCCAAAATTGGTCTGACAAGCGATACGTATAACTGTCTAGTAATAAATGGATCAGTAAATTCCTTTGCCCAACGTTTTATGAAGCCAAGAGTGCTTCTTGCCTTATTTACAGTCAAAGTGATATGAACATTAAAGTTTAATTTTGTGTCTAATAGGATACCAAGATCAATAAAAGAGTCCACTATTTCCAGTTGATGACCTCCAAGCAAGTAATTAACCGCAATAAAATTATTTCTTGAGAACCGCATACATTTGCATTTTTGAATACTCAGCTGCATCATGTTGTACTCGCACCATAAAAAGAAATTATTGAGATCGCGTTGAAGATAAATATGCTCGATGAAATTATTAAAGGAGAGAAAAACTTTCACATCGTCAGCATACATCAATATATTGGCAAAAATAATTATGTTGGGAAGATCGTTTATAAACAGCGAAAAAAAAAGTGGACCAAGATGGCTGCCTTGAGGAACACCAGATAGCACATAAATATACTTAGATAAGGTATTGTTCACACATACAGTCTGCTTTCTACCAGTCAAATACGGCAATACGACTGTTGTTGGTATAGTTTTGTTTACTTGTTTACCATTTCTTTATGCTGGTGTTTGTTGTTGTATTTTTGTTTATAATTTTAATGTTAAGCGATGTAAAAGTAAAACAGAAGTACATATCTGGATTTTTCATTTTTCAATATTTGCTTTTAAACTTCTCACACAACATGCCTGTCTTTGCCTGCCTAGCAAATAAGCTGTGAAGTCCTGTGTGTATATTTGTTCTTGCTCTTACCATTTGCTGCTGATGTTGTTATTGTTGTTGTTGTTATTGTTGTTGCTGTTAACCTGTGTGTAACAATCAATTGAATGTTGAAATTTGACCTTTTTTTGTTGGCCAAAATATTATAGAAACTTAATTTTACGCTAAATTTGTTATATTTTCGTAAAAATGCATGTATGGATGTGTGTGTGTGGTTGTGTAGGTGTGTAGATGTATTTATATGTGTGGTTTGATTTTCTGTGGTTTTTTTTCCTATAATTTTCCATTACTTACACCGTCTAATATAGGAGAGCGAGAGAGAGTCTGTGCATGTGTAATACAAGCGAGAGACAGAAATTTAGGAGGTAAGAGAAGGTCATTGTGGCATATTAAAACTAATGATGATGGTGTTGGTGTTGGTGTTGTTGGTGTAGGTGGCAGTAGTAACTTTAAGCTTCTGTTTCTGTTTCTATTCCTATTTCTTTTTATTTTTTATTTTCTTTTATGGTTTTTTGTTTTTCTTTTCTTATTTTGTTGTTGTTGTAATTGTTTATGTATAAAGAATGTAAGTGTAAGTGTGTGTATGTGTTGCAAATATAATCAATTAAGTTTCAATCGAATTTTATGTTTCATGGATCGAATTGTTTACACACATATGTACATATGTACACTCATACATTCATGTTTTGAAATAAATTTATCGTTTTTTGTTTTGTTTTTTTTCTGGTTTCTGTTTCTGTTTTTCGTATTATTTTTTTTGTAGTTTTTTTTTGGCTCAAATTTCGTTTGTTTTATTGATTTTTAGTTGCAGTCTTTAATTAAAACTCAAAACCATAAATCAAAGGCTTGTACAATGAAAATGTTCGAAAAATATTGCCGAACACAAAAATAAGAAAAAAAATGAAGAAAACAGGGTGACAAGAACAAGTATTTCTCTGTTTCTTTAGTTAAAAGGATTTTGATTTTAAACAGCATTTAACAGGACGAGCTGTAGCAAGTTTCCTTACACTTTTTGTAGCTTTTTTGTTTATCTTTTAATAAGAAATTAAATTTAATTCCTTTTTAAGGCCGTAAGAATTATAACATTTTGTTTTCCTTTTAGGTTTTCGGCATAAAAGAAAGATACATTAGAATTCGGACGTAATTTGTCACATGTATTCCTGGTATCTGTGTTAATTTTATATGGCTAGTGGCAGGACCTAGCAAGACAGATTTTAGAGAAACTTTTTCATGGTAATTTTATTTTATGTTCCGAGTTTTTGCCAGAAATCTGTTGAGAGAAAGTCGCTTTATTGGAAACCTGGGGTTTGAACTGAGGCCTTACGTCTAAGAAGAAAACACACTACCTACTTAATTACGTAGTTAACGAATGAAAACTGGTCCCCATCAGTTCATCAGTAGCAATGTGGTTCTGACAAAGCAAGTTTTTCAACTGTCCTCTGCAAACCATCAAACTTTGTGGCTTTAACAAATGGTTTGCAACGAGACTCTTATTTGTAAGATTATAAGAGTGCGACCGTACTCAGTTATATAGGACAACATCGGAAACAAAGTGTACGATGCGTAGATGATTGTTCCATAGTGAAATATAGGCCACTTTTGAAGAAACTCTCTGGACTCTTACAATATCAAGCCTACAGCATTGAAAGATGTGTCCAATTCAACAGACAGCACACAAAGTACAAAGAACGGTTCTAAGGCCAGACAAACAGGCGGCCAACTAAACACTCGGGGCGTATAGGTTTAAGCCAGACATAGCATGCGACTGACTGGATAAGCTGAATCGACTGGAAAAGAAAAAAATAAGGCCATCCTCTGCTGGAGTCTAGTCATTGGTCAATAATGAAACTGATGAGCTTACTGTGTGTGGAGCTGCTAATGAAACTCGAAGTGAGAAAGGAATGTGGGGCGAGATTTTTGGAATTTTATGCATTTTTCAAGCCAAATGGGTTTTAAACAATCCAAACTTTTATTGGATAATCGCAAAAAAGAAAGACATGAGTGTTGCATCGAATTATTCAAGAGCTGTCTGAGAATAGTAAACGAGTAGTTGATCAGGTATCGCAGACTCAGCAAGCATTGTTCAGAATAAGGATTGCCTCAAGCCCAAGATATAGGTTCTGTGGTGTGGAGAACGAGTCACCAGAAGTTGCTTAACCTGTACAGCGTTAATGCATTTCAGAAGGAAACATCTCCGAACAACAACCAAAATTTACCAAGTCAACAGGCATGTAGTCTAGTAGGTAGCTACTAGCTGCTAGCTACTATAACAGCTTAAACGCGAGCTTGTGGATAGAACCTCTAACAGTATGAAAAATATATATCTTCGGTGATTTCCTCTCAGCAATTTACTTGCAAAAGCTGTAAGAGTAAATAATTTCCGTGAAGGAGCTCCTCAAATCTGTTGTCTTTAGTCGACAGTGAACTATAATTCCAGCCACTCATGCATAAAGTTAACGCCCAATATGTGTGGTGTGAGAAGATATGTAGGTCATTGTCCTGACTAAACGTATGTAATGGCTAATTAAGTCGGTAAGAGTTCAGTTCCTTAGCATCACTATACGCTAATGATAAAAGGCCGGTTCCTCTAAGTTAATTTTAAACACTCGCGCGCATATAAAGTGTGTTTTTTATAGAGGTATAGAACTTTAAGTTGGCATTACTTTTCAAAATGGCGACCGATTTAACAGCTGTCAAGTGATTTATTCTCAGTTTGGTTTGGCAATTCATCATGAATAGACTCACGCCTGAACAATGCTTGCAAATAGTGCAATTTTATTTCGAAAATAATGGTTCTGTGCGGAAAACGTATCGCGCACTACGTCCATTTTATCGTCGACAAAATCGTCCATCAGAGCAGTTAATTCGATTAACCATGGAACGTTTTCGCACCACGTTTACTCTTATTGATAACTCGCATCCCCAGAGACGCTGTACGGTGCGTACAGAAGAAGCTATTGCTGCTGTAGAGCGTAGCGTTGAGGAAGACCCGAATGAGTCCATCCGCCATCGAGCACAGGAATTGGAACTGTGTCCATCCACTTTATGGAAGATTTTGCGGAAGGATCTTGGTTTGCATGCTTACAAAATCCAACTCGTGCAAGATTTGAAGCCAAACGATCATCCAGTAAGGCGTAGATTCGTCGAATGGGCCCAAAACGAGATTACCGTTGTTCCCGATTTTCATAAGCGAATTTTGTTTAGCGATGAAGCGCACTTCTGGTTGAATGGCTACGTCAACAAACAAAACTGACGCATTTGGAGTGAAGGTAATCCTCAAGTGTATGTGGAAACACCGTTACATCCAGAAAAACTGACTGTTTGGTGCGCTTTATGGGCTGGTGGAATCATTGGCCCGTACTTTTTCGAAAACAATGGTGGCCAGAACGTTACAGTCAATGGTGATCGGTATAGAGCCATGATTACTAACTTTTTCATTCCTGAATTGAATAACCATGATGTCCAGGAGATGTGGTTTCAACAAGACGGCGCAACATGTCACACAGCTCGTGCCACAATAGATTTATTGAAAGACACGTTTGGTGACCGCCTAATTTCCCGTTTTGGACCTGTGAATTGGCCTCCAAGATCTTGTGATTTAACACCGCTAGACTACTTTCTGTGGGGCTATGTAAAGTCATTGGACTATGCGGTAAAGCCACAAACGCTTGACCATTTGGAAGACATATTGCCGATATACGGCCACAAATGTTGAAAAAATTTATCGAAAATTGGACGTCCAGATTGGACTACATACGTGCCAGCCGTGGCGGTCATATGCCAGAAATCATATTTAAAATGTAATGCCACAAGATTATCTTTCGGATAAATAAAATTCATATCAATCGAATAATCCATCGTTGTTTTATTGCAACTTAAAGTTCTATACCTCTATAAAAACACCCTTTAGAAGAGTACTTAAATACTCTCTAATGTTGGAAGGATAACTATGTCTTTTGATTCATTAGAGCACAATCGGAATGTGATGTGGGCCTCACTATTTGCTTCAAACTACAACAGAAAGGATTCTTTTGAATTGGAATATTTTGCGTAGTACTGACCTGTCACGTAGAGCATACACTTGGCTGGTGGATGCAGTACAGAAAGATTCCGGTCATTGTCACATTATTAGTATATGAATGCTCCTATAGCAGAAGGTTTTCCCTGTCAAATATTCAAGTCTTGCTCTTTCCATCCTAATAGATTATCTCTGTCTTGTTTGAATTGTCAAATAAATTGTGATTTTCATTTAATCTTCTCATAAATTTTCTCTGACTGACCTTAAATGATTGATGATTACATGAATGCTTTTTATAGTTTTCGAACAGAAAGTTGTTAATGAAATAAATAAAATTGTGAAATAATACGAGTAAATTCATCATTAACTACCATATTTAATCTATTATTAGTACTCTTGGTATATTTTTAGCTTAAATACCCTCCTAAATACCATGAAAACCCAACCAAAAAAAGTTTATTTTTTCGTCCTCATCGTTACCAACAAACAGTAACAAAAGTTTCTAATTAATGTGTGGCAACATTTAGATGAAGCAGCATGATATCGAAAACACCCTTAATTGGGGCACAACAACATTAAAAGTTTTTATCACCACCACCACCACCACCATCACAATATTATTGAATTATTCAATTAAACGATGATTACGAACATATACATATATATACCCTCCTATTATAGGAATTAACTCAGTGGGTTAATAATTTAGAAACTTTCCAAGGGCGATGACTTTTATGCTTAAAAAATTTGCAAAATTAAATGCATAGCCATACGTATTAAACCGACGCCTGTTTTACTCCTTTTTTTACAACTCATGTTGCTGTCTATTGCAACATGAATATTCCCGTTGTAAGCAAAAGATTGCAGAAAAAATCTTGCATGTTATTAAGCAGTGTTCAGAGTTATTGTTGTTATTCTCTTCGAGCCAATTCAGACATTAATATCAACTTGTTATGGCCAGTTTTATTAACAAAGTTTTGTTGCACATATGTAACTGAAATATTTTCACAACAACAACAAAATATATTGCTATATAGAAAAATAAAAATATCACTTCAAATGCCAATTACAGCATAGGTGAAGTTAGTTGATATGTAGCCGCCATAGTCCAGTAGGTAGTGTGATGGCCACAGTTAATCTCCGACAAAAACTAAATATGAAAAAATATTTCTTCAGCGACTTCCTCTCGGCAGATTTCTAACAATAACTCTGAGAGTGAAGTAAAAATTGCCATGAAAAAGTTTCTCAAAAATCTATTGTTCGAAGTCGATTTTAAGCTGTAGTTGCCGCCACTCATGTATAAATTTAACGCACACAAAATAAGTGGTGTGGGAAACTAAGTTGTAGTCCTTGCATTGGGAAAAAGGGGCTGTTTAGTAGGCATAATGATTTGAAGTTGTCGTCGTTTTATATTGCAATGTCTGTATGTTTATGAAATTGACGGATGCAGTTTTAAGAAAACAGTGTCATGAGTCACACAAGGTAAAGCATTTTAGAAGGCTTTATCGCATAAGGAGATTCCAGAAAAAGTCAGTTCACGAATCATAATCCATTAAGATCATACGATTTGAAGTAACTAGGTTTATTTCTGAAGCTATTTGCACTATAAAGGATTGTTAACAACACTTACATATTGTTATGTTTTTGCGTTTTAAAAACGTTTAAAATATGAGGTCGTACATTACAAATAAAATAAAAATAAATTTGTTTTTAGTTTTAATTAAAATTCTTTATTATTCGTACAATTCTGTGTGCCACTATTCACAACTTGATGTAAACAACAACAACTACTTTTCTTTGTTATTACTCTGTTTACACCCTTTGCATAAACCATAACAATTACTAGACAATTGTTCGAAAGATCTTTGTAACCGAGATATTCAAACCACAATTACTATTTCTAAAAGCACTGCGTCTGCACACGAGACTGACTGAACTTTTACTAACTCACTCGCCTGCTTTGCATTGCCTTTGATATGGAGGGTAAACAGTCTGATTAATGTTCTTGAAGGCGAACGTTCTTGACTCTATAATTGTAAACATCGTTGTGTGCGTTTATTATTGTAGTGTTGTTGGTATATTTTTGTTTACTTGTTTACTATTTCTTTATGCTGGTGTTTGTTGTTGTGTTTTTGTTTATAATTTTAATGTTCAGCGATGCAAAAGCAAAACACCAGTATCTGGATTTTTCATTTTTCAATATTTGCTTTTAAACTTCTCACACAACTTGCCTGTCTTTCCCAGCCCAACCAATGTGCTGTGCAGTCCTGTGTGTATATTTCACTTCACTCGCCCAATTGCCTGCTTTGCCTTGCCGTTTATATGGCAGTCTGATGAATGTGCTTGAAGGGGAATGTTCGTGACTTCGCCTTCTCGAAACCTCTATAAATATAAACATCGTTGTTTATATTCATTATTTTTGTTTGTGTATTTTGTTTACTTGTTTATCTTTTTTAATGCTGGTGTTTGTTGTTATATTAACCAGCACAATAATTTGTAAACAGGTTTGTTTACTTCATTGTTTTGTTTTTGTAGCTTTTGTTTATAATTTTAATGTTAAGCGATGTAAAAGCATAACACCAGTAACCAGATTTTTAATTTTCGTAACAATATATTTTTTAATGCCCAAAGAATGAACGCTTAACTTGATTTCAATTGACTTTATGTGTCATAAAACATCATTTTAATTATTATCGCCTCCATTAAAACTTTTGGAAATCATAATTCCATATTCCTAGTTGACATATAAAATGCACATTAAAACTGTTTTAAATGCTTATTAACTTGCCAATAGCTGTGTTGTATTTGTATTTGAATTGTTTTGTTGTTGATTTCATTTCCGTTTAAACTTTTTGAACTTCAAATAGAAGTTTTATTGCGAATTTTCTTTATTTTCATTTTCGTTTACATTGTCATTAAAGCTTTTAAAGTCTTGTTTGTATTTGTCAAGCGTATGCCATGACTGTATGCGTGCGTGAGTGTGTTTGTGTGTAAGTGTGAGTAGAACTTTGTGTGTTTTCAACTGTTTTGGTTGTTAAAATTGTTTCACTGCGTGCATGTGTGTATGTATTAATTTATGTGTTAAGTTTTCTTGTATGTAAACGTTGTTGTATTTGTTTTAAGTTTGGTAAATACGTTTACATATATACAACACGTATATACATACAAATCAACAAGCAAGTAAACTCATGCTGTCAACAGTATTGTCAAGTTGCGAATACCAATAAAGTTGCATCATCACAACATTTAAACACAAAAATATACTCACCACTCTTCTGCTCTCTTCTTCTCGCTTCTGCACTCTTCTTCTTCTTATACAATACAAACCCAACATAAATATTGTATGCATGGATGTATGTATGTATGTATTAGTATAGTTAAACACTCACATAAATATAACGGCATATAATCAAATACAAACATACGTACATACATACATACATGCATGCATACATACAAAGATGTTTATTTGCATTTAATCCTGTACATAAATTATATGGTTGTGTACACGAAAGCAAAAGAGAAAGAGAGAGAGATACAGAGAGAGATAGACCGAGAGGAAGGAAAAAAGAAATCCAACGTTTTCAAACATGTTACACATGCACATTAATAAACTCAATACTCGAAACCTGATCGACAGCTGTAAGCAACTAATTAGAAATACTGAAAAGACAAAATATTTGTCAAGTTCTTCTCTTTCCTTTAAAGGAAATATATTTGATAAAGGGTTATCCATTTCGTGGTTTCAAAAGTAAACGTAAATAAAACACATATAAAATATTTTTTTCGTGATATTTCTTTTTTATTGTAAAGTTTGAACGTTGACGTTGTCATTATGTTTGAAACACTACATCATGTAAATGATCTCTATGCGAAGTGTTGCAAGCATTGATTCTTTTGAGGTATTTTTCAACCACTTTTTGACACATATTGGGCGGTATCTCAGCCATAACCTGACGAATGTTGGTTTTTAAGTGCTCAAGAGTTGAAGGTTTATCTGTATAAATGTGCTTCATCGCTGAAGAAAATTTTGTTCGATACGTGGCCATGGCATAATCACCATTTTTGTAGTAGGTTTTGATAATTTTTATGCATTGTGTTATAGTTAAGCGATCCATTTTCGTCAGACTTTCAACTGAAAAGAAAAAATTGGTTTCACAACTTAGTTTGACAGATGTCGAATTCCAGTCCCATACTTTTGAAACCATGAAATGGATAGCCCTTTACTTTGCCACAGTGTACGTAATAGAATACCATTTAAATGGTGGCCTTAGTCGCTCGTTTTGCGCCGCTGTTGGTCAATCATATTACCATTCCCCGCCGGAGATTATTCCCATGCACACGATTTCTAATGTACAGTCAAAGAAAAAGGTCTACATACACCAGTGCATGTAGACAGTATGTGACTGTAGCTCTACAATAGAAGTCTAATGGCATTAAATCTCTTGTTCTTTGTTATTCTTTTTGGAAACCTCTTATACAATAAAGCAAAATCGTTCGTATTGTGTGTCGTCTTAAAATCACAAGGCTTACTACGAGTGCAGTTCATAATCCTCAGTTGGAAACCAAAAAAAGGCTGTTGTTATGGTTAGGTAGGATGGCGAAACACCTTTGAAGGAAGAATCCTTACTGAGGCTAGGGCTTAGGTTTAGGTTAGAGGACGCGTACTTGCCAATTGAGACAAGTACAGTACCCGGAGGTCCAGTTGACCCATTGTACAACGTTCTAAAGGGGATAGGATTATGGAAAGCGAATAGGGAAAACCTCGCCACTAGTACTGCAGATGTCAGATCTCAAACAATACGGCAGATCTCAAACGATGGCAAAGTAGATGGAGCGATGAAACAAGTGGAAGATGGACTGCTAGACTTATTCCATCTATGGAAGCATGGACACACAGAAATTTTGGGGAAATTAACTACTTTCTGACCCAGTTTCTTTCAGGTCATGGTTATTTCCGACGCTATCTACACCGCATGGGCAAGGTGAATAATCCCGGCTGCATTTATTACGAGCAAATGAGTGACGACGCTGAACACACATTCTTCCATTGCATCAAATGGCAAGGCGAGAAGAATGTGTTGATGGAACAGATTGGCGTATTCATACCCGACAACATTGTTGACGCATTGCTCGAAAGCGGGACGAAGTGGAGCGCTGTGAGAAGATACGTAGAATGTGTACTCCGCAGGAAGAAGTTCGACCTTGATACAGTGCGACAGAATGATACATGAGAAGACGAGCCAATAGCATGAACAGCTTCAAATATGGCGTACCCAGACGTGGGAGAGTAGACAACGGTCCTTAACGGGACGTCGTTCTGGACCCTTCCCGAAGTAATGCAGATAGCCGTCCCGGGAAGGGAGTATCTCCAGAAGAGGATGAGGGATTGTTTTAGTGGAAGCCCCACTCGACGCAGCTGACGACGGTCACTGTAAGTGCGAAGGCATTTTAAACCTTACCTCACACGCCAAAAAAGGGATAGGATAATAGGGGCGATAGGGAAAAAGAGAGGAAGTAGAAAAGGGAGAATGAGGAAGCAGAGGAATTACACAGACTAACGAAACACACAAGAGAGCGTGACTACACTATTGAAGCCCTAGCACTACTCCAGCAGCTCAAACTAATAATGAATCTATGGACAGTCTTTATGTCGGCTCTTGACACAGAATTCAAACCCTCAAAGAAGACCCTGCCAAGGGTCTTCAACTTCAACCTACTAAGAGCTGGACAGTTTCAGAGGAGCTGTTCGATAGTCTCCAACTCCGACTCATCGCAACATACCCGGCTAGGATCTGTCTATCTAATCTAATCTATCTAATTGTAATAAACTAAATAACTAACCTCTCCAACTCCTCCTCATCGCAACATACCCAGCAAAATTGTGGCTAGGATCTGTTCTAGATCCTTATCAGCTACGTAATCTTGCAGTGCCCCGTAATAAACTAAATAACTAACCTTGAGCTGGCCTTATCCAAGCCCAGCAGCCAACATGTTCTTACACTGTCTATAGCAGGCCATAGGCACCTAGAAACATAACAACCTGATCCATTCCCCCAACGCCTCTGCTCTTCCTCTCTAAACCATCCGTTGATGAGGCGGTAGAGGTGGCAGATTGGGGGATAAAAGTCAAGGCTAGGGCCGATGTCCATTGAAATACGACTCAATCATCAATTTTTAATCCGGGGATCAAACATTCCGCAGAGGAAACCAACGGGAGTTCAAAATAAATCTTATTAGAGCAACAATCATTATATTTGAGTGCTCGATTAGGATAGGAGTGAGAAATCAAAAACCTCCGGCTTTTTATGGCAAGATTCATGTGGCGAAAGACTGTCTCTTCCTCCTCCTCAGACCTAGAGTTCATGTAAAAGTCTTTTGCCGGAAAGTCATGGCTTTCGGCATGCCTGCCAAAACCAGCCAAAAAGACAGTAAGAATCGCAATGGCGCAATGGATGGCCATGCGTTTTAAGGACAGAACTGAGACGATCCTCTTCTTATCCTTACGCGTCCAGTAGAATCTAGCAATATTGCTCGTATCCCTCCTGTTACCGTTCTATCAGTAGAGTGTGTAAGATTCAAATAATCTGAGGCAATCGGAATACCTATGCCAAGCTTAGTATAGTATGTCAGCAATGTAATTGCCAAAGATATCCCTGTTTTCTGGAACCCTTTGAATGGTCCGAAATTTAACTAAGAAATCATAGTCCTTTATGGATAAGGCAGATGTTAAAACTGCATTCATTAGGAACTTGAATGCAACCTAGCTGTTGTAGTAAATCATGAAATTTTCAGGATATATTGTGCCACCCAACGAACATTGCGTCGCTAGCAAAATTGCCGCGATCTCTGCTTGGAAAACTTTACAGTGCTTAGGCAGCCTATATAAGAAAGTTTAATATCAGGACCCTTACATGTTCCATAAACAGCCTACATTGTCTTGTATCTTTGGCTCTCAGTACAAACCTTAAGGATCTCATTGGGAATCTTCTGATCTTTTAAGCAGAAATCTCTTCTTGGAATTTTAAAATCGAGTGTTCGCCTCTTAACTTAATCTTAAATTTTTTGTATTTTGTTTGACGTTTTCTTTTTACGTTTGCCGTTCTCCTTAGGGAAGAATAGGCTCCCTTATTAGAATCTTTACAGGGGATTTTATTGGAAACTGTAACCTGAGTAAAGTCTCGACAATACTTCGAGTGAAAATACTTTTGTTTGAATATGTTTCAATTTTTAACAAAACACGAATGAATCCTCAAGCTCTAGACCTCTAGCATTGTAACCTGTTTTATGTATTTCAATTACCTGTTCTAATTAGCTGCCCTCAGCTATGCTTGGCTACAAATACAGTTTCTTATGCAAAAGTATTAATGCGCCCCCTCTGTCGTTTTGCTGTATTTGTTTGTCACACACTATACATACATACATACATACGTTATGCGTGTTAATGTGTCTGTTCTTTGTATTGCCTATGTAGGTATGTACGGATGTATGTATGTGTGTTTAAATATGTATTGTTTAGTTACTAATACACTTGTAGATTTGCATATTTATGTAACTTTGCATAATCATGCTATGTATGTAAATATGTATATGTATAGGTGTATGTGTGTTGATATTTAGTTTACTTTAGTAAACTATACTCCGGCATATTGTTCACTGTCAATTACAGTTGAGCTGGTAATTAAGAGCTATTAAATGTGGAAGTAGTAGACATTTCTAAGATTTAGTTCCTATACATTTGTATGTAGGTATGTATGTGTAAGTGTATTTGTCTCCTTGTGTGTGTGTGTTCATTTGCAAAAAAACAAACAAAAATTACAGATTTTCGCAAAACAATGGTTATTAGGAGGACAGCTTTACGAGCTTGTCCTTAAAGGCTCTTAAGATTTTTGCGTTATTTTTTGAGAGAACATAAGCTTGGAATTCTATTTTAAAGGTGAAGCATTTTAATTAAGCATTTATAAGGCAAGAAAAATGGTTTTAAAGGATGTTTAAAGGACACAAATTTGAGAACAAGTTTTTATAATTTCTTAGAGAAAAGCAAAATCGAAGTTAATCTACAGCGAATAAGTAAGCATATGACGTAAATTTTATACAAAGTTTTTTGCTTAATTGGTTGAAGATATTTCTACACGGCATACCGAGCCTATATTTAATTACCTAAGGATTCCTATTAATAATTAGTCGAATGCTGTCTTCTGTTTGGAATTCTTTCAACTTAGAAAAGTTTACTTTTAATTCGCTACCAGGAAGCAGTGGCTGCTAACGTCTCAATCAAACTGGAGGTATAGAAGATATGGTCGTATTAAAGTCCTGTGTATAATTGGTCTGTATTCTTCTAATGGGCTTTCGATCCTGGTTTTGAACCGTAAAATACCAGACAGACCTTGCTATGATTATGGTTTACAATACCCAGAGAACGTTAACAACAAACTCATTGGTGATCGGATGAGCAATGTATCAGGAAAAGTCGATTCTTAAAGGATACTTAAGGATACTTATACCGGAAAGGGCACAATGGAATGAGGGGGGTACTCCAGGGGCAAAGAGGTATACCCATCTTCACAGATGGGTCTAAGTTAGGTGGATGTACAGGTGCTGGGGTTTTCTGTAGGGAACTCGGTCTTGAATTCCACTTCAGGTTGAATGATGACTGCAGCGTTTTTCAGGCGGAGATTTTCGCAATTTTGAATGCTATTGAGGCCATAGCTGGTGGCCCAGCTTCGGCATTCGGAATCTTACATGATCTTCGTTGAGAGTCAGGCTGCCCTTAGGGCCATTGCGTCGGTTTGGTGCAAATCACGGCTCGTTCGCGAGTGTAAGAAGTCGTTGAGGACTTTTGGACTAGACCGTATCCGTCTGTGCTGGGTTCCGGGTCATAGCGGAATACTGGGCAATGACACGGCGGATGCCCTCGCTAGGTTAGGTTTGCTTTCTGGGGGCGATTTGATAGTTGGACCTGACCCCCGGTCTGTCACCTCTATGGCCTCATCAATCGATGGGTCAGGGAGGAAGAGCAGAGGCGTTGGGGGAATGGATCGGGTTGTTTTGTCTCTAGATGTCTATGGCCTGCTGTGGACAATAGGAGAACAGCTTGGCTGCTGGGGTTGGATAAGGCCAGCTTAAGGTTGGTTGTCGGTTTTATTACGGGGCACTGAGAGATTAGGTCGCTGACGGCGATTTGGAACAGATCCCAGCCGGACTATTGCAGGGCATGTTGCGATGAGGTGGAGTTGGAGACTATCGAACACCTCTTCTGTAACTGCCCAGCCCTTGGTAGTTTGAGGTTGAGGACCCTTGGCAGAGCCTTCTTTAAGAGTTTGAATTCTGTGTCGGGAGCCGACATCAAGGCTCTCTACAGAGTCATTTGTGGCTTAGGCTGGTTGAGAGGCGCTAAGTCTTCATCAGTGTAGTCGCGCCCTCCCCTTTTTGTTGTGTCTTATCTGTGTAATTCCTCCACTTCCCATTCTCCCATTTCCTACATCCTCTCCTTTTGAATCCCTCTATTAGTTAGAGGCTGTTACTGTTACTGAAGTTATGCTAGGCTGCCGTTGGGCGAATCCGATCTATCGCGTGAAGATACGTGAGTTTTTATTGATAGCAAAATGGCAATGAGGTCCTTAGAGAGTGTGTACATTACATCTGAAATTGTCGGAGAACACTGGCAGGATCTCTGGATGGTTTCCTTGTACGCAGAACAAATTTAACACACTTGCGAGCGCTGTCATAATAGAAAATTCAATGGAGTTCATACATGAGATTGGTATTTCTCTTCAGACGGCAAACAAGTCCTCATTTAAGCTTCACTCGCTTGCAAAGGAAAGACGGGATAATAAATCCTACTTGGATAACATACCAATAAATCCAGTCCGATGTGGATATATGAAGTACAAGGCTTGCATTAAACACATCCAGAGGAATCTAATATCAGTTATTAAGGGACACTTTGATACACACGTTCAAAGCATGACTATATGTCACAACGCATGCAGGAGGTGTAATTACAAGGAAGAACAGGAAATCACACGATATCTTCTCTGTTATAGTCCGATACGTGTATACTTGGAACAAAGTACTCTAGAGTACAAAGAATTTATTATAGAACACTAGCTAAAGGCGTTTGGAATAGTATCCAGACTTGCATAAAACTGTGATGGTAATTGATTTGAATATTAGTGTAGGCACTAACCTTATAGGAGCCACGAAAGCAAAGCTTGTAGGGATGGCTGTGGGTTTATCCTGGGCAATGAATTGCTCTTTCACGACAGAACATTATTTCCTCAGAAGATTCCTTAATATTCTTTGAGGATCCTTAGGCTCTTATAATTATCGCCGTTAAAAGGGGCGTTAGTACTGCAACTATACGAGCTATTGTACTCCCCTCAAACTTCCTATTTTTAATGTCCCCTCAAACCTATTACATACATACATATATACCTAGAACCAAAGCTAATTAAATACACATAATTTTCTGTCAGATAATGTAGATTCACCAATTTAATGAACAATTCGTAGCGTGACGTCATATCACCTTAATGCGTAGAAAATTCAAATTTTGAGCATCCTATGTCGGAAGCATACATACACACATAATTGGTCATTACAACCCTTCAGTCAGAATTACAACCTAGCTTTTTACACCACCACGTTGTATGTATTAATTTTATACATGAGTGGCGGTGCCTACAGTTTATAGTGACGCCAAACAATAGATTTTTGAGAAACTTTTCATGGCCATTTTATTTACTCAAAAGTTTTTGCCAGAAATTTGCTGAGAGGAAGTTGACGAAGAAATATTTTCTTTATATTTCGTTTTGGTGGAAATGTCTGTCGTGAGGTTTGAACCACGGCCGCACGTCAAATAAGCTATAAACTACCTGTTAGGCTACGAAGTTTTCATACCTATTGCCCTGATAAATTTCAGCATTTGATATTCACATTGGGCTCTACCTCCCACTGTGGAACCTAGCAGAGGGTAACCGCAGCCTTACGTCTAATAAGCCAGCACCGTACCTACTAGACTACGACCACTTCAACCTCAACCTGATAAATTTCACGATGATGCGTAGTGTCAAAAATGACAATTCTCTGCCTGGCACCTGATATTCTGGACTCTGGACTGTACCACTCACCGTGGAACCTAGCAGAGGGTATTCTTATTTTGCCATCTAGATGATGGAGCTTTTCCAGAGATTGAGTTTTTCTTTTTTACTTCCTACTTTCTGTTTTCAACTGAGTTTTGATTCCAGCAAAATTACTTCTCCCTCCTATCCTATTCAAAACGTAATTGAAAAATTTATGCAATTTTAGTTCTAAACAAGGATTTTTGATGAACTTCGAACCGTTTATCCACGGGTATAAATAAAAATCTCGTCTCTCTTGTTTGAATATACCGAGCGTATGATGAATATTTATTTCACGTGATTATTCATCATACGTCGTGTGGTACTAAAAAATTCTTCAAAAGTCTGTTTATTTTCGAATTTAAACGCAAAAACATAACTTTAATCAGAATTTAACCTAGTTTCTGTTGTTTTTGTTGTGGTTGTAGTTCTCGTATTGTGTAAATAAATAAATAAAAGAAATGTATTGTGCTAGTAGTAGTTGTAGTAGTCATAGTGGTAGTGGTAGTACTTCCATAGTAGTTTAGTTAATGGCTCAGCATGAGTTTAATTGTTTTGTTCAATGGAATACAAGGCTCATTGACTGAATAACTTTGGCTGTGTAACACTTGATACTCGCTCTCTCTCTCTCTCTCTCTCTCTCTCTCTCTCTGGTTATTTACCAAAAAGCCAACCCACATTTACTTAAGTGGAGTGTAAAAGTATCATATTTTTCAACTTTCTTTTCATTCTTTGAATTTATTCTGCTGAGTCTCTCTCTCTCTTTATGTTTATTTGCTTACTATGAGTTGTTTATAAATAAAACTTAATCATTTTAATACCCTACAATCGGTATACTTACTATGCACATGCAATACTTCATACATCACTTGAGAGATAGTAAGAGGAACTAAACGACGTGGTGTTGGTTTTCCTTCTTAGATCGTTAGAACAGGTAGTCTTTGGAGGGACAGGATGAGACTTTCTCTAAGGATAGTTAAATAGTGGACATGGGATGGCAGTGCGAGTGGAAAACCGGTAAAAAATAGAGTAATACTCTTCGCCAGAAGATACTACCGGTAACTCTTCGCCCATTGAGGGTATAGAGGGGATAAGCTTTTCGTAGGGCTTATATTCGTCGTAGTCTAGTAGGTAGTGTCTTGGTTTACTTGACATGAGGACAAGGTTCAAACCCCAGGTCAGACATCTCCAACAAAACGAAGAAATTTTTTTTCGGCGATATCCTCGCAGCATATTTTTCGCAAGAATTCTGGCAGTAAAATAAAATTGCCATGAGAAAGTTTCTCAAAAATTTGTCGTTCAGAGTCGACTTTAAAGTGTAGGTCTCGCCGCTCGCATATAAAATTAACACACATAACGTTGGTGGTGTGAGAAGCTAAGTCGTAATCCTAACTGAATTAGTTATGTGAGTATGTATTTTGGATAGGAAGCTATTGTGAACATCGTATATACGCAACGGCATGAGAAAATCCCCATTGCTCTCTATGTTGATTAGAGCGTTGAGTATAAATGAGGTCTTATGATGATGCCATGAAAAAGTTTCTCAAAAATCTGTCGTTCAGAGTCGATTTTAAACTGTAGTTCCTGCCACTCATGTGTAAAATTAGCACACACAACAAAAGTTGTTGTGAGAAGCTAGGTCATAATCCTGACTGAATGGTTGTAATGAACAATTATGTAAATATGTATGTATGTGTACCAGGAGGGAGAGACATTATAGTAAACTAAACAGTCCATGAATTGGCCAGATATGGCACTATCCTCAAACTTTACAGTGAATTCAATACATTGTGAACTGCTGCACGTTTAGGACAAACTATATAACTTCGATTCAGGACAATAGAGATCACCATCTCTGGCAAGAATGTGATAGAGGGACACATGAAGTGTGCTTAAACTTCAATGGAGCAGGCTCAGCATAGTTCTCGATATCATTAAGGGATACTGTATTCAAACTCCTCAAGTGAGAGGCATTAGTCATATCGATGCTGTGGAAATTTTGGAAATTAGGGTCAATAAGAAGCTGTTTATCTGTTATTAAGCACATGTCCAGTATTATTTCGTGGAAGGAGAAACCATCTGAAGTCCTACAATGCAGATGATGTCCTTAACCTGTCAAGGATAGATTTTGGGAGTCTAAATGGCTTAATCAGAAATATCTGAAGTCCTACGATGCAGACGATGTCATTGACCAGTCAAGGATAGATTATGGGAGTATAAGTGACTTCATCAGAAATATCTGAAGTCCTACGATGCAGACGATGTCATTGACCAGTCAAGGATAGATTTTGGAAGTCTAAGTGGCTTCATCAGAAGCGTCTGAAGTCCTACGATGCAGATAATGTCACTGACCTTTCAAGGATAAATTTTGGAAGTCCAAGTGGCTTCATTAAAAGTTTAAAATGATTTCATCGGAAATGAAAGAATGTTACCACAATGAGCTTACTTAACATAAGTGTTTCTATTCTCTCAGGTTCATGGCAACCTCAACATACCAAGATTATGAAGCAAAAGCCCACACTACTTACGTTGTAAACAAAAGAAAAACAATCCGTTTCGTACATTTGATTTGCTTTTTGATTTATTCCTTTTTATAGTTGATATTCTGATCCTTTGTAAGGACTTTAATAAGTCGAACTGCCTTCTTTCGCTTCATCTCTTTGTCAATAATATTTTCTATCACTTTAAGTGCTGCAAATGAGAAAAGAGGAGCTGCCAAGTGTTTTACTCTTTTCTTCTGTTCTTTTCTTTATTTTTTCTTGTTTTTCTTTTTCTTTCTATTTTTGTTTCTGTTTTTATCATCATCGTTATTATTATTATTATCATCAACTTCCTGCTCTCCTTTTGCAATAGAGTGGAGTGAAGTGGAGTGTCGTGTTATTTTCCACTTGATATCCTTTTAACACGAATTTTTACAGGCTCATATAATATATGAAATGAAATGTAATGTAATGAATGCGATGTATGCATGTGTGTGTCAGTATGTGTGTGATAGTGTAATAGTACTTGTAGTTGTAGAAATAGTAATAATACAGAGTATGAGGAGTGTAAACAAAATATCTCTCAGCACATAAGCTGTACGAGGCGAGTATAAAACAATGTATGGATATGATTGTTGTTGCCACTTTTTACAGTTGAGTTGTTGTTGTTGTTGTTTTTATAAGCGAGACAATCATTACAACAACAAGAACAATCATAATAATAATCATCAGAATAATAATCATAGTGCTGTACAATTATAATCATAATGATTATGTTCATGACGATGATATTATTTTGATGAGCATGGAATATGAAATGATGATGGCCATACTTATGATTATTTGTTGTTGGCCTGTTTACCACAAGCAAACTCTCTTAATTTGTCAACACATGCTTAACTGCTTACAGTTCCCCTTGCAATTCCACAAAGTAAAGTGAAGTTGGCTGTAAATGAAATCCTTTAAAATCTTTTGGGCTGAATATCTCATGCACCGAGTTAATATATAAAAATCTGAGCCTAAAAATACGCTAAGCAATGATGCCAATAGTATATGGAAATTTGATTTCATTTCATCAATGATTTATAAAGACAAACAAGTCTTTGAAGTTGAATATTCTATCAGCAGAAATCCTAAAGGCACTCTCTATTTTGTTCCTTTATGGAAAAATGGAGACCGGGGAGTTTGTCATCCACTCGATATATTAGATTTCAATGCCCGCATTTGACTTGTCTTGCAATATTCTAAGCATTGCTTCCATAGCTTTGCAAATGAGTGAGCAAATACAATGGTATTCAAACTAATCGCTAGAGTTGCTAAAGCCATGGCCGCCTTTGTACAAGTACATGCTCTCTTAGGTCACAATTGCCATGATCATCGTGCTACGCATTCAATAAATATTTCATGGGTTGAAACCCCAAGATTTTGGAAGTTTTCTTCTTCTCGTTAATGGTTCTGATGAGAATTCCTATAAATTTGCTTCTTGCCTGTATGTCTTGCAATATTCTAATCCCTGTCTCCACCATTGCTCGGCAAAGGAGTGCTTCTGCTATGGTATTCAAACTAATCTCTAGAGCCGCTATAAAACAGATTCCCATTGCCCCATTTATACCAGCTTATGCTCTCTTAGGTCATAATTGAAATTATCATCGTGGTATGAATGTACACTTCTTGGGTTGCAACCTTGAGATTTTAGAAGTTTTCTCCTTCCCGTAAACGATTATTTTGTATCGTTCCAAGAATTATTTGACTGATAGCATAGAGTCCCTACAACTTTCCTCCTTGTCTGCATGCACTTGTTAGTCTATGTACGAGTTTTGCTCGTAAGCTTAATTGTTATAATGCCCTGAATGCACCCTCATCTGGTGTTGTGTATATTCCATGCAATCTCCTTGAAATCCAACGAGAGCACTAATTGAAGAAATCTTATGGCATTCAACAGAGGCACATTTACAAGGAATCCTTGCTCCTGGGGACTTAGTCTAGTTTAACATACAGACGTATATTCTGAAAAAAAGTGTTGTACTGAATCTCCTTCTCTCTTAACCAAACAGCGCCTATAATAGTTACAATGTGGAGAGCCCTTAGGCTCAAACACATGTTCAATCATGCATAGATCAGTAGTTACACACTTAAAGGATAACAGTTTATAGACTCCAGGATATACGCATTATCAGAATTTCATAATTTCGTTTTATCTTCCGTTTTTCTTGGCACCTAGACATTCTTCAGTGTCTCCACAGCACTGGCTTTTATACGGGAAGGCCGTTGTGATATCGGTTTTGGTTTTATGAGCGAAAAAATGATTCAACCAGACAGCTGTAGGTGCAGGCATTGCCCGCGTATTGGAAAATAAATTAAAACATACTGTCTCACTACGGAATGCACACTCAATAACTGAATAAATTTCCTTGCAATATTAGATTTTGTAAAAATCGATTGTTTTTCAAAAGATGGTTTCTAGAACAGACACATGGAATCATTATGTTTGTGCGCGTGCTGAATAAAACCCTCAATTCCAATAAAGTTCTGCTTATTGTCTACCCGGACATCATTATAACATTACCGGTAAGGTAAACATTTCTAAAAATTCTTTACGCTCTTGGACTTCTATTCAAACCGAGTATGTTTACATGCCGCAGCAGTGTTCTAATCTCAAATGATTTATTCATTATCACAACACACAGGCAATAGTAGATGAAATCTACAAAACAAACATGTATGGTGCTGATGGTCTCCCATGATTACTTTTGAATACTAAAGTACCTGGAAATATTGTTCCTGGTACCTTTTGCTGGCCTTTATTTGAAGAGGCTGCAATGGCAGCATCGGCAGCAACATGATAAACAAAATGTGCAACAATTTTTTGGATTCTTTTGCAAACGACAAAATCAACATTTTTTTTACGAAAAGGATAACAAAAACAACAACAAAGCGGAGTAACCGACACAACTCTTTACAATTCATTGTGTTTAATTTTTGCATTAAAAAACCGAAAGAAAAGCAATGCAACGAGAAGAAAAAGAAAAACAGTAAAGACAATAAATAATGAAAACTAGGAAAAGCAAAAGAAAATGTATGCTGATGGTGGTGGATAATGAAAATGTTGTTGTAATGTAAACGTGTAAAGGACTCAAGCATGAACCCCCAGAAGTTCTCGTTGTACACGCAGTCGACAATTCAACACAACAAACGTCACTGCCAACATCAACAATAACAAACAAAAATAAAATTTCTATGGATTGCAATATCAACACCACTGCCAATCCTTTTTCCTATGTTCTCCGTTACCCCTCTCATAGCCTGCCTGCTGGTGACATGAATACACAAGAAATAAAAACGCACAGAAATTTTGTAGTGAATGAAAATGCCAAAGCAAGTGAATGAATGAATGAATGAATGAATGAATGAATGACTGGCTTACAAAACGTCTGAATACAAGCAAAGCCATGAATGATTAAGTGAATGAATGTGTACAAAACGAATGAATGGAACTCGTTTTTTTAAAAACTTTTTTTCTTCATCGCAAAAATCCTGAAAATGAGCATCAAAAATTATGAGCCGCTGTTCAACTAAGTTTAAACAGCTTGAATAGCCAAATCCAAAATGAGCAATTGTAATAGCAATATCGGCAACAACAGCAACAACAACACAATTATTAAGAAAATGTTTTAACCTGCAAGTCAAACTGTGACAGCAAAGCCACGTCAGTGAAAGCAATGAAAAGACGACATCCTCCGAATGTTGATTTAATTCCGTGAAAAATTTGTGAAAAAATTATCTCAACAGTAGGAAACATAATTTGTGTTCTTAATTGCCTGGTTGCCGTTGCTTTTCCGTTTTGGATTCAATTAAAGTTTTTTTTTTTATTAAAGCAATTAATATGACCTTTAATGAAAGGACATGAGCGGCATTATGTCATGTAACCTGCTGGTTCCCAATTGAAAGAAAAAAGATGATGGCAACGCTGATAATGATGACAAATCTTCAGAGAAAGAGAAAGAGAAACAGAAACAGAGAATAAAGGAAATCGTATTCTTAATATTTAAGCACTGTTGTCAGTTTACAGTTGAGTGTTCACAGTCAGTGCCTATTTTTTAGAATTTTATCAAGAATTCATTCACAACCTAACCTCACTTTTACGATTAACGACTCCACTTTGAAAACAATCTCTTGCAATCTTCTTCTCCCTCGTTTAATTACGTAGATCGTGTGTATAAGTATTCTGTCATCCATCTGCATATACTGGAGTCTATAAACTGTTATCCTTTAGGTGTGTAACTACTGGTCTATGCATGATGGAACATGTGTTAAAGCCTAAGGGCTATCCACATTGTAACTATTATAGGCGTTGTTTGGTTAAGAGCAAAGGGGATTCAGTACAACACTTTTTTTCAGCATACACGGCTGTATATCAAACCAAACAGAGTTTCAAGGAGGAAGGATTCCTAGTAAATGTGCCTCCGTTGAATGCCATAAGATTTCTTTAATTAGTGCTCTCGTTGGATTTCAAGGATATTGCGTAGAATATACACAACACCAGATTAGCGTGCATTCAAGGCATTACAACGATGAAGAAAACTAGCAAGCCGTACATCGGCTGACAAGTGCATGAAGAGAAGGAGCAAATTTGTTGGGACACTGTGTCATCAGTCAAATGTGTCTTAAAAGAATACAAAATAATCGTTTACGGGAAGGCGAAAACTTCTAAAATCTCAAGTTTGCAACCCAAGAAACGTACATTAACTGCGTACCATGATGATCATGGCAATTATGACCTAAAAGAGCCTGAGCTGGTATAAACGGGGCATTGGGAATCTATTTTATAGCGGCTCTAGAGGTTAGTTTGAACACCATAGCAGTAGCACTCCTTTGCAGAGCAATGGAGACAGTGATTAGAATATTGCAAGACATACACGGAAGAAGCAAATTTATAGGAATTCTCATCAGAACCAATTACGAGAAGAAGAAAACTTTCAAAATCTTAGAGTTTCAACCCAAGAAATATGCATTGAATGCGTATTACGATGATCGTGGCAATTGTGACCTAAGAGAGCATGTACTGGTATAAGTGGGTCAATGTCGACCAGGCTTTGGAGGTTAGTTTGAATACCATAGCATTTGCTTTCTCCTTTGCATAGCTATGGAGACAATGGCTAGAATATGTGTAAAACAAATCTAACACGGGAATCATTAAACAGCTTCGAAATCTAATATATTGAGTGGATGACAACTCCCATTTCCATTTTGCCTTGTACAGAACAGTAGATCTATGACTTTTCGAAATGCTTTGCAACAGGAATGCCCTGGAATCTATAAATTTCTCAAACACAAACCGTATTTTCGGCATTACATGCATTGCAATAATAGACATTTGAGTGTTTAGAAATCTGCCATACATAATTGATTATTACAACACTTCAGTCGGGATTATGACGCAGTTTCGCACACCACTTATGCATCTACTCCATGTTCTTTTTCCGGTTTTGTTCTTTCTTTGTTTTGTTTCAGTTTTATTCATTATGTTTTACCAACTAAGCAGATGATTGGTATTCTTCAACAAGTTCTAGAATGATAGGGTTGCCATATGTTTCTGCCCAAGGCTACATTTCGGGTACATTTCCTTCATAATAGAAATTCGTTAATCCTAAATAGTTTCTCTGAATACTTAATTGATCATTATAATCCTTTAGTTAGGATTACAACCTAGCTTCTCACACCACCCATGTTGTGAGTGTTAATTTCATTATTTAAAGTCGATTCCGAACGACCGATTTTTGAAAAACTTTTCATGACAATTTTTATTTACTATCAGAGTTTTTACCAGAAATCTGGTGAGAGGAAAAAATATGTATTCATATATCAGTTTGTTGGAGATGTCTGATGTCCTGGGGTTTGAACCGTGACCTCACGTCTAATAAGCCACACTATCTACCAGACTAGCACCATTTCAAATTCATGCCGCATTGATTATTATGCATGAGCGATTTGCGGTTGATGTCAACTGACCAACGAGCCAGTGCGACTTGATCTTAGACTTCTTGTGGGGATTTTTTAAGTCGAAGGTGCATGCAAATAAACAACAAGTTTTTGCCAGATCTGCTGCTGAGAGTAAGTTGACTGAGAAATATTTTTCTTCATATTTCGTCTTGTTGGAGATGTCTGACCTGGGGTGTTAATCTAGGCATCGCGTCTAATAAGACGACACACTACCTACTAGACTAGGGCGACATTGCAGCGCTTCCAGTTTCTTTAAAGTTTGTTGTAATCTTTGCAATTCCTCTTGCACAGTAGATCGATTACGATGAGCGTTATGCTCACAAACTGGCTACGTTTTAACTATTTTGACACACTTTTCAGTTGTTAAGCGATCCATATTCGTAAATTCCAAAACCTTCAGATAGGTTTTAAATGGTCACTAAATAGATCTCCTGAAGCGCTCGATGACTGGATTAAGTTGTTGAAATTCAATTTCTGCAATAAACACAAATTTTTTAAACAAACTGGCTTTTTAATTACGTATTACGTGTTGCAGGATATAAAAAAAGAAACACACAAACCATTTGATGTGTCAATATGTCACCTTATTTAATAGTTAATGGGGCAATTAAAGTACTATTATCCCTGGGGGATGTTATATCAATTGAAAACTATAAAAACTAAGCAATAAACTTGTGACCCTATGTATTGTATCTAAAGTGTTCTGTCTCCTGTATCTATATGAAGATGTATGATGCCATGCATCACATCATAATATTTGATTGCCATTAAATAAAGTGAAAAGAATTTAATTTTCTTCTTCTTATTTTTTAATTTTTATTAGACCATCTCCTTAAATAAACATGTTTGGCTATAAAAACCCATATTAAAATGGTTTATATACCCCATATACATACATACATACATGTATGTGTATGTAACCCTTATATACTTGGAAGGTTTTAAATTTTTTATTATTATTTATTATGGCGTATATGAAGCGCTTTTCTTACGCTCCTTTTTTTAATGGCTTATTTTGTTTGCTTTCCCTCATCACTTATTTTTTTTAACCATCAGTTTTAGAAGCGTTTTTGTCCTTTTTTTCTCTGCTTTTTTTGCTTACGAAATGAACTGAACTGTTGACATCATGTATTAAATGAACATTCATCACTTATTTTAAATTCTTCTTTCTTTTTCTCTTTCTTCCTTGTCTTCCCACTCTCAAAACTATAGATGATGACACTGCTGTTAATATTTTAGCTGATGCTGCTGGTGTCTGCTGTTACTGAAGCTTGATTGTGCTGCTGTTACCACACTGGCGTTTTGTGTCACAAATGTTTTGCATAAAAAGCAGGTCACTTCCGTGCCAAACATTAGGCTCTGGCGTTGACTTCATTTCGTTTTTGCATTGTTTCTTATGAGAAGAGCTGAGCTGAGCAGAGGCACAAGTCAAACTGAATAAACAAATAAAGTCAAGTAAATATGTTAAGCTTGTCTGTTTCATACACTCAAAAATTAAAATTCGTAAAAAAATTTAAAATTAAAAAAATTATTTGCCTAAAAAACAAAAAGTTTTTGTTTAAAGCACCATAAAATCTAAACTAAAAGATTTATAAATACGAAACTTGGTGTAGGAACGTACCAATATGTTTCATTAAGATTGTATGAAAAATAAAGATGGTGGCCATATATCCTTTATTTACACCAATTCGAAAAATTTTAAAAATCATTAAAAAAACTTTGTCTCTATTATATTTGGGGTGATATAAGAATTGTGAATGAAGTGAGTTTTTGAGGCCTTGACAAAAGTCCTTTGGGATTGGATCAGGTTAGGTTATGGCAAGTTTTAAAAATAGAAAATAATACAAAGGATAAGGCAAGAAGGAGTAATTGTTGAATAGAAAGGAAAGATAATAAATAACTGGAGGATAACCAATCATCTAACTGGCCAATTAATGTGAAGACAGTGCTGACTACTACAAGGATGGATCCAATGATTTCTTTAAGGACCAAGATGCAATTTTCTTTCCTTCACGCTGTTACAAGCGTAAAGAGAGATATAAGCTCTTTACAATGGAACAATTTATTATTCAAATTAAGCCTTAGGAAGTAATCCTCATCTTTGAAGTCCTACGTTCACCCCATACAACAAGAAGGACAACAAGAAGGAACGAAATATTGCTGCCTAAGACCTTTTTATGACCCTTTGCGGAGGCATTCTATTAATATTATGACATGAGTGTAAAATAAGGCATCATATCGCCATCCATCATGTATCTAAGCAGCACGTGTGTGTCATCTGACCCGCTAAGAAAAATTGTAACACGATATTTTTTCTTTTCATTTCGTTTACATTTGAGTTTAAAAATATAACGAAAGAGTGTATGTGTATCTGCTGCCACATGGATGATGACAATGATGATGTTTGTTGCTGGCAGGATACTAACTAAAATCATAAGGTTTTGAATTACAAACAAAAAAAAAAAAAAAAAGAATACATTTTTCTCAATAAAACTGTTTAACTTCATTTGATTACAACGAGCATGAGCATGAAGCAGCTGCCAGGGAGGGAATAGTTCATCTTGTTGTTATTTTACTGGCTTCGTGGAAACAATTATTAAAACATAGTTACTGGGAAAGTGTGACAATAACCTTTGCAGCACAAGGTGTTCAACTATATGAAAATCAATATGCAGGATAAAGGATAATCTAAACAAAATGGTGGATAAAAACCAATGACATTTTGTTAAAGCAAAAAGGATAATAATTTTAACTTAAAAAAGAAAAACTAAACTAAACTTTAGTAATTAAAAAGGGAAAGAAATATTAGCGGGAGGATAATTTTCTGTTTTTAATATCCTAAGCTAATGCGAAACATTATATTGGCCACATAAATTCCTATTTGTTAGGTTATTGTCTTATTAAAGAGTCTTATAATTATCGCCATCGTCATCGTCATCGCCATCGTTGTTGTTATACTTTGGCTTTAAATCGTGCCTGGCTATTGATATTGATGTCTTGTTGTGCTTAACTGGTTGTAATTTTCACAACCTTTCCATCATCATCATAAAAAGCCACTATTCATGGCAACAATATATCTGGTGTGGCAACTAATACAATCAAATGCCCCTTACCGCTTATACTCTCTCTCTCTCTCACCTAAAGGTATGCTGTGTGGCATAACATTAACTCTGCAAAGCAGGAAAACCCCCTCTATTGATGTCGTTTTAGATTGTATTTTCATAAGAAGATGTGATGATAGCAGCAGCAGCAGCTATTTACCTACACTAATACTAATACTTTTAGTACAACAAAAACCTGTCCATGTTGTCCTTTGCGCCTGTTTTTGTTGTCGTTTCTCATCTTCATTTGTGTTGCTTTACCCGGCTGCTCATTGTTTAGTTTGTTTTGAGTCATTCTTAACCCGTGTAACTTAAAACAATTGGGAAATAATAGTGTCAGCTTACAAGCAGTACTTTAAAGCAATGCAATCATAAGACAATACGCTTGACGTAAGGTTACAACTTGGCTAGGTATTGGGTACTGCTATGCTTGTAGGAATTTAAATTAAAATGATCCTGATTTTAAAAGGTTTTTAAACTCAATAGATTGTGAAATCTTATTTTCATTTCCAATGAAATTGAAAACAATTTTCAGGGGATGCACCCTACCAATGCCGTACATATATGGAAACACAAACAAAAAAACTCTGTCGTTCTGAGTCGAATTTAAATTCTAGGTCCGCAACTCATATAAAATTAACACACATAACATAAGTGATGTGAAAAGCTAAATCGTAATCCTTACTAAAGGGTTGTAATGACCAACTGGGTATGTACATAAGACTTCTGAGTTGGTTCCGTGTTATAATCAGTTAAAAATCCCCTCCTCATTACTTGATCTTTCGACGAGTTGATGGGTTAAGCAACTAAAAAAAACCTTTTCCTCTCTCGTCATTTCTATTTTCATTTTTTTCTACGTCTAGTTTGATTTTCGCAACAGGTTTTCATTAGCAATAGTTGATGGCCGAAAGATGAAGAGCAACCATCTTATAGAGGGTAAAGTTTATAAGCGTCCGCTTAACGTAACCGTTACTTTTCCCCGATTACATGCATCTATGGGGATACGAACTAAAAGTTCGGTTTTTAATACGAAAATGAAAATGGTGTTTTGCTTTTACATCGTTTAACATTGAAATTATTAAAACTACAAAAACAAAAACAATGAACTTGTTTACATGATAAACAAGTAAACAAAAATGCAACAACAAACACTGCAAAATAAATGTAAACAAAAATACACAAACAACAATAATGAAACAACGACGTTTACATTTATAGAGATCTCGAGAAGGCGAAGCCGCGAACATTCACCTTCAAGAACATTCATCACACTGTTTACGCTACCGTATAAAAGACAAGACAAAGCAGGCAACGGGGTTAGTAAAACTTCAGTCAGTCTTGTGTGAAGACGAAGAGTGTTTGAAGAGAGTAATCGTGGTTTGAAGATCTCCGTTACAAAGATCTGTCGAACAATTGTCTAGTAATTGTTATTGTTTATGCAAAGGATGTAAACAGAGGAAAAACAAACCAAGCAGTTGTTGTTGTTTACATAAAGTTGTGAACAGTTTATTTGTAATCTACGAACTCATATTTTAAACGTTTAAACGTAAAAACGTAGCACTATTATTCTGTTAAGGCAAAGCTAACATATCAAATGGTGTGAATTTTGCACCGGAACTACACATACCTAATTGGTCTTTACAACCATTCAATCAGGATTACGACCCAGTTTCTCACACCACTTATATTGTGCGTGTTCATTTTATCATGAGTTGTGGGGCCTATAGTTTAAAGTCGACTCCGAACTACAGATTTTTGAGAAACTTTTCATGGCAATTTTATTTACTCTCAGAGTTCTTGCCAGAAATCTGCTGAGAGGAAGTCGTCGAAGAAATAGTTTTCGTATTTTGCTTTGATGTCTGGCCTGGGGCTCGAACCCTGGCTTTACGTCTAATAAGCCAACACACTACCTACTAGACTACGGCGATTTCACCGGAACTAGGTCAGTGTTATTTTCAAATTTTAAATTTAAAACAATAGCCCTGATGAGCAGTTTTATTTACAACATATTGAACGTCTGATGTTTTAATTCCTTTACATTTACTATCTGGAATACACTGGCATACATTTTAACCATTTTAGCATTGTTGCTCTTGGTCTAGTCCTGGTTGTTATTGCTCAATTTTTGTTTTAATTGTTATTGCTGGCGTTGTTGTTGTTGTTGCAGTTGATTTTCCTCTAGCTATTGCTATTTTCACCTTTGATAGGAGCAGGCCTTCCTATTCTCTTTCTCACTTTCTCTTTCTCTCTCAGGCAAAGCCTTGCTTTGGCCATATCATATATCAACCATCATCTATGTTTGGGGGCAACAAGGGAGTTCATAACTAAAATAATTCCTAGTCACTCAGTCTCTCTCTCTCTCTGTTACACAACTGCGCTGCAGGTGTTGTAAAAAAGGGGTTACAATGTCGATGCTGATGCTGGGGCCGGTTCTGATGATGATGCTGTGGCTGATGCTAATGAAAATTTATTGATAATAAATTAAGGCTGACAATGTTGTTTTTTTGTTGTTGTTGTAAATTTCGATTAAATTTCGGTGTTAAGAGAGCCACTATATATGCACGAGGAACTATTTCATGGGTGTAAGCGAGTAGTAGAATTTGAAACTCAAATAGTTTCTACACTTCCAACAACATATGAAAAAGGTCTGTGTGTGTGTATGTGTATTTGTGTGCTTGTATTGGGATTATTTAAATTTAAAATATTAAAACAATTTTATTTTTATCGTCGACATTTTGAAATGTTTATCAATTGAACATGATGACATGATGGTTTTTTTCATTCCCTCTCTCTCTCTCTCTCCCTCTAGTATTTCAATGAGCTGGAGCTAGTAAGCAACTGCCATGGAATTATTATTGAATATGAAAGAGGATATTTTGTCAATTGAATTGAATTGATGATTGAATTGATGATTGCATGGATGTTGGAAAATTGAAAGTGATGCCAAAGTAAATTAGTCAAGTAAGTTGACCGGGGTGGCAGGCTAACTATTTTCCCAATGGCTTGTTTTTAATAACTGCCCAGCAATTGATGTTTATGATGATGATGATGACAAGAGACTATTTAAGCTGCTGCAACGATACTTAGTCTTGCAATAGTTGCGAAGCTTGTTGTTGGCGTTATTGGTGTCTCATTATTGATTGTGGCATAAATGGGTTAACAGCACAAATACGTGTATCATGGTAGATTTTATTAAACGAACATGCATTTGTATTATTGCTTAGGAGTGTGTTTTAAGGCATATATAGAGATGGGATACCGAGTTCATAGCACACCCATGTAATTTCAAAATTCCTGAAACGTTTTTTTAATAAAACTTAACAAAAAAGGATACAAAATTTCTGAAAATTGATTAAAAAAGGACAAAATAGTCCTTATAGGTTACAAAAAATTTTAAAAAAAACAATAGCAAAAAGCACAAAAAATTTGTATAAATGCTTCAGGTATCAGAAAAAATATGTGGAAAAGTTGTGGACAGGCACATATTGATGGTTGACTACTCAAGACGGTGGGTAGGACTCATTTAGGCCTTAGATGGTCCATTGTGATATCACAGTAGTCTATATACCTTGGTTTTTAAATCCTCTACAGTTTCTGAGAGAGAGAGACTTAGACCCCTGTCGTCCATTCTCGTTGGATAATTGAGTTTGTCTGATTAATAGAAATGAAGATGCTTTTTCCTTATCCTACATTGCTCTGGACATGTTGTCAAGTTATAAAAGTCGATTGCCTCATGGCCAAGACGATTGTGCAACCACCATAGTAAGCAGGGTAGTTTGGTATCTGAGCAGAGTCTATGGACGCTTGTCATTCGTAGTCTAGCAGTTAGTGTGTTGGCTTCTAAGGTGACTTCCTCTCAGTAGATTTTTGGCAAAAACTCAGAGTAAAAAATAAATTGAAATGAAAAGTTTCTCAAAAATCTGTCCGTGCGGAATCGACTTTAAACTGTGGCATCTGCCACTCATATATTAAAATACACACACAACATAAGTGGTGAGGGTAGCTAGGTTGTAATCCTGACTAGGGGTTGTAATGATCAATTATGTATGTACACACAGTTACTAAAGTATACATACGGTTAAAAAATTGCCGAAATTTTTTAATCAATCCGTTTTCGTTGTAAATCTTTATAGTTTCCTCGATTTTAAGACAGTCTTTTGCATTGGTTAAAAAATTTCTGAAATTGAACTGAATTGTGGCCCTGCACAGGCCCACCAAAGTATACATCCGATTAACAAATTTCACAAATTACTGAACCAATGCAAAAGACCGTCTTAAAATCGAGGAAAGCTGTCGGACAATTATAAAGATTTTCAACGAAAACGGATTGGTTAAAAAATTTCTGAAATTTGTTAACCGTATGTATACTTTTGTGGCTGAGTGCATGTATGTCTTGTCCGTATCCCTAGTTGTCTACGGTGCCTTGATAGAATCCATTAATATATTGTATTGAAAAACTTGCAGGATTCCCAATATAGGGAACCCATCCCCCATAGAACTTAATGATTAGCCCCGTGTGACAATTTCATTCGTTCTGCAGTCCTCATACTCTTTTTAGAAGGCAACCATTCTGTGGTCAAGATCAGATAGTAGTGCCGGGTGCTTTGGTATTCGGTTCAGAAAAGAAATTTTCGAAAGTCATGGGTAATTCGCATGTATCTTCATAGCAAAAGCAACACCTAAAGACATGATCTCTTCACCTCGTACAGAAAGTACAGAGAATTGGATATAGCAATACTATTTGATTGTCAGGCAGCGATCCGAGCACTCTGGTCCTATGAGGTTGACTCGAGATTATAATGGAAGACTAAATCAGCTAATCTTCCGCAGGGGCATTCCAAGGCAGGGAATGATGGGCTTAACGATCGCGCGGATGCCATGTGAATCCTGGTAGCGTATGCCTCGGAGCGAGCGGCTATCGGGTCAGCGTCTGTACCCCATGTTAGGGGCGGCTGTTTATAAGTGCCATTTGGTTGCAGACGGAAAAGAAGGATAAAAAACCTTCAACCCAAAACGAAACCCAAAGATGCAAAAAACACCTCGCAGAGGGCGTTGTTTCTAGGCAACTACAAATGGCAACTCCATCATCCTGGTACCGGCTACAGTGGACTAATCGTCCGCTTGGCTTGAAAAAAAATCGATTACGGAAACAACCACACAGCAACATGAGAAGGCGCAAAACATCAGCGTAGAATCATGTCAGATGGAGACACTTTGTGGAAGCCATATGCTCCTGGAGGAGTAATGGAAAAAAAATCAGCTAATCTAGGTTGGTTAGGAAGACTTGTGGGAATGAGCACACAGGTCAGCTTAAGAGGAGGGTAGCTTTCATGTTCGAATTAAGTGGGTTTGAGACAATCTAAACTGTAGTTGGATAATAACAAGGAGAAGTGATTTGAGTCATGCACAACTATCTACAAGTAAAAGTAGTTTCGCAGGGCATAGTAGGAGATGAGAAGAACTTATCAACAGAACGCGGTGTTAATATATTTCAGAGGAAACATCTGGATGTTTAATAAGTAATAGGTAGCGAGTTCTACTTACAGATATCAAACAGCTTTCTGAAAGCTGCCAGTACAACAGAAAGAGGACAGATTACAAAAATATCCTACTAAGGTTGAGGGTAATACAAGAAATCATATGGTGGCTGCGGTCTACTATTTCTACGCAATAGTTACACAAATCAATCGATACACAGAACACATCGATGAATCCTTTTTTGCCAACTATAGAATCGAAAAAACATTGACGTTTTCTTAGCGCCCATCACTGTATACTTAACGTGTAAACAATACTTACGTAATTGATCATTACAAGCGTTTAGTCAGGATAACGACCTGGTTTCTCACATCCTTGAGTGGTGGAACCTACAGTTTAAAGTCATCTCCCAACGACAGATTTTGTTTAAGAAACTTTCCATGGAAATGTTTTATTTACTCTCAGAAGTTTTGCATGAAATCTGATTTGAGGAAGTAGCCGAAGAAATATTTTTTCATATTTCGTTTTCTTCGAGATGTCTAGGCTAAGATTTGAACCACGGTCTAGTAAGCCAACACTTTACTTTCTAGACTACGGCGACTTCGATGTGTAAGCAATAAAATGCCAAGAAAAAAAATGACTAAATGTGTGGCAAAGAGCCTTGGAATACAAATCTTAAGGTCAAGCAATTGTTTCACCATTTGATTTTGACTTGGAGATTGTCAAATGAGTGTTTACTTACAGAAAAATAACGTGTATTACCACATCTTTTATGCTGAAATACTGCAAAGAACTTTAATTTTATGAAGTCCCAACAAATGACTTAAATTTCCAAGTTTTTCAACCAAAAAAGAAAGAAGGAAAGAAAAAAAGAAAATCAATTCAATATTTAGTTTTCGTAGTTGTTTCGCTCTAATGTTTCACTCTAATGTTTCATAATTTACCAGACCAACAAACGTTTTTTTTCCATTTTTTTTTTTTTGGTATACTTTTGCACAAATTAAGTCAATTCATAGAAATTTTTTGATTATACATACACACCCATACACAGACTCATATATACTCGCTTTCCTACACCCCTACACACAGTCATTCGCACAAAAATCCCCTTCAGCTATAGATTTACGGTTTCATGGCAAAACGGAAAACTTGCATGGAAAAGTAAAAATCGCATGGCAGCAGCAACAGCAGCAGCATCGTGAGAAGATTTCCCACAATGCTCGTATAAAGTAAATATTGTATTATATTTGACGGTGTATGCATATGTATTGTAAATGTAAGAGTGTATGTATGTTTATTCATGCCAAAAAAAAAAATTAAAATTAGCGTCATTCACAATGATAGAAAAGTATGGTACACAGGAATAGCACACAACGATAATAATAAGTTTCACATACATTTACACACTCCCTCAGATATATATAATAGTTCACGCTCTCTCTCTCACTCTCTCTACATTTGATATATAACTTATACAATTACAATTGTATAAAGAGAGAGAGAGAGCGGCAGCACACCATATAGACATTTGAAGAGAATCTTGTATAATTTGGGTCAAATTGATTAAACTTTAACAAGAGTTTGCAAATGGAAGAAGACAATTTTAGTTATACCCTACACGCTCACTACTACCGTTATTAATTTTAAGGCTGATGAAGGTCTGTTAAATATTAACCGAAATCCACAATATATGGTCATGGCTGTAATTGTTCAATTTGCATATCAAAGTCAGTTCATCAAATGTGTCTCCCATAATGAATCATTACAACACAACTTATGTTGTGTGTAGATAACTCCAGAATCGTTAGGGAATGTCGCCGCTGTCTCGACCTTCTTTCTGAGCGCTTCAGCATCTCTCTGGTCTGGGTCCGCGGGCACCGTAATGTTCTGGGGAACAGTAGGGCCGACGAGCTCGCCAGAGCTGGTGCACTCCTTCCGGAATCATCTTCGATTGAGTTAGGCATGCCACTTGCTTCGATCAAGTTGGCTATTGTGCGGAAATTCTTTCGAGACGCCAACCTATCCTGGGTCAATGAGGAATCCTGCTCCATCGCTAGACTCACCTGGCTCTTGATGGATAGTAGGCGTACGAACCAGTTGCTTGGACTTGGTCGTAACATCATCTCGACCACAGTGGCCATGCTTACGGGCCATTGCGTTATGGGCAGACATGCGGAAAGGACGCGGCTCCCGTTCAACGACTTCTGCCGCGGGTGCAGATCCGCTGAGGAAGAAGAAACTGTGATCCACTTCTTCTGTCAGTGTCCGTCACTTGCTAGGTGCAGAAACAGATTACTTGGCTCTCCGTTTCTTGTCAGCTTAACGGAGCTGTCATCTATTGACGTCAAGGATATAGCTTAGTTCATCAAACTTTCTGGCTGGTTTTCCAGCGCGGGGTAGTCGTGCTTCTGAGGAGCAGCCCTTGTGCTGACCAACTTCTTCCTCCTCCCTGGTCTTGGTGGAACTTGGTCAGCACAGGGACTGCGTTCACCCGTGGCATCACAACGGGTCGGTATGCGCGTTCAAGTGAGCTTTTAGACATGATCAAAGCTACCACTACGACCTAATCTAACCTATGTTGTGTGTGTTAATTTTATACATGAGTGGTGGGACCTACGATTTAAAGTCGATTCCGAATGACAAATTTTTGAGAAACATTTCATGAAAATTTTTATTTATTCTCAGAGTTTTTGTCAGAAATCTGCTGAGAGGAAGTCGCCGAACAAATATTCATATTTCGTTTTGTTGGAAATGGTTGACCTGAGGTTTGAACCAAGATCTCAAGTCTAATAGGCCAACACTAAACTTACTACGACTACGGCGATTACAAAAATGTGTCTCCCAATACCTGCAATTAAGTCTCTGAAGATCTCTCCGTAATATAACGAAAATGATTTCGTAGAATGTAATGAGTTGGTAGGGCGCATACACCAGCTTATTTACAAAATATCGCTAGAGGAAAGTGTGTCCAACGATTGGAACCTCAGTGTCCTCTGTCCTATGAGACCCTATGATATGCGCCAAATACACGGGGTGTAAGCCTTCTCCCTATCGTATATAAGGTTCCTACAGGCGTATTGTGTGAACGACAGAGCGGCTTCAGACCTGGCAAGTCCACCATCGACTAGATCTGCACACTACGCCAAATCCTGGAAAAGACCCACGAGAAACAAGTCGACACACACCATCTTTTTGTCGACTATAAGGCAGCCTTCGATAACCCTTACAAGGGGTCGTATTTTTGCCGCAATGTCTGGGCTCGGTATACCTGCGAAGCTGATAAGGCTATGCAGAATGACTTTGAGTAATTCGTGCAGCTCCGTCTGGGTAGGAATGGACCTCTCCGAACCTTTTTATACCGTGCGAGGTTTCAGACAAGGCGACCCCTTATCATACGACCTCTTCAACTTCGTCATGGAGAGTGTTCTGCGAAAGGCGGGAGTGCATCGCAATGGCACTATTTTTCAAAAAAGTGTCCAGTTGCTTGCGTACGCTGACGACATTGACATCATAGGGCGTACGAAGCGAGATGTTACTGCTGCCTTTAGTGCTATTGAACGCGAGTCTACTAAGACGGGTTTGGCGGTAAATGAGGGCAAAATAAAGTATATGTTATCGACGAGTAGAGACGTGCAGCGTATTGATTCTGATAACTATACTTTTGATAGAGTCAAGGATGCAGCAGCCTTGAGAGTATTCGAGAGAAAAGTACTACGTAAAATCTTCGGTCGAGTACGAGTTAGCGATGATTTCCGCATCCGATCCAACAGTGAGCTGTATGAGCTCCTCAACGACATGGATGTTGTGCAGCGTATTAATATCCAGCGGCTGCGCTGGCTCGGCCATGTCGTTCAAATGGAGAAGGATGCTCCGGCGAGACGGGTATTTGATGCGGCGATCCAAGGAAGTCGTGAAGAGGAGGACCTTGTATTCGTTGGAAGGACCAAATCGAGGAAGCCCTGTCATCGATTGGTGTGACCAATTGGCGTAGGTTCGCAAGAAGTAGAGGCGCCTGGAAGGATGTATTGCGGCAGGCCGAAATCCGTTAATAGGGTTGTTATGGCCAATTAAGTAAGTAGGTAAGATTTCGTAGAATATATACATATGTCTAAAATGCTGTTTTGTATGTGGAATATAAAACAACGTATGGGAAGATATCGTCAAATATCAGTTTTGTATACACAACAACCACTTTGATACCTGTAAGTCTCAAATTTAGTACGTCAAGTATGCACAGCAGCTGCTTCAATAGGAGTGTCTGAAAGTCCTATTTACTCTGATGGAAGTACACATGGCTAGAGTTTCGTAAAGGGGGTAACTCTTGATAAAAATTGTAAAAGAAAAGTTCGTCGATAAGTTAAGAAAATCTGTTGCAATACAGATTAAGAACGCTCTGCCAACCATAACTTAATATGCCCTATGTGTTATGCTTTTACGCAGATTACTTGCTAGAAAATACTTTGCAACACTTGCTGCCAAGTAACTTAAAGTCACGTCACGCTATCACGTTATTCCCCCTGGGTATTCTTTTATTCTATCTCAAGGTCCCCAGATTCTAAGTGAATTTGTTTAAACAATCGCCTGAACATTAGTCTTGATAGGAGCACAATAGACTGGCCCCCTTAATCTTTCTGTTATGAGGATACGATGGAAGTCAACACGATTTCAAACTTACAAGCTTCAGAATAATGTAGGGTTCTGAGAAGCTTAACTTAGGAGAATATCGTTCTGCTTCCCTAAATACTGTATGGCGGTACAGGCCATTATAGTGGCCATAAACCAAACTGCAGAACTGATCCTAACTAAGAGATTTCCAACTACCAGCATTTCTTTTCACTTTAAGAGCCAGGCAGTGGATCATTATCGGCTGCAAACTTCAGGTCTAAACTGGTTGGCATATGTAGCGCCTCCTTTGATCGACTCTTTTGGCCGTGCTGTTTCATTCTAATATGGATTCCTGGTCACATTCCGGATAATTTTATAGCTGGTGAGCATGCCGAAACAGGCACTCTGCTATCGAGTACCAAATCACACACGAATATACTAGGTAAGCCTCTTACATACATACATACATGGTCATTACAAACATTTAGTCAGGATTACGACCTAGGTTCTCACATCACTTATATTGCGTGTGTTAATTTTATACATGAGTGACGGGTCCTACAGTTTAATATCGATTCCATACCGGCAGATTTTTTAGAAACTTTTTCATGGCAATTTTTTATTGTACTCTCAGAGTTATTGCCGGAAATCTGCTGAGAGGAAGTCGCCGAAGAAATATTTTCGTCATATTTTGTTTTGTTGCGAATGTCTGGTCTGGGGTTTTGAACTCGGGCCTTACGTCTAATAAGCTAACACACTACCTACTAGACTGCGGCGACTTTGGCTGTTCATTCGGGAAAGGCATTTATTGGTAGTTGACATATCCTAGGCTGTGAAGAAGAATTCCGCCTTAAATTTGGTCCTGAAGGACGAACCTGGATGTGCTGGTACAAAACTCGCAATCTCGATGTTACCAGGCATAGGTGTTCGGATTGCCTCAGTTAATCTGAGTATCCTGCAGTCGTTTCACAGGGAGCCTCAATTTCTTTTAGAGGAGGAAGGTTTGTGCATTTTTCTGGGCTCTGCTGGTATTAAAGGATTAAGAAGACGCTCGATTGTCTTCTTTTCTTAAATCCCATGGTCATCCACCTCATTTGAAGTCGCCATAGTCTAGTAGGCATTATTGCGATTCTCACAGGGCACTGCTGTACTGAATAGCATGACGATGGACATGTAATTCCGTGGAATAAGTTCTGCAGAAGAAGGAAGAGACTATCTTTTATCTCATGCGCCATTTGCAGAAGCTGTGAAGCTATCTCTCATAGCTCTTGCTATAAAAATGCATTGATTCTTAAATTCTAATTCAAGTAGTATGGAAAGAAGTATGGCTCCAGACAGAAGACTTATTTTAGTGTAGGGACGGCTTGCGTTAGGGAATGTTTGATTTTGTTTTGTGGCATCATAGTGGGACCTTAATCTTCAAGGCAAGTTTGCCAACTGATTGACAGGTCAAGAACGGTTTTTATATCGTCTTTGGATTGATTTGTCAAGGTTTCCAATATTGCAATGGGGCCTGTCATGAGTACTCTAGTCAAGGTTATTGACCTGCTTGCTCTTAGCTTATGAAAGAGGGCCTATTTAGTTTGTAGAGCAATAAAATGCATGTCTTTGCCATTTTTAAAATAACTTTACTCAACAGAGAAATGCGTTAAATTACCCAAAAAATACGCATTGAAAGTAGAATTTATCACGCTGTGGAAAAGTTTCTTTTCTTTTGAGTTTTGTTTTCTTTTTTAGTTTTTTTGGACAGACAGACAAGGACTTGAATGAAGAAATTTTTATTGAAACAACATTTAAACAACAACTGCAACGGAAATGAGATTGAAACAGAAAAACAATGCCAAAGAAATACTGAAAAGTGTGTGAATTATTCTTCGTATGCTGCTTCTGATTTTGCTTGTGCTTCTTAGTTTTTCGCTTTTGTTTTAACATTTTAAAATTAAAAAAAAAACACGAAAAAAAGTGGCACAAATTTTAAATTCTAACAGCACAACAACAGATACACGTACCAACCAACAACTGCTAATGCCTGTCTATGAGCAGCAAGCGAACAAAAAAAGATGAGAAAAAACGCATGGCACTCAATACCAACACCAGCATGGCTGTATTTGCAATTTTACCAGGATGCACAGATAAAAAACACAGTCACAGTCGCAGTCACATTTTAGTTAAGTTCAGTTCATAAACTTAAATTATCAAACTCTCTCTCCCTCTCTCTCTTTCTCTGGTTTTAACCAGCCAAGTGGCACAAACACCATGTCTTGCCTTGCCTTGTATTTGCTTGTCTTGCCTGGCCTGGCCTATCCTCTTCGTGTTGCACTTGCTTACTTTTATTTCTACATTTTCATTCTGTCTCCGACTCTGAGTCTTTGCTCTCTGCTGCTCTAGAGCCAGAGCCAGAGTCGGAGCCAGAGTAAATGAATTTCAGTGTGTTTGATAAACTAGTGCAGCAGCAATCAAGTGTAGAGGTGGGCAGGCTAAAGGTAATAGATTTTGTTGTTGTTTGGTTGCAAGCAACATCAACATGCTGCATTAGATATTCTGTATTACCTTTTGTCAACATACGAGGGGAGGTTCCAAAATTAATAGACTAGGTACTTAGCAAATATACAAATTTTTTACCGTTTCAGGCACCTTCAAACAAGACAATTGTAATGAATTTGACAACTGGGAGACGGTGTACAGCGTTATAACAACACATTCATATGAAAGGTCAAATTATCTGAGTAACTGACAGCTCGGGACGAAGGGTGAAACATATAACATCAGGAGGGGCACAATAATCTATCCTCGGCCCCAACTTATGGAACGTCTACTACGATGGAATTCTGAGAGAAGATATGCCAGAGGGAGCTTTTTTGGTTGGATACGCAGATGATATTGCAGCTGTTATCACGGCCAGGAACACGTAAGAGGCACAGCGAAAACTGAGACGTGTCATGCTAAGAACGAAAACATGGCTGAATTCCACGGCCTAGACCTGGCCATGCATAATACGGAATTAGTGCTGATCACTGGTCGTCATATCCCCTTGCAGGTGGAGTCAGTATTGGAGACGAGATAATTAGGACCAAGAGCTCGGTGAAATACCTGACTTTTTCGTATCAGATTCAGTACTCGGCTAACAAAGCCCAGAAGATCGTTGGACAGCTCAGAAGATTAATGGCGAATATTGGGGGCCAGCTACCGACGAAACGGAGACTCCTGATGGAGGTTAGAAACAGCATTATGCTCTATGGAAGCGAAATTTGGGCCGCAACGCTAGATGTTAAAAAGCGGGTGAACTCACTTGTATCGGTACAAAGAATGGCTGCATTGCGTTTCACGTCGGCATATCGTACAGTGTCCGCCCCAGCCGTAATTGTGATTGCAGGTATAATCCCTGTGGATCTGCTGGCGGCAGAACGGATGGAGATTTATAGGGCGAAATCGGCGGGAAATCACATAACCGGTCACTTCAGGGAAAACTCCATTTCAAAGTGGCAACGACGATGGAACGATGAAGATAGAGGAAGATGGACGGCGAGACTTATTCCGGACATAAGGCTATGGATTGGTCGGAAATTTGGAGAGGTAAATTACTACGTCACACAGACGCTATCGGATCATGGATATTTTAGAAGATATCTGCACAGAATGGGCAAGACATGCCGCCCTTACTGTCTTTACGAGGAAGGGGAGGTAATTGATGATGCAGAGTACACTGTTTTCGAATGTGCACGCTGGCAGAGCTATCGCTCTGCACTGACGTGATAGTCGGGACGGTCACGGCCGGTAACATTGTCGGGGTTATGATCGCGAGTAGAGCAAATTGGACCTCAGTGGCGAATTACGTGGAGAGTATTCTAAGACTGAAGAAGAGGGATTTTGAGGCTGCGGAACATGCGGGCACGCCGACATAGATGAAACTAGCACACCTGTCAAGCGAAATTCGAAACAAGGACCTGGACGAAAGGTATAGTGGAGATACTTAGATGTCTCTTCAACTTTCGACATGCATTCTGGACGCGGATATGAACACGCAGGGGCCAAAGGGCCAAAGGGACTCCACACCGAAGTAATACCACCGTAGTTCCGGAGTGGGCACAACAAGTCCACGAGACGAGGGGGGGATTTAGTGGGTGAGGGCCCCACACACGGAGGATGTGACGACATCCTCTATGGTGCGGTTAGGTACATTTGCCCCTCATCGGCGTAAAAAAATTTTTGCTTGTGTTTCAGAGAAAAATTTAAATTTCTATAAAGAACATAGGCCTCAACGATTGAATTTAAGTAGTTAAGTCGTCGTTACAACTTTTTATTCAGGATCGCAACCTAGTTTCTCACAACACCCATGCTAAAGATGTTAATTTGATTTTTAAGTGGCGGAACAGTTCAAAGATGACATATGAACGACTGATGTTTGAAACTTTTTATTGACAATTTTATTTCTGCGCAGAGTTTATGGTAGAACACTGCTCAGAGGAAATCTTTGTTTTATTTGAGATGTCTGAGTTGAGGTTTGAGGCACGGACTCTAGGTTAACACTAAACTTACCAGAGCGGTCAAATGATCGCTTTTGAGACTTTAATCAAAGTTGTTAACTTCCAGGCTTTTATTTTATTATTTTTCTTTAACTTACTGCACGACTTTTTCTATAATATATAGCTGCTTAATTTTTCAATATCTTTCTCAACTTCTTTCGTTTTTCTGATAATAATATGTACTCTAACGTTGTCTACCCTGAGCGGTCTTTTGACCGCTAGAATATATATGAAATTTTATGGAGTTATCTGGATTGAAATCTCAAAATCTCTCTCTCATACAAAAACAGTAGTTTTCCAAGAAAATATCATCCGATTGTGTTCTAGGAAAACGCCATGTGCTTACAGTTTGTTTTATGTTGGATACAGAGCGACTGCTGGTATCTCAAGAGGTGAGGCAAAATCTGAAATTGATGAAGAAGAACATTCTGGGAGTGAGGATAGTATATATGATCCATTAGACACTGACTCTGAGCTATTCGATACGGATAATGAGGAAGAGAACATTGTAAACCCGCGTAGGGGACGAAAAAGCATGAGATTGTTCTCCAGTTCCGAAGATGAATGTGAAGAAAATGATCAGAGTATTGAAACTTCAGTTGATGGAACTGTTTGGCAAAAAATTCACCAAGGTTCTGGACCTGGAAGATCTCCGCTTAGGTTAGGTTAGAGGACGTGTACCTGTCAGTCAAGACAGGTACAGTACCCGGAGATCAGATTGACCCATTGTGCAAGATCACCGCTTCATACAGGAGAAATATCAGGGCCAACGGGATATGCGAAATGCAACACTATGAAGGGCAAAGTAAGGAGTGCATTTTCGTTGATACTTGACCAGGGAATTATGAATCATATAAAAATGTGCACAGGATCAGAAGCACGTCGAAGTTCAGGATCCGAATGAAGTATAACTTTAGAAGAGTTAGATGCTTTCATTGCAATTTTATATGCACATGGTGCATATGAAACAAGAAACCTGAACGTTTCCTATTTATGGAATACGTAATGGGGTCCTGCACTTTTTTCACGAACAATAAACAGAAATCTTTTCACAGAAATTATGCGATTTATTCGTTTTCAAAGAAGAAGCGAGCGGAGCCAGCGTCTGCAGGCTGACAAATTTACTCTCATCTACAAGGTATGGAATGCATTTATAGAAAATAGTCAAAACTGCTACAAACTAGTTGCAAATATAACTGTTGATGAACAGCTATTTGCTGCAGAATCAATATGCCGATTTACACAATATATGTCCAATAAACCCGATAAGTTCGGAATGAAGTTCTAGTTGGCATCGGACTTTGAAAGTAAATATATTGTGAATGGATTTCCGTATTTGGGAAAATATGAGACGAGGCCATCAGCAATACCACTGAATGAATTTGTTGTTCTCAAACTCACTGAACCATTTATAGGGTGCGCACCACCGATAATTTTTTAAGAGCACATCTTTTAACAAAAAGAACTACCTTAGTAGGCGCTATTCAGGCGAATAAGAGGGAATTACCCAAAGGGGTCCATCGGTAGAAATAGGTATATATAATATGTCGGTAGGCTTAGTGTTAATAATCCAACACATTATCTACTACATTCGTGTCCAAATACATTTTCACTTGCGAGATCTTATTTCTGTTTTGGTTGTGGTTTGATCGGTTTGTGCTCAAAACTAAACATTATTGATGTATGGTCGAGCTGAGTTCCATGATCCCTATTCGTATACAGCAACTGATTTGATGCCGCTATTAATGTCCTAAGTTAGGTACTTTTCGAAATGTGCTGGTAGTTCCACACTTGTTTGTGTTTGTCCACAGCCTTGACTCGATTTGATGATGAGATTTTCAACATTCTCTTTGGACTCTCCGCTTGATATTACTATGCTCTCTTAAGTAGACCGATTGTATGTTGTCAAGTACTTGTTGCTGGTGTGGAAAACTGTGAAGCTCTCTCTGGTTAGCCTTGAATGTATTCTGCTTTGGCTTCCAAATAGTTTGCCTGCATAACCTCAAATTCTAGCTCTTCGAGACGTTTATACAGCAAACGATGCCTGTTGTTGTTAAAGCCACTTTCTCCATCATTTTGCCATGCTAACCAGTAAACGTGGTAGCGCTCAGGCAGTGCAGAACTTCAGTTCTGGATTCAGTTTCTGGATTCAGGTTCAGATTTGGATATGATGAGGCCCCAACATGCACAAAATGTATGTGGAACGATAAAGCTGTTGAGCACATACTTTTCAGATGATCGAAATTATCGTGGCCTTGGTAAAGAAATTTCAATTTATGACAACTTCTCGGTGAAATGTTAAATTCTGAAATTGTATGGAACGAGCGCAGTCAGCATACGGCTGGAGAAGGAGAGAAAACGTTTTAGATGATAAATCTTTAAAGATAAACAGCCCTCTGCGAAGTAATATAAAATAACACTCTCGTGGAGTGTTAATAATTTAAGAAGGAGGGTTTAGGCATCAGCAGTGCATACATCGTGCATGCTTACGTTGGTAAGTGCAAGTTAGGCAAAGAGTTCGTGCTATAAAGATAGCATTTCAGCTATTGAATGTTGCTTTGAACAAAATATCGAATGAACGGGAGTTTATAACATGAAAGTCTTAGGTCGTTTAATTTTAGTGCAGTTCCTCGTAATATTATTTCTCTTATTATTGTATTATTATCGTATTTAATGTATGATATTTATAAAGTTAGAAGGAGAGAGAGAGAGCGAAAGAGTGAAAGAGAAAGAGAGAAAAATAAGTACTGAACTCATGCTGTGCGGGTTCTGTGTGCATTTTGGCAAGACTTCGCACACATCCACAGTGCAGGCAGTGAGTGAGCTACTGCGAGTGTAAGTGCGCGAGCGAGGCAAGTGTTGAAAGAGAATTTATTAAATTGAAAAGTAAATGAACGTAATAAATTTCATTAAAACGTAAGTAGTGGTTTAAATCGATTTTCTATAACTGGGAACTGGTGTCAATTACCTTCTATAAATAATACGTTTTACACCATTTCCATCTGTGTCTGTTAAATAAAGATTTTTTAAATTAATTTTCAGATGTGCGAAGAGAAATTAAGGAAAAAAGGGAATTACGGCATATGCCTTAAAGTGTTGAGATTATTTGATTTTGTTCACAAAGGTGTATTTAATATGGCCGCTAAGGAAGGCTTTTTGGCACATTAACGTAGCCAAATCGCAGTCTTATGACTTAACATTAATGAAAAATTGATTGGCACAACATTTGGCCACAATCTTCTATTGTCAGTCTCTCTCGACTAGGTACACCTTACAATGACACAGATCTGCTAGATATATACACGGATCATTCTCATACATGGAAATGAAGACTTGAACTCAAAGTATCTGCTCTGGAGAGAGAAGTAATTTGGTTGAGTATGAGATGAGGATTTAGCTGTGAAGCCTTTCAAAATACAGCTGGTGCAAGAATTGAAGCCGAACGACCTACCGCAACGCAGAATTTTTGGTGAATGGGCTCTTGGAAAGTTGGCCGAAGATCCACTTCTTTATCGAAAAATTGTGTTCAGCGGCGAAGCTCATTTTTGGCTCAATGGATACGTAAATAAGCAGAATTGTCGATTTTGGAGTGAAGATCAGCCAGAAGCATTGCAAAAGCTACCAATGCATCCAGAAAAAGTCACAGTTTGGTGCGGTTTATGGGCTGGTGGCATCATTGGACCGTATTTCTTCAAAGATGCTGCGAGTCGTAACGTAACTGTGAATGGTGAGCGCTACCGTGAGATGATTTCCAACTTTTTTTCGCCCAAAATGTAAGAGCTTGATTTGCATGACATGTGGTTTCAACAATACGGTGCCACATGCCACACAGCACGCGTAACAATTGACAGTGAACATTTTATTTCACGTTCGGGACCGGTCAATTGGCCGCCTAGATCGTGAGATTTAACGCCTTTAGACTATTTTTTGTGGGGCTATGTTAAAGCTCATGTCTATACAGACAAGCCCGCTTCAATTGACGCATTGGAAGACAACATTGAAGCATTTATTCGTGACATACCGGCCGAAATTTTGGAAAGGGTGTGCCAAAATTGGACTAAGCGGATGGACCATTTGAGGCACAGTCGCGGTCAACATTTGCATGACATAGTCTTCAAACATTAAAATATATGGACCGTACTATCGATTCAAATAAAGATTTCATGCATTTTTCTTAATTTTATATGTTTTTTTTTTTGAAAATTTTTCCTATAGCTCTTAAAAAATCACCCATTACTATATGTACCACCGCCTACACTAATATTTTTGGGTCGTTATAATATACCTTAAGCGAGAGCCTACGACGCAGTTGCGGCCTATTGGATCATGGAATTATCACTGAAAAACTATTTATTAAAAATTATTAGTTTACTTGAGCACTCAGGCAGCGATTAAAACCCTCACAAAGGTCATCTCGACTTAGGTCTTCGTCTATAAATCCTGGGGATTTCAAATAACTCTTGTATGGATTCCAAGATATGTGGGTACTAACGAACTTACAATCGCTAACATGTTGCCTGATATACATACATGTCTAACCTACGGTTGTTCTACATGGCGGCTCAGTTTCGTTGACTATGTGAATGCACACGAAGTATTGCCAGTTTCTGTTGGACTGATAAATATAAGAAGGGAACTGATTATCTTCTTTTCTCAAACCTTATGGCCATACAGCGCGCTATTAAGGTACTAACAGGGCACTGCTCTATTCAAAGGCATGCCGAAAGAATTGCAAATGATTTGTGATATCCTAATGAGCGTATCCTGTAGACCAAGTGGGAGGTTCGCCATCCTATACTAACATAGTCTAAAGAGGATAACACTCGACAACGAACATTATAGGAAGGTCAGGCAGAGTCATGTCTTGAGAAAGAGAGAGAGAGAGACAGAGAGAGAGAGTGGAACGAAATGAAACTGTCATGACTACTTAAAACATTTTTATGGTGTTATTTCCAGGCAATAGGAGAAAGTAGTAAGTAAGGTTGCAGTGAATAACCTGATTAGCTGGAAAAAATTTGAATTACGAAACTCAAACATGGCAAAGAAATTTAAAAAATAGTGAAGACATGGCTTGTGGCTGTTTATGCTCTTTAAATGATGCGAGAGGAATAGGAAAACATACTAGTTTTTGGAAACTTAAACTTGGTTAAGGGAAGCTTGGGATTACTTAAAATTTTGTGCTACCCATGGGTATGTTTTCTGTTTCTGTTGGGCGATATATGAATGAACTGCACTTCAGATAGGCTGCATTACTGAATTATAGATGATAACCTCACTATTAGTCCGCACTAGACTGAGTTGAGTACTGTCAGATAAAAAAAATATTCGATGGATTGAACTGCTGTTTAATGGCCAGTATCGTAGCTGTGTTTGTGGTTGCCATAGGATCTTTGACGATAGTTTCTGGCACGATATCTCCGACACATCATGTATTGATCGAAGGAGGAGGGTGGGTTTTCCCATCAGACGAATTGGATCTCAGTTGCATGCAGCTTTTTGTGGTTCTCATAGTAAACACTTAAATTCCTGTATCACGGCACCATTTCAGGCTTCTGCTAACCACCGTATACTATGAAAAGTCACGTAAAGAAACACACGTCCTTGTTTTAATAATTTTTGAATAAAATTTTGTTTTGTTTTGTTTTTCTACAAAATTCTTCTCATTCCTAAAGGTTTACTGGGTTATTTTGATTGTTTTCAATAACCAGCCAGTATGGAAGCATTCTTAGTGCTGTGGTCGAAAAATTCTTAGCATTCAGGAGTGAAAATACTCACAGGATTTAGTGTTTGTTTATTGGCAAGCGAACTGCAATTGTGTGTGATTGTCATTGATAAGTGGTACAACTTTAAGACACAGCACAGGCAACATGCAGCAACATGCAGCAAATATACTTACATACTCATACGCCTTGGTGGAATACACTATCAATGCAAGGAGGCAATAAGGTCTGGCAGCAGCAGCAGGTAAGAAATTGAAAACAACAATTCTCCTGTGATGTTAAGTTATCAGTAATCATTGAGCATTGAGCAGCAACAGCAGCAAAATTTCAAGGAAAGCAATCGTCGTTGAATAGTAAATAACAGAGCGTAAGCAAGTGTTTGGGTAACAGGGGGATTATTTTGGCTGGAAGTCTCTTTTTTCATTTCATTTTGTCTTGTTTTTTGTTTCTTCTTCTGTTTCTGGGTTTGGAACAAATTTATTTCCTGTGTTGTTTGTTTGTTTTTTGCTTTTTAGTTTATATTTGTTGTTGTTTTAAGACCATTACCATCATTACTTGGTATTATTTTATAACAGAGCTGAACTCCACCGAAATCAACTTAACTGCACTACACTCTACTGCCTTGTACTGCTCGGCTGCTAACAAGTGCTTGTCCATGCTGTTACTGTCGCTTCTTCGTCTTGTGGATGTTTTTTATTTTTTTTTTGGGGATAGCATCCTGCTTAAAATGAATTAAAGTTCTAAAAACTCCTTGATTCTTTGGCGTTTGGTTTGTGCTCGTTACTGCTGCTTTAACTGCTTTAACTTGGCTGGGCCAGTGAAACGGAAGTGAAATGTTAGTTTTAAGTTTCACGTCCACTTTTTTGTCTCTTTTTTTCTTTTCTTTTCTTTTCTTTTTTTTTTCTTTTTTCTTTAATTTTCTACATTTCTTTTGAATGCGTTTGAATACCAAAATTTTTTTGCTTCTGATTTTTGGAATGTTTTCTTTAATTTTTTCCTAATTTTTTTCCTTATGTTAACTTCACCAGTTTCATGCTACTCTTAGTTAGAGAAGTAACAGTATTTGTTGTTGTTGTTGTTGTGGCAATAACAACCGCGACAGCAGCATCAGTAACAAGAGTACTTTGTACGAATTTTTAAGTTTAAAACTTCCATATAGAGAACAGAGGAAACATCCTGCACCAGGGGAGAAAGTGGAAAATGTCTCAGAGGATACTAAGGTTTGGTTTTTAAAGGGACAAGTAGTACTCAAGATACAGGTATTCTAGTTTTAAAAACGGTGGACTTTAGTATTTCGAACGCCATTTCTTGAGAGTCGTTTCATTCTGGGTTCTCCTAATGATGTTACCAGCGATGACGAGATGTTCCTTATATTGCATGTGTTTGTGAAACAGTGAGCACTTCTTCACAGTATGAATTTAATTTAATTTTGGCAAAGACATTCGTTGAAGAACTTCAGCCAAGTTTTCTTGTGGTGTTTATCGAAAGTTTTTTCCATTAGGATCGCATCATCGAGGTACACCCTACAAGTATTCCAGCGAATGCACTTCAGCACACATCTCATAAGGCGTCCAAAGATTGCAGGCAAATTGCGGACGCCAAAAGAGATTACGGTAAACTCTCATATTTCTGTTGCTTACACTAACGGCCGTTTACTTTATATCCTCCTCTGCAATCTCTGACTTTGCAAGTCCAACGTGAAGAAACATTTTCTTCCAGCTAGTATGTCAAGCATGATGTAAATACTTGGTAGCCAGTAACTGTCCTTTTAATGGAGTCAAAGTATTATCTGACGCTATTTCTTTTTGACTAGGGTTCCAGGCTCAATTATCCTGCTCCTTATCATTTCATTGAGTAGCTACTTCACTCTGTTATGACACTCAGGGCAATTATATCAGGACTTAAATTATAAGTCAGACGAATTCTTGCATTATTTGTAACACCACTTAGTAGTAGTACTTAAAGAACTAAATAGTCTTTCGTAGAATGAAAACATAACGAGTTCAATAACCTGGCCACTCAGAACACTTTTCGTGTGGATCAGAGGTCAGCAATGAGTATTCAAAACGAGCAGTAGATTCGAATCATACTTATAATTTCTGATACTTATACGCATTCATACTTATTTTAATGTCATACTCATACTACTCATATTCAAAGTTTGAAATACTCATGGTACTCATACATAACAATACGCGTGATGTTATTGATCTCCACTCTCCATGACTCATCGTATACACGAATCACAAAATAAATATGATTCCTGTACGAACACTACAATACTCACAAGAAGGTTTGGGTGTTTGCTTTGCTTGCTGTCTTTGTCTTTTTCGTTAATGTGTCTTTCTTCTCCCTTTGTAAATGCAACAACAACTAAGGCTGTAAATTTTGACGAATGATTCGAATCACTCGAATCAGACGAAGTGGAACGCTGTGAGAAGATACGTAGAATATGTTCTCCGCAGGAAGAAGGTCGACCTTGATACAGTGCGACAGAATGATACATGAGAAGACGAGCCAATAGCATGAGGCTGGCTTCAAATATGGCGTACCCAAACGTGGGAGAGTAGACAACGGTCCTTAACAGGACGTCGTTCTGGACCCTTCCCGAAGTAATGCAGATAGCCGTCCCGGGAAGGGAGTATCTCCAGAAGAGGAGGAAGGATTGTTTTAGTGGAAGCCCCACTCGACGCAGCTGACGACGGTCACTGTAAGTGCGAAGGCTTTTTAAACCCTACCTCAAACGCCAAAAAAATAAAAAGAAGAAAAAAAACATACGTAGCCATTATGTTACTGGTGATGGCCAGAACATGTATAGTTTTACAGATGAAGAGTCGTATGTCCTTAAAATTGTTTTCCTCTTAAATTTCTAATTTTAAAAGTCTTTAGAAATAAGATTGATCTGTAGTAGTTTATTTACCGATTAAGAAACATTTTTCTAAACATAGCCTATTGCAGTTCGACCTAAAAATTAACTGAAAATTTCGTTTACAGGCCAGGAATATTCACTGGACTAAAAAAACTTCAAAAGAACTCCAATTTTTTTTGAAATACAAATTTTGATTGACCATTTATGCAACTAATATTTAGAAAAACAAGAGCCTAGTTGCTGTAATCATAAGATTCGATTCGATTCTGATACATCCATGGGCCACAATCAAGTAGGGCCTTTAAGAAAATCGAGAATGATTGATGAAAGCTTTTTCTGCCATACTTTACGGATTCCAAAATGGGTAATTGAAGGTAAAAAACATAGAGGTAAATAAAGAATAGGCTAACGAGTCAATATTTTATAACAGGTTTACATATTCTGCAAATGTATGTACATATATAAGTAACAGAAGCCGACTTTAATTTTTTCCAAAGTAAGTTCATGAGATCTCAATTCATATACGGCCAACGAGTCAAATTTGCTATTCTAATTGCTTTCAAAGCTAAAGAGGTTTGTGGCCGACCGTAAGTATACATTTCTAGTCCAGTTTTTCTATTATTTCCTGATGATTTTTTAATGCCACTTCCATATATGCATGTGCTGATTTTTAGATGCAAAAGAGTTTGATGCGTACAGCCCCAAAGTGCCTTTTGCTAAAGCATACAGACCAAATGGATTTCAATACTCTATGAAGACCACATATGAATCATATCTCTAAACTTAGCCTTTCTTTCCATCTGGCAACGTCAATATACCTCCTCTATATGAGGCGCAGGTTGTCTGTACGTCGTCGTAGATTGTCCTGCTGTTTTTCTATTTCACTAAGGTTGTGTAACTTTCCTTCTCTTACATAATTAATTGGTCATGAAAACTCTTTGGTTAGGATTACAACCTAGAATCTCACACCAGCACTTTATCTGTATTAATTATATACATGAGTATTGATACCTACATGATAAGATGAGGGCAAAACAAAGTATATGTTATCGACAAGTAGAGACGTCTGGCGTATTGGTTCTCAGATCACGGCCGATAACTATACTTTCGAGACAGTCAAAGAATTTATTTATCTTGGCTCCGCCGTTACCACCAAAAATGATGTCAGTTTGGAGATCAAGTGCAGGATAACTCTTGCCAACAGGTGCTACTATGGTCTCAATAGGCAATTGAGTAGCAATTGAGACCTCTTTCGTACGACAAAACTAACACTCTACAAGACGCTCATCCTACCCGTGCTTCTTTATGGCGCAGAGGCATGGAGCCTATTAAGCCTTGAGAGTGTTCGAAAGAAAAGTCCTATGTAAGATTTTCGGTCCAGTGCGTGTTGGCGATGATTTTCGCACCCGAACCAACAGTGAGCTGTATGAGCTCCTCAACGACATGGACTTTGTGCAGCATATTAACATCCAGCGGCTGCACTGGCTCGGCCATGTCGTCCGAATGGAGGAGGATGCTTCGGCGAGACGGGTATTTGATGCGGGGGTCTGCGGAAATCGGCGAAGAGGACGCTCTTGTCTGCGTTGGAAGGACCAAATCGAGGAAGCCCTGTCGTCGATAGGTGTGACCAAATGGCGTGGGCGCGCAAGAAGCAGAGGCACCTGGAAGGTTGTATTGCGGAAGGCCGAAATCCGTTAATCGGGTTGTTAATGGCTAATTAAGTAAGAAAGTAAGAGCGTTGATACCTACACAGTTTAATGTTTATTCCAAATGACAAATTTTGTTTTGTTTTGTGGCAGTATACGGCGGAGAGGAAGTTGTTGAAGGAAATATTTTTCGTATTTTGTTCAAGGTGTCGGACGAACACTCGTCTAATAGGCCAACACACTGCATACTAGATTATGGCGACGTATGGCATTTCTGTCTGTGTTGGTGTTTTACTGCGCATGATGTATAGTATCTCCATATAGCATTTGATCATCCTTACTTTCAATTGCTGGTCCGCATATTTCTTCTGATAATGCAGCATTTTGATATATTTTCGTCTTTCATATTTGTAAGCATCTCCAGCTGTTTATTTATTATTCTATTTGTTCTGAATGTGTACACACCGTTTTTACAATCACCATAGCCAATGCGAATAAGCCGTACTACATATAATTCCGGGTATACTTGTATTCTGTTGCTGATTCCATATACAATCTGTAGTTATGGACGCAAATGCCCTCCAGAAGTCAATGAAAGTAACTTCAAGCGGTGATTAAAATCCAACAGCTGAAACTATTGCATTTTGAAGGACGTTTATTTGCTCGATACAGGGAAGATTTCTTCTATAATCATTTTGTTGTTACTGAGCTTAATTCGAAATGATTTTAAACTTTTTGCTAAAAAAGAAATTCAAAAATCCTGCAATAAATTTAGTATTGACGACAGATTTTTTGCAAAAATCGATAATGTGCTTAAAAATTGGACCGATCGTGTAGGCTACTGCATGGCCAGCCGAGGCATATTCAGTAGTTTTTTTTTTAAAGCATTTTAAAAAAAAAAATTATTTGGCGGATCCTTTATTTATCCCACTCACTTGCGTTCCTTTATTACATCGTATTATGCGGGTTTTTAATGCCAATACCGCCTTAATTGAGTACCCTGTGTGTGTGTACTCGTATTACAATTGTTTACATTTATTTCTGAATGGTTTTCTTTAATTTAATCTTTCAATTGATTTCTTTTAACACTCAATTAACACAATTTCACTTCCTCTCTTTCTCTCTCTCTCTTCCTCTTTGCAGCACTTTTCAAACACCACTTTTTTTATAACATTTCTCTCGAACTTTTAAACTTAAAAACACTTTTCTGGCACAGAAACAATCAAAAAAAAGACATGAAAACTTTTCTTAAATACAACACCACACTACACCACACCACTTTACACATTTTCAGGCTTACATTTTCTTCTTCTTCTCCGTCTAAACTTAACACACAATCAATACAGAGTACAGTCAGTTTGATTGCCAGGACTTTACACTTTGGAGAGGAAGAAGAACAAATCGAAGAAAAACTTTCCGTTACACTATTGATGAATCTTCTGTTGATTGCTGTTGTTGGATTTATTGTTGTACTGGTGATACGAGCCCTTATCAGTTCTCCGTCCAGTCGTTTGAGAAATTCACACGGGGCGAGAGAATGATAAGGGTACGGAATACACCCGCTGGTCGACGTCAGACGTCATTTAATGACACCAAATTCTTACCAAATGATGTTGAAGAATGAATGACTGAGCGAATGAGTGAATGAGTGAATGAATGTTTAAATTGTAACCCCGTAACGCTTGCAACTTTTGAATGATTGAATGGTTATGTGAATGAGCGAGTGAGTGAGTGAGTGAGTGAAAGAAATCACTTTTTAAGCTTTAAACAGATGTTATCGTTTCGTGCAAATTTTTTTTATGTTTTTTTTTCTATCGTTGTCGTTCTCGTTCATCATATTTTTTTTTGTTGTGTTCTTTTCCCCGGTATTTCAACATACATTTTGACACTTATTTCTCACAGCTTTTTTTTCAAATGCCAGCATTCTGTGATAAAATACACGGATATGCTATTATACCCATACACCCTTACAATGTTATGTATGTATGCATGTGTATATGTGTATGTGTATGTATGTGTGAGTGTAGTATTTCAATTGACAATATAAATTTAATACAATTAAACATTTACCAAAAAGGGGGAGAGATTTTTTCTATTTTTTGTTTCCTTGTATTGTACAGGGAGTACCCATAAAAATATGTATGCAAAAAAAATTATTTGAATTCAGCTAAATTTGCAACAGGAATACTGGAGTTTGTAGCCAAGCGTAGCACGTCATCTAGAGGCCTGTTTAGGGGATTAGAAATATGAGATTAAAAAGTTTAAGCCGCTTAGCTGTACTCACCCGTACGGAAATGACCCTTGTTGTCTGCAACAACATGAATTTGTTTGACCTCCCGTAAGACTTATCTGGTAGCAGCATCCCACAACGAAAGCTCTTCTTCTTCGGTGATAAGTTGCTATGTTGGAAAGCATGTAGTAAACGGCCATATGTGGTTATAGTCAAGCATTAGGTAACCTCGATTAATCAATCTTTCAATATCTAAGACCGGCTGTTGTAAGTATTTTCCAACTTTCTTTGCTATTTTGCCTGAGTCTTTGCTTTTCTCTTCTATTCGTGCACGCTTAGTCCATCTTGGGATATATGTTTCCTAAAAAAATATTTGGATTTTCATTTGAACTTGAAATACATATGTAAATAAGGTGTAGTAAAAAAGAAAGCTCATTATATTTTCATAGTTGACTAAACAGGATTGTGTCCTAAAGTTTTTAGTGGACTGCAACATTTCCTTTACGATAAAAACAAGAGGTGATTAGGGGGCAGGTGTGGATTAATAGTTTTGTCAGGAAGCTGATATGATATTGGCTTTCAATGGGTAGCAGCATACAGCAACATTCCGGAAACAATCATCGCATAAACTCCTCTCTATGCTGCATGGCTGGCCACGAACAACCCAGCAAATCTGATTAATGCACGGAAAGTAGCGTGATTACAGCAGTTATCGCAGTCATCACTGGCCATTGCGTTCGGCAGACGCATCTGGGTGGCAGTGGTCTGCGTCAGATGGCCGATCACTGCTGCAAGGGACCTAGAGATAAGGGAGAAGAGAAAGCCGTTCTTTACCACAAGCGTTCATGCCCAGCAATATGTTGTAAACGGACAATCTCCCTGGCCTGTCAGCGATGAACATAGGGAATGCGAGTGTCTACACTCGTAATAACAAAACTGTTCCTTAAATTTTTCGTCTATAATACATAGACAGTTTCTATTGCCAGTGCTAGTATGAAAACCTAACCTGTTGGTTTCTAAGGATTGCAGCTTATCGTTATTTAGAGTGAGAACGAGATTTAAAGAGGGAGAGAAACAAAGAGAGACAGAGAGAGACACACACAGAAAGAGACTCAGAGAGAGAGAATGAGACAGAGAAAGTATTCGCCCCTCAGTTTCTATTTACGATCAGGGTTTAGAGAAAAAGTAGTTTTAATAGAAAAAGTAGAATCATGATCATAAATATTCGTTTATGGGCCAGGTTATCTCAAGGTTTCATAATAAATAGTTAACATCGCCATACATTTCTAGGCTACGCAATTGCCAACTTGCCGTCATAGTTATGAAACTCTATTAGCAATTGCTGCGTCAGCCACGGAGTTGAATATATTAATTGCATGGTTATTTCCTGCAACCTATCTAACAATGCCATACAATTTTCAACTTCTGTGTCTAACGACAAACGTTTAAAGTTCAGAAGTCACCGGGAATTTATTGCAGTCTTTATTTGAGGCCACTTCGATAGGCTCCCAAGTATTGTTTAAAATCCATACGTTGTTTATAATCTTGCAGTCGCCGGAGTCAAAAAGATAGTGCGTTTGCTTATTAGATGTGAGACCACGGTTCAAACCCCAGCTCAGACATCTCCAACAAAACGAAATACAAAAAAAAATATTTCTTCAGCGACTTTCTCTTAGCAGATTTCGGACAAAATCTCTGAGCGTAAAATAAAATTGCCATGAAAAGTTTCACAAAAATCCGTCGTTCGGAGTCGACTTTAAACTGTAGGTCCCCCGCCACTCATGTATAAAAATAACACACACACAGCATAAGTTGTGTCAGGAGCTAGTTGGTAATCCTGACTGATGGATTGTAATGACCAATTATTTATGTATGTATGTACGTATGTATAATCTAGGATTCTTTGTGAGGAAATAAAATGAAGTATGGAACTTGCAACAGATTGAGATTTTGAGAACCATTCGTTGTATTAAGCTTATGTAGGCCACTCTGAGAAAATTGGAAACAGTCTGGAAAGTAGCAAACGGTCTTCAGTTCAACATACCGTGATGAAGAAAATGAATGACCAAAATACGTACGTACGTATTCTGTGCATCTTTAAAGTATTTTGGAGTTAACTGTTAAGTAAGCATAATTTAATACCGACAACGAACAGGGACTCGTTAGGGCAACAGGATAGTCAGAGACATTATAAGTAAACTCTATGTAGGCAGAGGAGGACAGTGGGGTAGAAGATGTAATCCCTTTAAAGACTTTTGTCCAATCACTATCTTCTTTTCGCTGTAAAAAATCCCTTTAAATGTGATCTGAAATTTTTGGTCCAATTTTGTTTGGGGGTGACACTGTGTATGATGGTGTGACAACATAAGTAAACATGGTTGCTTTACATTTCCGTTTACACGAAAAGTTACTGTGTATGAATGTTGTTACAATGTTTTTTTTTCATGATACTTTTTCGCTTGTTTTATAGCACACCATGTCCCTCTCTCTCTCTCTGTGTTTTCTTTCGAAGCAAATAATTATTTTTATTTAATCAACAGCAGTGCTAGCAGGCTTAATGCAACATACCAAAAAAATAAAAAAAACAGAAAAAATGTAATAAAATAAAGGAAAAATAAAAACAAAAGGAAAATAAAACATTTTTTTTCATATCCATGGCACGCAATAAAACAAGAAAAAAAAAACAACAACAGAACTTACAAAACTAAAAACAAAGTGAATAAAATATACCGTTACATACAAAAGTTATGTTTTCGTATATCCGTTATACCACCACTTCCTGTTGAATGTGTCATCATGTCACAAAACATAAATTTGATGGAGTATACATTGAGGCGTTGTACTCTCTTTCCTCTTTCCTTCTGCTTTCCTGCCACTTGCTCTCTTTAGGTAGGTGTCAATGAGTATATGCGTATGTAAGTGTATTTTTGTTTGTTTTTTTTTTGGAAAAATGATTGTGTGACTTTAAAGCTGTCAATCAATCATTTTGGGGTCATCATTTACACAGTAAAACATACACACACGGCAAACTTACGCTGTAATATACTGTATTGCCTTGTTTTCTCTCTCTCTGTCTCTCTTTCTATCTCTTCTCTGTATGTAAATGTATAGATACATATGTGTGCGTGCGTGTGCTTGTATTATTGGTCATTTGAGACCTTTTGCCAGCTTTTTGGCCCAGAGTTTATATCCTCTTGTTATTGTTGTGTCAGTCAGTCAGATTAAATGCCTGCAAACAAAAATTGGTTACTTGATTGGTTTGGTTATTAAGGCTTAAGGCCAAAATAAATGTCCTCCAAATTGTTGCGTTTATGCAACCGTAAAAGGTAGGAACAGCACAGTAAAGCACAGAGAGAAAGAGAGAGAGTAACATGTATACATACATATATTAAATTAAAATCTGTCATATTCAATTGGCATTTTCATATTTTAAACTTTTGTAGTCAAGTTTTGCGGGCATATATTCTTTTTTCCTTCTTCTTCTTCTACTGTGTTTATTTTTATTGAAAAAAGAGAAAAAAATGTTAAAAAAAAATATTGAAAAGTTTTAAAAACAATATTCAATAATGGAAAGGCAAGTTTGGTCAGATTGATTAATACCAGCCGGCCAGCATTTATATTTTAACGAATGTAACGAAATTCTTTCCATGCATGGCTTAAAATAAAGACAAGGTAAATATTTACAAAAAATTATAAAATTTAACACGTACTTAATTGGCCATTACAACCCTTTAGTTAGGATTACAACCTAGCTACACACATCACCCATGTTGTGTGTTTTCATTTTATACATGAGTAACCGAGACTACAGTTTACACTAGACTACGACACTATTCGTGTGTACATATCCAGCAACTTTATGTCAGAAGAAAAAAAAAACGCACCTTGGTGGCTACAATACAGATGATCTAGAGGAGCTGCTACGCAAAGACATTGGCAGTCTGAGTCAAATTGTTATTATGTGCCATGACATAATAACAATGTAATGGGTGTTTTTTTAAGAGCTATAGGAAAATTTTTCAAAAAAAATACACATAAAATTCAGAAAAATGCATGAAATCTTTATTTGAATCGATAGTACGGTCCATATAATTTAATGTTTGAAGATTATTTCATGCAAATGTTGACCGCGACTGCGCCTCAAATGGTCCATCCGCTTAGTCCAATTTTGGCGTACTCTTTCCAACATTTCGGCCGGTATGTCACGAATAAATGCTTCAATGTTGTCTTCCAATGCATCAATTGAAGCGGGCTTGTCTGTATAGACATGAGCTTTAACAAAGCCCCACAGAAAATAGTCTAAAGGCGGTGAATCGCACGATCTAGGCTGCCAATTGACCGGTCCCGAACGTGAAATAAAATGTTCACCGAACTCGCCTCTCAATAAGTCCATTGTTACGCGTGCTGTATGGCATGTGGCACTGTCTTGTTGAAACCACATGTCATGCAAGTCAAGCTCTTGCATTTAGGGCAAAAAAAACGTTGGATATCATCTCACGGTAGCGCTCACCATTCACAGTTACGTTACGATTCGCAGCATCTTTGACGAAGTACAGTCCAATGATGCCACCAGCCCATAAACCGCACCAAACTGGGACTTTTTCTGGATGCATTGGTAGCTTTTGCAATGCTTCTGGCTGATCTTCACTCCAAAATCTACAATTCTGTTTATTTACGTATCCATTGAGCCAAAAATGAGCTTCGTCGCTGGACATAATTTTTCGATAAAGAATTGGATCTTCGGCCAACTTTCCAAGAGCCCATTCACCAAAAATTCTGCGTTGCGGTAGGGCGTTCAGCTTCAATTCTTGCACCAGTTGTATTTTGAAAGGCTTCACACCTAAATCCTTCCGCAAAATATTCCACGTTGTTGAGTAACAGAGGCCCAATTACTGCGAACGGCGACGAATCGATAATTGATGGTCATCATTAACACTGGCCGATACAGCTGCGATATTTTCTTCAGTTCGCACTCTACGTAAGCGTGTTGGTGGTTTAATGTCCAACAATGTAAATTTGATGCGAAATTTAGTCACAATAGCCCTAATAGCCGCTTCAGTGGGTCGATTAAACTGACCATAAAATGGAAGAAGCGTGCGTTGAACTTTCTTAACAGAGCACGCATTTTGATAATCAAATTCAATGATTTGCAAGCGTTGTTCGTTCGTAAGACGATTCATGGTTAAATTATACACCAAACTGAAGATGTTTGACAGTGAAACAAAACACGAAATGTGCGTGGGCTGTTAAAACCAGTGTTGCCAAAAAGATAGTAGCTAAAAAATCACCCGTTAATATCACAATAGGCCCAAGTTTCTTTTGGATGGAAAGTCAACTTTTCCTACCTTTTTTGGTTTCCAGACAATGTAGATTCTTTTTTTTTTTTTGTACGACCAACAGTCAGGGGATGGCCCCTTACTCATGCAATCTACTCTTTTAGGATTCCAGATCATGTAGATATTTTTTTTTTGAACGACCAACACCCCAGAGTAAAGCGTGAAGTCACAACGTGCCGCTTTTGTGCTTTTGGCTACCACTTCAACCTACCTACCTATCCAATACTCAGGGGATGACCCCTACTCATGCCATCTACCCTTTTAGGATTCCAGATAATGTAGATATTTTTTTTTGTAAGGTCAACACTCAGAATTTAACCGTGGCTTCACAACGGGTCGCTATGCGTGCTCAAGTGTGTTTTTTGGCTACCACTACAACCTACTTACCTACCTAATACTCAGGGGATGACCCCTACTCATGTAATCTACACTTTTAGGATTCCAGAACATGTAGATATTTTTTTTTTGTAAGACCAACACTCGGGATTTAACCCTGGCTTCACAACGGGCCGCTATACGTGCTCAAGTGTGCTTTTGGCTACCACTACAACCTGCCTACCTACCTACCTACCTAGTGCTCAGGGGATGACCCCTACTCATGCAGTCAAAAAAAATGTTATGGGAAGGAGAAAAGAAGGAGTAGTGTTTGCGGACACAAGATATTAATCTCTTTATATTATAAGTGATATTAAAGACCTTTGCAGGAAAGGAGTTCCATATGTAGGATAATTAAAAGTGAAATGAACTTGTCATTGAAACAATATAACGATAGATAGCTTTTTCCATGAGCTACGTATTCAAGAATTGTCTTCGGTAAATAGATAACATGAAATACAACTTACAAATCGCTGTTCATTAAACACAATTGAACTGAACATATTGGGTGCCACAGTCCAATACCAGGACACTTAAAATGGAAAGATTTTTGGACATACAAACATTATCCATTGAACTTGGCTTAAAATCCATACATTCCTAAAAATGGAGACTGAGAAATTCCATCCAATAAGTACAGACATATATATATAGTACAATAGACGCAATGTTATTACAATAGAAACTTTGATAGCAGTTAAGTTAGCTGTGCTTTGAAGTGACTGCCGCTAACATAACCTCACTTTGCATAGGCGTATAAATGTAAGCCTATTCAGAGGTTTTAATAACATTATGAATAAAGAATCCTTAACATTTTATATAAAATAATACAAATTGAATTAATCCGCAATAAATTTTATTTTTAATTTAGTTTAATAAACCGAATAAATTTTCCATTTGACGGTAAGTAAAATTTCTTAAACATTTTTTCCACTTCACCTCAGTGTTATTATTAAAAAAAATTTAAATGCCTATTTATTGTGTTAATTTGTCGCTCTAATTTTTTTTGTTTACTTCTAATGTGTAAATTAAGATTTAAAACCTATTTTTTTCAAATATTTTTTCAAATATTTTTTCTATTTTTTTTCCTGTTTTTTTTTTCGTAGTTCAACAGAATATCAGAAGCATGTATAATTGAGGATTTACATTTCATTTGAATGAATTTATGCGCAAATATTTTTCAAATAGAATATCCCTGGAAAAACAACAACAACAAATACTACAGTAAACAACTGATACTTTGTCTTCTGGTCTGTCGGTTGAAATATAGAAAAAAAAATTGTGGAAAAAAAATTTTGTTGTTTGAAATCGTTTGTGGCTCAACTTTTTGATGACATTTGATCTGAATGTTTTCTTTTCATTTTTTCCATTTTTTTTTTCTCAAATTTGCATATCGTGTGTTGTGAATTTTTGTACTTATTCTGGGTTTTAAATAAAAATGAAATTGTCACAACAACAATAAACATTTTTTCTTTTCTTTTTAAAGCAAAAAGCAACAGACATTGGAATGAATATGTGCTAAATAATCAACAAATAAATAAACAAATACCATAGCCTACATACATACAGTACATATATGCAGAATATAAACATAAATAAATACTATAAATAAATAATTCATTTTCATTCCATTTCACAAAACAATAAAAAACTAAAAAAATAACGAAAAAATATTATAATATGAACGACGTACACTTTATAACCTGGTAGGTATGAACGAGGACTGGTTCTAAAATTAGCCAGCAAACTCTAGAAATTTGTGAATAAATTTTCTTTAATGCTACAATCACTCTGTTCTTACCATAGCTCGATACAGTTCTCTTCGACTCACTCTCGATAGTTTTGATACCCTGTATATAGTATACAGTCATCGCCAGGCACTACCACAAAATGGTTGGCACATCGTTTGCCCCCCAGTCACTTTTCAAAAAATGGAAATATAAAATTCAAGAGGACTAAATCTGGCTTATAAACAGCACGAAAATGCAATAGGAATACAAATATTTACATTATTCAAGAGACACACAAGGATCCGTACTAGCTCAGCCCTATGAAACCAATATTATGATGAAATTCTATGGATAGAAATTCCTGATCATACCTTCCGCGAGAAATATCCTGACGACACTGTGGCAATCATTAGAGATAAGAACACTGAGGAAACCCAAAGCAAATTACAACAAGCTATGATACGCACTAAAAGTCGCCACAGTCTAGTAGGTAGTGTGTTGGCTTATTAGGCGTAAAGACAGGGTTCGAGCCCCAGGCCAGACATCAAAACAAAATACAAAAAAAAAAGTATTTCTTCGGCGACTTTCTCTCAGCAGATTTCTGGCAAAAACTCTGAGAGTAAATAAAAATTGCCATGAAAAGTTTCTCAAAAATCTGTCGTTCGGAGTCGACTTTAAACTGTAGGTCCCACCACTCATGTATAAAAAAAATTAACACACACAACATAAGTGGTGTATAATCCTGACTGAAGGGTTGTAATGACCAATTATGTACGTACATATGTACGATACGCACTAAAACCTCGCTATAATCCCATGGTCTTCAACTGTCAATGCATAAAACAGGACTTTAGTTATTCACCGCACAATGTCTTCCAATTGTGAAAGAATTGTAAGCAGACGCATGAGATGTCCTCACTAAGCTCTCGTGTAAATATTGTTATGTTTTTGCATTTTAAAATATGGGATAAAAAAAATTTGTGTTTAGTTTTAATTAAACTTCTTTATTATTCGCACAATTCTGTGTGCCACTGTTCACAACTTGATGTAAACAACAACAATTACTTTTCTTTGTTATTCCTCTATTTACATCCTTTGCATAAACAATAACAATTACTATCTTTGTAACGCGTCCTCACACAAGACTGACTGCACTTCACTAACTCACTCGCCTGCTTTGCATTGCCTTTTATATGGCAGAGTAAACAGTCTGATGAATGTCCTTGAAAGCGAATGTTCGTGGCTTGGCCTTCTCGATATCTCTATAAGTGTAAGCATCCTTGTTTCATTATTGTTATATTTTGTTTACATTTATTCTTGTAGTGTTTGTTGTTGTATTTTTGTTTACTTGTTTACCATTCTAAAGTTAATTGATGTAATAGCAAAACACCAGTATCTAGATATTTCATTTTCATAACAATACCTCGGAGTTTGACTAGGTTCAACATTAAATACTCGCTAAGATAAGAACACAGTTAAGCGAGCTAATGCTGAATATCAAAGAAACACTCTCAAGGTGATGAGAGGCTGATAATACTATACTCTACCTCCTGGATCTGAAATCTGGGACCATTCCTCTTTAGAAGCCTGGACGAGAAAGTAAAAATTCTATCTGTGGAAAGCACAGTAGCACTGCGGATGAGATTAGCGTGTCACACGGTGTCTACTAAAGATACCCGGATAAAAGCTGGAATGGTTTCCACAGACCTCCAGCTCCAGATGATTTTTTACGTCCTGCAAACACAGCTGAGACAGCGGGAAGTCTTTCAAAAGTGGACAAATTAATACAAAATTATGACCGAATTTTTGGTTTGTGTCATATACGCCGCTAGAAAATTTTAGCTGAGGCGCAGCTGAATAAGAGAAAACGGAGCCTAGGCTGGCGTAGACGTCAACTGACATTCGAACGAAAACATAAGCGGTACCTAGAGGCAATGCAAACGTGATTTTAAGGCGGCATTCTTCTCTGGTAAGAACAATGATGGGTTTTTACGTGACATACTTGTGGGTAGCGTTAGTCATATCATGTCGGATGAGGATCTTCATTAGAGCGTAAAGTTGTTGCCTCTCCAAAATTTTAATTTTGTCCACATGCGACTCTCTTTTCCTAATTTCGTGTAGAGAATATTGAACAGCTAATAAAAATCCACTTCAAATACTCCGGAAATATAAAACGCTACCTGGAATAGAGCGAAGCTTATATAGAAGAACGGATATCAAACACTCATAGAGACCTAAGTACCACTTCCAAGTGAATGCTATGACTACCTTCGTGGCAATGAAATGGCTGCAAAGTAGAAAAGTAATTCCTAGGAATTGTTGCAGACATTACCTATTCATTAGAACGTTTAATTTTGTTACGACCCTCGTATGTATCAATGTACATTTAATCATGCATATTCTTTTTATAAATAAATGCTGGCCATATTTACATTTAAATCTCATAAATAATGGATAATGTGAACGAATTAAAAATAAATTTAAAAAAAATTGCAACAAAAAACTCCACACTATATGTGAGAGGAAAAGCATTAAAAAGGATTCATGCATGTCCTACTTATGATGTGTTGACTTTAGTCTGCTAAAGGTGAAATCAATTCAAGCCATAAAATAAGAAAACAGAAGAATTCAAATTGAGTGACAATTAAAGAGAACTTCTCGATTCTACTCTGCTCTTTTCGAAGATGTTTACTAGGCTTTTGAGAAGATTACTTATGAGGCTAGAGATTATTAAACGAGAGTTCTAATGGTCTACTCAAGTTGCCGTAGTCTAGTTAGCTAGAATGTTGGCTTATTAGACGTCAGCCCGTATTTTAAACCTTAGAATACATCGACATCTCATACCGAATGAAACATGATGAAAACATTTCGTTCAGCGTCTTCCTGAGTTAGCAGTCTTCTGGCAAAAACTCTGAGCGTAAAATAAAATATTGCCTTGAAAAGTTTCTCAAAAATCTGTCTATCGGAATCACAGAACATGCATGCTGAGAGAAGCAAGGTTTTAAACCTGACTAAAGGGTTGTAATAACCAGTTAAATAACTGAAGTACTCAAGCAATTATTCGTAAGCTTGGTGTTAAGATATACGTCCTGAAATTTGTTTTGAATACACTCAGGGGAATAAGAAAGGCTCTACATTGCTTTCTCTTCTGCCTATAAAATATTGTGAGGTTAGTGGAGTTTAAAACCCTTTTTTCTCAGCTAAAAATTGTTTGATTTATTTTACCGCTTAACCACCTGTTTAGCTTTGTAAGCATTTTATGCGTTACAGTGGGTTACAAATATTAATTCTTTTTTTGTTGTTGTTTGCTTGGTTTGGTGAGTGTGATTATTTTTAATTTGATTATTTGCCAAAAACAAAAACATAAAAATTTTGAAAAAAATTCTTTCTTTTATTTTTTTTGGTTTTTGTTTCTTTGTTAAATAAATATAATTGAGGTTATATTGTGGATGCAACATTGAGCCTTTTGGGCCAAATGTCAGACATTTCAACACACAATATTTTTTTGAAGGCAGACAGACGCGATATTATCTGGTTGGGGATGTTTTTAAAAATAGAAAAATATCATCATCAACATCATCGTGAATAGCAAGCAGATGGTTTAAATTAAATAATATATGCTGCTGATGCCATATCTACATATATACATAGCTAAACAAAACAAAACATTTCAATTTCAATTTCTCTAACATTATAACACCAGGCTACAATGAATTATTTACAGTAAAAATTTTGTTTTGGGCGCGATATTTGTTTAATTTTTTGTATAACAAATCCGTTATACTTTTGTTCTGTGCACCCAACTTTTGTTACCCAGTGTTGTTAAGTGTGTGTTATGAACAAAAGGGAACATTTCATCTGTAACGAGAATGGACTAAAATGAAAACTACTGCGGTCTGTCATCGACAATTCAAGCGATTAGCCAGCCAGCCAGCCAGCAAAAACTGACTGAATTGCTGCTGCTGCTGCTGCCAATAATCATGACATTGTATCGTTTAAAATGCAAGAGAATAGCTCTCCTGCTTTTGTGCATTTCTGTGGCATCTGATTATTGTGGCAGGCTGCTGCTGTTGTTGTAAATAGTTTTTCATATCCTCTGATCTGACCTGCTAAATAAATGTGTGTGTCCGTGTATGGGGATTTTGTTGTTCATATCAGAGGTTTTTATGTTTTTACTGTATACACTGGCCCCGACGCTGTGGTCACCATTAAGGGACCAATTAATGAAATAGAAAATAAATACAGAAAAAACCTAGGCCCGTTGTATTTATGCAACCGATTAAAAACAATACAAAACAAAATACATTCTGATAAAAGCCTTTTTTGTTTTTGTTTTTCAACACAGCAAACATTGTTAACCACAGTAATTATTGTTTAATTTTAATGCCAACGAAGAATTTTGTAAAAAGAAAAAATATTTAAATTACAATTTTAATTGTAAATAATACGCCAATTAAGCTTTGAAATAAACAAGTAAAGTCGAGCCGAAAGCTGAATTCGATAGCGTCAAATGGGGTTTACAATCCAGTTTTCAATAAAAAAATTCTGGCAATAAATCAAATCAAATTTAGTCAGGATTACAACCCAGCCTTTCTTATCACCCACAATGTGTGTGTTAATTTGATCCATGAGTGGCGTAACCTACTGTTTACAGTTGACTCCGAACGACAGACTTTTGAGAAATTTTTCATGGTAATTTTATTTACTTTCAAAGGTTTTGCCAGAAAACTGCTGAGAGAAGGTTGACGAAAAAATTTTTTTTTATATTTCGCTTTGATCGAAATATCTGAGCCTGGTTTTGAACCACAGCAACAACTACCCACTTGACTAAGGCATCTTTAATCCAGTTCAACTGTTCTTAATTCCACTTGGATTAGCTTTACAATTATTTAACGAAGTGAGCCGCAGATCAATTCATATCTTTTTCCATTTGGAACTTTCACACTTTGACAGTCAATAAGGGCCATCTACTAAAGCAACATCTGTCAAATTCGTTGTCATTTATTGAGTCTCTTTTGCCAAAATCACTTTGGACGAATACAGCATTCATCAACACGCCCAAATAATAGATTTGTTTTATCAAAATGGGTGTTCTGTCAGCACAACGTGCCACGCGAAATATAATCTTTAACAACGAGTTCCATTTCTGGATAAATGGATGCGTGTACAAACCAAATTGTTGTACTAGGGACAATATATTCAAGTTACAAGAGCACGAAATTCAACAAATGCCTATGCATTACGATAAAAATCACTGTTTAGTGTTGATTTTGAGCAAACAGCCTTATCGATCTAAATTTCTTTGAGAACGATGTAAGACAGGTGAGCACTAATTATCAACTTCTTTTTGAACTGAACTGCATGATCTGCTGGCCAACGTCATGTAGTTTCAACAGAACAGTAGTACGTGTCGCACTGCTCATGCCAAATTTGATATTCAACCCGCGCAATTTAAGTGAATGGTTCTGTCACGTGGAAATGATGTGAACTGACCACCATGAGCGTGTGTTTGACACCGACAAACTTTCTCTTGTGGAGTATTCTTAAGTCATTGGTGCATGCGAATACCAACATAACCCATGCCTTCGATCCAATTCATCCCGTTTTATGAGCCTGAGTTATGGAAAACTGAAAATTGCAATTGCACTCCAACCAGGGAAGCCGTAGCGGACATTTGAACGTTGTTATATTACGCACATACTAGCATCGATAGGTTTTTCAAACGAATAAACATTTTGAATACTTTGTTTGAAAATTCAATTTTAAAACCCTGTTCCTTAGTACCATCTTCGGCGAGAATGGCCGGAGCCGCGTAAAAAGCCTCATTGTTGAGGAAGGTAGATTTCTGAGGAATAGAGATGAAAATCAAAATTACTAAGAATTACTGAGAATGCCTTGCATAACGCAGTGAGGATTACGAACTAGCTTGTCACACCACTCATATTGTGTGTATTAATTTTACACATGAGTGGCGGGACCTACAGTTTAAAGTCTGATAATGCCTTGACATCAACAAATTATTGGCGACTCTTTGATTTAACAGAAGCGATATTGGACTTGTCTTTTTTCGTGATTTCTTACTGGTAGTGTTGAACCAGCCAATGTAAAATCACGTTGTTCTACTTCTTGTGGTATGATAATATGTCTTCAGTTGCTCAGCTTCCACAGCTGTTTGTATGGAATCCTCCTCGCTGGCATCTTCTTTGTATTACCATAGGTTTTCCATCGGATTTAATGGCCACTTCAGTATCATTTTTCAATTTTAATTTGCTTTAACATGAATATGTTTCAGAGATCTCTCTTGTGGAATGTGGCAGGCTAGAATTCTGAGCTACTTGATGTTGTAGTTTTTCTTGATTTATCTTTCCAACAAACAGAATCAAGTGAGTTTTCTATAAGGCCACATACCGATTGTAAACATCGAAATGCTCTCCCTTTCTTTTCTTCTTTTACATGGTCTTATACTGCCTTAATAACACTCTTGAAATGCTCTTATACTACTTTATGAATTCATAACGATGCTCTTAATTTATAATACATTTGTTTACGCATATACTTCTTCTGCAGTGTTCTTATGCCACTCTTATATTCGTTTTACAATGCTCTACTGTATATCATTCATGTTTTGTATTGTAACTTTTATATTGCTCTTATACCACTCTTATATTGCTCTTATACCACTCTTATATTGCTTTTATTCCATTCTTCTAATGTTCTCTTACTATTATTAATTGCCGCTTTTATACCACACTTTTACTGATTTTATACTATTCTTCTACCGCTCTTATACTAGTCTTATACGGATTTTATACCATTTTTATTACGTTCTCTTACTAGTATTAAGTACCGCTTTTATACCACACTTTTACTGCTGTTATACCATCCTTCTTATATACTTATATAATACTCTTATACTGCTCTTATACTGCTCTTATACTGCTCTTATACTGCTTTTGTACCATTCTTATTAGGTTCTCTTACTGATATTAAGTACCATTCTTATACCACTCTTTTACTGCTTTTATATCATTCATCTACTGTTCTTATACTACTCTTATACTACTCTTATACAGCTCTTATACAGCTCTTATATTGTTTTTTCTTTATTAATATTTAAAAAGTTTTTATGCATTTCCTTTTTCCCATTCCGTATTAAATATTTTGTGTGTGTGTGTGTATTTTTACGTTAATCGGCTTTAAAACTCTTCTTTTGCTTCGCATTTCTCGCTCAACTTCATAAACATTTAATCTTGCAAGTTGTGTATAAGACAAGTCCATAAAATAGTTTAAAATTTGGAAGAAAGTAATAAAAAAGAGGAGATGAAGAAGAAAAAAACAAAAACCGAAATACCTTCATAACAGTAAAGGGAAGGGGAACGGAAGGGGAGGGGTGTGGAGAACTATCTATCGGATTTTCTTAAATGCTTAATATAAACATGCCAAGCATATGTTGAACGCTGTGGTGGTGGTATATTTGTACGCTGCTGTTGTTTTTATTTCACATACAATACATCCGCCGGAAGAAATTTATGTAACGGAGTTCAGGTCATAGCGGCGAGAGTGTGTTACCTCTCCCTCTCCTCTCTCTTTCTCTTATTTTCATTGAATTGAAATGCTGGAGCTACGTCGTGTGGCTCAATAACAGCACACATATTCATACATTCATGCACTTGGTGAGATAAAAACCATATGTCCGGTATATAAAAATTTATCACCATGGACAACGTATGGGGTTATACGTTTTCACATACATACATACATATACACATATGTACTTACACCTATAAACAAAAACAAAACAAAAAAAGGGAAGAACGTAATGTTAACCCACATTTACCTCAATACCTTTGGATGATTTCGTATTTATAAGTTCCTTTTGCAAGTGACTATGTGTCTGTAATATCATCATATGTCTCTGTGTGTGTGTGTGTGTGGGAGAGCGTGAACAGAACAGAAATTGTTTAAACAAAACACGCTGAGTGTATGAAGAACAAAATGATACACAGGAAAAAAACAGAAAAAAAACAGAAAAAACAGGAGAAGGAAAGAGGAAAAAAATTGAAAAGGATAACAGCAAAAATTATGAGGCGAAAAGATATAAAAAAATTACGGTTATTTGCACGAAAAGCAACATGAAAATAAAAAACACAAGAAGAGAATGTGTGTGTACATGGCTTAATAAAAATGATACAAGAAACAACACCAACACAAACAAATACTCAAGAAGTAAACAAAAAATTAAGTGGATTATATTTTCATGCTTGTGTGTGTCTGTGTATGTCTGTGCATATCACCATTTTCCCATAAACAATATAAGAAAAGCTTCAAGAAATTGCTTTGGGTATACGTGGAAATCTTAATAAATTTTTAAAACCCAAAAATTCAACTGAAAATACTACGAAAAATAAATGCCAGCGGAAGTTCAGCAAAGGTTGGTAAACGTAACCACAGATGCAGTTCAACAGTTCTTCTACGCACGCATGTTACATCATCAGTCGTGGAAATGGAAGTCATCTTTGTAAAATAGCCAAAAACGAGCGACTTAAAGGATGATAAAATTGCCCTGTTTAACAGAATATACAAGGCGCTGTCTGTCAGCCACAAAAGGTGATGACAACATGCGGATTGACATTGCCTGGCTAAACAGAAAATACAAAGCGCTGGCAGTTATACTACGGGCAGGAGAAAAAGAACTAATTTGGGAGATCGAGAACGAGTACATTTTGCGGTTGAATAGAAACCCCCAATACCGCTACTCATTATAATATAGAAGTCATTAGGACAGGGTATTGTCAAGTATCTTGGGTTCATCGAATTCAAGACTACTATTGGCACCATTGGATGAACTGCTTTACTAAAGGGTTTCCACACATCTACCATTCTTCATGCCAGCAGCATCGTTAACGTCAAGTATCTTAGGTTCTTCGATTTCAAGACTGCTATTGGCACCATTGGATGAACTGCTTTACTAAAGGATTTCCACACTTCTACCGTTCTTCATGTGGGCAACATCATTGAGCCACTTTATATAAACACATCGAATGCTTTCAATCATTTTAATTGCACACCAGTATTCTAGATGATATCATATAATGAAGTCGCCGCAGTCTATTAGGTAAAGTGTAGGCTTATTACCCGTGAGGCCTCGGTTCAATTACCAGGTCATAAAAAAATATATTTCTTCGGCAATTTCCTCTCAGCAGATTTCTGACAAAAAACTCTGAGAACAAATAAAAATACCTTGAAGTCACCGTAGCCTAGTAGGTAATGTGTTGCCTTATTAGACATAAAGCCAGTGTTCGAGCCCCAACCCAGACATCAAGACAAAATACAAAAAACATTTCTTCGGCGACATCCTCTTAGCAGATTTCTGGCAAAAACTCTGAGTGCGAAATAAAATTGCCATGAAAAAGTTTCTCAAAAATCTGTCAATTGGAGTCGACCCTAAACTGTAGGTCCCTCTACTCATAAATAAAATTAACACACACAACATCAGTGGTGAGAGAAACTAGGACGTTGTACGTTGTGGCTCAATTCGACCTCCGGGTAATGTACTTGTCTTAAGTGACAAGTACACGTTCTCTAACCAAACCTAACCTAAAAATGCCTTGAAAAATTTCTTAAAAAAAATCTGTCGTTCGGTAAATTAACACACACAACATCAGTGGTGAGAGAACCTAGGTCGTAATCCTGACTGAAGGGTTCTAAAGACCAATGATGCATCATGTATTGACAGAGATCTTCAACGTTAATTTAATTTGGGAGGCCAATGGCCACCTTTTTTTTTGGCTTGCAATTGAAGATTGTGAACTGGGCGGTACATGGCTTGAGGTATACGGTGCCATAACCCATACAATATGACCGCATTTAGCTGTGTTGCATGAAGTTTTCAAGAAGAATACATTCACGTTTTGTCGACGTCCAACAAGATAATACGATATGACGGCATTAGACGGGCCTGCGTTACAGAGTTTCCAAAACAAACATTTGTGAAGTTATTACCGATACGCCGCATGAAATGTACGAAGCAGAGGTGAAATTTCAAAAAGACTCCTACAAGCAATCCAAAGCCGGTCATTGAAATTCCCCACCAAGATAATCCGATTTGACGGCATTAGACGCGTCTACGCGGGTAATCGCTTAACATTACATAGTATTAAGCAAACATTTATCGAAATAACACCTTTACGCCGCCCGAAATCTATGAAACGAAAGGACAAACACTATTTCAAAAGGATGGACTGCTACAAGCAATCCAGAGCCGGTCATTGAAATTCCCCACCAAGATAATCTGATACGACTGCTTTAGACGTGCCTACGCTGGTAATCGCTTAACATTACAGAGTTTTAAGCAAACATTTATCAAGTTAACTCCTTTACGCCGCAGGAAATCTACGAAACAGAGGACAAAAACTATTTCAAAAAGATCCAGAGCCGGTAATTGAAATGATCTGATATTTCATACAAGACAGCATTCTCATCGATGTTATACGCTTTACGAGCATTTTATTGAACTTTGCTTGGGGAACTTGGCATACGAACAACTCTCCTTGCTAATCTCTATCACTTAAAGGGTTAATTTTTTTTATTGCGAATCCTTTTTCCCTTCTTCTTTATTAAATTCCTTCCAACTGATTGCCAAAAAAGATCTGCTACAAGATTTTTTTTCAATTGCAGAGAAAGAAAAAGAATTTCAAGTGGCTTCCTTTTTTAAGCTACTCAAAGATGAGTAGAATGCCTTTGTATAGGCGTTATAAAGAAGCCTAAATATTCCTTTTTCCTTTTATCCTTTTTTTCATAATTATTTGATTATGTGTTCGAGTTTCTCTTAACGTACCTTTGTAAAGCAAACAAATACGAGGGCATACTTTAATAGGCATTCATTCCATTTCGATTTGTTGTATACCCCCTGTCTTAAGGAGCAGATTTTTGTTGTTGTTTTGTTTTCTATTGTTTAAGATCAATGGCACTTCCTTTTGTGTGTGTGTGTGTATGGATGTTTTAAAGGATTCTTTTCACTGATTTCGGCAGTTATTACGGATTTAAATGCTTTCCCACAAGTAGGCAAACTATTGTTGTCAAGGTTTGCAGTGTTTTTGGACGAACACAATAGAAATTGCCAGCAGGTAGCTAAAGTAAAAGGATCTCATGTTTCTTGCTTGCCCGGCAATAATAGTTAAGGAATTTGGTTGAATATCTTCTAAGTTCAGAGGGTAATATTGATTAACGATATTCTATAAAGGCTCGAAATGATTTTATTCTCTTTCTTGTTTGCGGAATACGACCGTGTCCTTTGTCCTGTCCTGGACAAGGAAGACCAGGGGTACGCGCCAATCATATGGACATAATATACTCTACAAGACGCTCATCCTCCCTGTGCTTCTTTATGGCACAGAGACATAGACCCTATTGATCACTGCCGCAGCAGCCTTGAAAGTATTCGAGAGAAAAGTTCTTCGGTCCATTGCGAGTTGGCGATGATTTCTGCATCAGATCCAACAGTGAGCTGTATGAGCTCCTCAACGACATGAGCGTTGTGCAGCGTATTAATGTCCAGAGGTTGTGCCATGACTATATTGTTCAAATTCAGGAGGATGCTCCGGCGAGACATGTATTTGATGCAAGGATTTGCGGTAGTCGGCGAAGAGGACGAACTTGTTTGAGTTGGCAGGACCAAATAGAGGATGCCCCGTCATCGATTGGTGTGACCAGCTCGAGTAAGCGCTTAAGAAGCAGAGCCGCCTAGAAGGATGTGTTACGCTAGGCCGAAATCTGTTAATCGGGTTTTTAATGGCCAATTAAGTAAGTAAATATTGTAAGACTGAAGACACTCGCTAATGCATTGATTGAACCTTATCAATGAGACTTCAGATCCGGTCAGCCCACTATCGACTGGAAGTTTACAGTAAGAAAAGTGTAAGAAAAACCTCTCCGATCTTTTTGAAAACATGCGTGGCTTCGGACAAGGCGATCATATGATCTTCTTTACAAAAGTGTAGAGTGTCTTGTGTATGTCGACTATATCTACATTATAAGGCGTATCAAGCGAAACGATGGGTTTGTCAGTAAATGAGCGCAAACCGAAGTAATTGTTGCGGACAAGTTGGGACAACGTTGGCAAGGAATTGTTTTACTTTGATTCATCGCTTACTAGAGAAAAAAAGAACTCAGTCTGACGCTCAAGTGTAGAATTCTCTTGGATTTAAACAAAAACCCTACTCATGCGACGAAACTAATGCCCTAGAAGTATCTCATACACCCCGTGTTCCAGTGGGTAATCTAGAAGCAATATATTCTGTTATGTGGATGATTCAAAGAGTGGTAATAATATTGGTGAGGGCCCGGACTAAAAATACACAGAACACACTGTCGTTCAGAGTCGACTTTAAACAGTAGGTCCCGCCACTCATTTATAAAATTAACACACACAACATAAGTGGTGTGAGAAACTAGGTTGTAATCCTGACTGAATGGTTGTAATGGCTAAGCATGTAAGATTATGTACATATATGTATATGAACACACGAGGTAGTAAGGGTAACAAATGATCACATCAAAGATTCATAAGTTAAGCTTCAATAGACCAAAAGAGTTGAAAAATACATTGTAGGACGAAATAGGTCGCCGTACTTTAGTACCTCTAGAACACAGTGTTCGCTATTAGTTAAGTGAGGAGTGTCTGGGCTTATGAGATGCGACCCTATTATTCATGCTCATGCTCAGACATCTCGATCAAAACGAGTCAGGTTCATTAGACCAACAGGGTTAAAGAAAACATTGTAGGGAGAAAAAGATTACAGTGCTCTAGTACCTCAACGCTATTATGTTCGCTGTTTGACTAGTGGGTAGTGTCTAGGCATATTAGATCAATGGTTCAAGTCCTTGCTCAGATATCAAATTACATATATAACAAAATACATATGAAAAAAAGAATATTTTCCTACGTTAGTTTCCTCCAGGAAGGAAAACTCTGAGAGTAAAATAAAATTGGAGTCGATGACAAATTGTTGATGTAGGCAGACCATATCGTTGATGGTCTTCTCCCTTTAAACTGTTTTGATATCTAGCTGACTACTTTCACTGACTTGGCTCCAACGCTATATTCAGTGTTCATGCAGTTTTCCCGTTAATACATCGTTCCATCTGAGATTATTGAAGGCATTTTTTACGTTCAACGTTGTACAAGCTTCGTAAATTGATTATCCCGCCGTGGGGATGTGGACGCTTCAGTCACCTCTCTTAAATAGTTCATTCACCTCTCTCGATAGTGGACCTGCCAGGTCTGGCTTTTTATGTATTCCTGTGTATTTACTGATGACTAGTGTCGCAACTAATGGAACCTAGCTTCCTCTACATTACACACACATATAATTGGTAATAATAACCCTTCAGTCAGGATTACGACCTAGCTTCTCATACCACAGATGTGGTGTGTGTTAATTTTATACATGAGTGGCGGGACCTACAGTTTAAAGTCGATTCCGAACGACAGATTTTTTTTGAGAAACTTTTCATGGCAATTTTCAATTTCACTCGCCGAAGAAGAAATATTTTTTCATGTTTTCGTTTTGTTTTCTGACCTGGGGTTTGAGCCGAGGCCTCACGTTTTATAAGCCAACACACTACCTACTAGACTACGGCGAATTTGTTACAACGCTATATTCAGTCATATGACTTCGTATGAGACTATTGAAGTCGTTTTTTACGTTCAATGTCGTACTGGCTTGTTAAAGTGATTATCGTGCCGTACGGCCATCGATGCTTTAGTCATCTCTCTTAAAGCGCCTATAGTGGGCCTATCAGGTTTGGTTCTCTATGTACTACTGTGTATTTACGACACTGATGAGGTCGTAACTAATCTATCCTAGCTTTTGCTGCATTTTGTATACTTTTATTAGACAGAATATTGAAAATCAACGTTAAAAGCTCTTTTTGATTTGCTTACCCATTATGATTTTAAATTATAATTTAAAAATTTAAATACACTCTGCCACGTCCTTTGAGAAATATTACAACAGCAACAACACTAACAAAAATTATTAATTATTCATATAAAAATAATTGAAAAACTACAACAAACGCCTATTGAAAGTGTGCCAAATTTCAACCGAAAAAAAAATAGGAAAACCACACTCACTATTACAATGTTGGTGTAATTGTGTAGTTGTAATTGTAGTTGTTAGTTTATAAATAAATAAATAAATAAATAAATAAATGAATAAATTTTAAAGTAGAATCATTTTATATAATAATAATGTATGTATGTATGTATGGATGTTATATACTATACTCGTACACCATAATTTATTTTAAATAATTAATTAATGCATCGTTATGTGGGTAATTAAATAATTTGTTTGTTTGTTGTTGTTTTTTTGTTGTTGTTATGAGTTTTTGAAATTTTTTATGATCATGTTGTGCATGTTTTTATTATTACAAAAAATTGTTTTACACTTAAACACAGAGACGGACAGATGGACAGACAGACAAACCGACATACAGATGCTGGAAAAAAAATTGTCAAAGTTAATGAATTATTTCGTATATAACAACGAGCATAACTACATGCAAAGTGATAGAAAATAGGGGAAAGGGAGCAGTAATAAACACAATTAATTAAGGGATTTACAATAATTTTAATGTGCATAGAGACAGAGAGAGAGAGAGAGGGAGAGAGGAAGAAAGAGCAACATAAATATTTAATTATGATTTTATCCTGTATTCCTTTTATTTTTTATACTCCAGCAAATCGTTACTAAACTAGAAAAAAAATGTTAAAACTATGCCATGGTAAATCTAAAAATGTGCTTTAAAAAAAAGGAGCATAATATATTAGGTGTTCGAAAAAGTTTGGTTATAAAAACTACAGGTTTTTTGAAAAAGAATATTTTATGCTTCACTTTTTTAGTAGACTTTATTAATAACAATAAATATACCAAATGGATTCTATTCATTAAACGAATGTGGAATCTTATGGTAATAATTGAAGCTTAGATCATCCCGATTACTGTAGACCTTTGCAGGCAAAAGCAATGTCTATAACGTCTGTGGCTATGCGAATTTGTCATCAGAATATAAAGCAGAAATTAAATTGTGTAAAACGGCCATTAAATCCCTAGAAAGCGAGTACACCACACCTACGACAAGATAGCAAAACATTCGATGGGCACCCTCAAGTCTGCTCCCGGACACAGTGACATTGAAGTGAGCAAGAAAGCTGATGCACTTGTGAAGGCTGGCGCAACAGAAATTTCGAGAGAACTCATATTGAGATGAACATTTTTCTGCAGAGGGGAAAACCAGTGTTCACACTTAAAAACTTTATTAATTTGCAATCCAAAAAATGGAAAAATGAAACCAATTGCATATATGGTTCGCCATAAATGTAAAATTTCGGAACAAGACTTGCGTTAAACCTAACCAGAGTCCATCTTAGGAATCTTATAGCAATCCTGGTCATTCGCAATAAATTTTCAGCAGCGAAATCAGTGAAAATTGAGAAGATCATAGACCTCAGCAGCCCAGGGAAAGAACATCTTCGGCTTTTTACACACATAGGACGCAAACATCAACAATGTTCGTTAAAAAGAGCGTAAAAATGCATTCATTTGCCTGTCAGCTTCTGAAGAAGAAGGTTCATGTTGCTTTTTTTCAGACTTCAATTATACACCCAAAGAAATATTACAGTAGGATTCACTAATATCAATGAGAAATGATTTCGATTTTTGGAAGAATAACTGCCAAGTTAAATACGGTGTCTTTAGGAATTTAGTGCAACAATTTCTATATTTTTCGTTCACATATACAGACTATTGGGTTTATAAGTAGACTTGAAACTATTACTAATAATTTTCCTCTGGGTTAACGCATGTCTCTCACTAATACACTCACATTTTTATCATGTTCTCTTTGTGCCAATGTCTGATCATGGAACATCTTCTCAGTCATTATTTTCTATGGCTTGAGAAAAATTCCCAGATGCTGGTAATGCCTACATTGAAATCAGGAAGCGTAATGACGATTCCGAAGGACATATTTTTGGGAAGCTTTTCACGTCTATTTTACGAACTCACAAGGCTTTTTCCAGAAGACTGCTTAGAGCAAATCACGGAAAGAAATATTTTCTTTATGTTTCGTTTTGTTGGAGCTGTCTGAACGGTGATTTCAACCAAGGGCTTTTATCTAATAAGCCAACCTATGATTTACTAGCCAATGGCGACGTTAACTGGTCATCAACATCGTTTTATTGGAGGTTGTTAGGATCATTTTTTTCTCTACGCGAATATTCCTGAAGTGTTGGAACAATTAAAACCAAAATTGTTCAAGTTATCGTTGAGTTAGGTTAGGTTAGAGGACGTGTACTTGTCAATTAAAACAAGTACAGTACCCGGACTTCGAATTGATCCATTGTACAACGTCCTAGTTTCTCACACCAGTTATGTTGTGTGTGTTTATTTTATACATGAGTGGCTGGAGTCGATTCCGAACGACAGGTTTTTTAATGACTTTTCATGGTAATTTTATTTATTCTCAGAGCTTTTGCTAGAAATCTGCTGAGAGGCAGTCGTCGAAGATATATTTTTGTATATTTCGTTTTGTTGGAGATGTCGGACCTGGATCTGGGGTTTGAACCGTGGCCTCACGTCTAATAAGCCAACACATGACCTACAAGACTACGACAACTACAGCAGCTGTTAAGCTTTGAAAATTGAGGAGATCATAAAACATCTTCTCTGTCATTAGTTTTTCTACAGCTTGCAGAATTTATTAACAAAACATGTTAACATGCCAAAGGGGATTTGATTAAAATTCATATCTTCATAAAACCATCAAAAGTTTTGAGGAATGCCAAACGGGTTTGAACCACGGGCTCTTGTCTCATAAGCCAACACATGATTTAAGGTGATATTGCATTTCAAATGAAGCAGTTGAATCCAGTTTTTTCGTGGTGCCTTCTCTACGCGAATATCAGGAATATGTTGAAACAGTTAAAAACCAACATTTGTCAAGTTATCGTTGAGTTACCATCCGAAATGTGCGAAAAAGATGGTAGAAAACTATCTAAAAGCATGGAATGCTGCTATCAATACAAGGAGATGGTCATTTAAATCAGCTGGTATTTAGAAATGAATGTCGTAATCGGAGCTTTATGTAGGTTTTATTAAAATTTAATTTTGAAACAGAGACATGTATAGTTATATGAATCCTGACATACCTGTAAATTTTTAGTTTTTCATGTTGCCTTTGACAGAAGCCCTCTTTTGACCTGTCAGCAGTGATGTTTATACCTGCAAAAGAAAGAAACGGGATTAGATTTGAATTCTTAAAATTTTAGATTCAATTTATGGAACACATAAAGAGTTTGTTTTATTTCTCTGATATGAAATTAATTTTTTCTATTTCCAGTCCCAAATCGAATACGAAAATGTAACACTTACCGACAAGACCCCCTTCTCTAGGTACTGGCGATAACAAGATTTTTATTTTTAAATACATACGTTTAAATACATGCGTTTATAATTATTTAAATAATTCCATCATAAATATCAATAAAAATGTCTGTAAATATTGTCCTGAATAAATTTTTTTTTATTTCCTAAACAAACTGAATTATCAAACAGCTGGTAACCATAATAAATACAGCACAGCACAGATTACAAAAGTATTCCAAAAATAAAATCAAATTTTATACTACAATGAGTCAATAGTGGAGGCAAAAAAAATGAAATGAAATTAAAAACTAAATGAACAAATAAATGGTGAAACCAATTCACTGATAAGATAGCCACGCACAAGATAACCGCCAACAATGGCAACCTGAAACAATATTACCGAGAGAGAGCAAGAGGAAGGAAGACCTTTTTGGAGCAAGATAAGGAACAGAAAATAGAAAATTATTGGAATTGTATGCATACAGACAGACAGACAGACACTTGCAATTGACAATTAAAATTGAGAACAAAAATGTTAGAATAACTTGTTTATAATGCATACGATGATACACTACTTAGCAATGTAAGGGGTTATCCATATTTCGGTTTCAAATGTAAAATTAAATAAAACGCATGTGAGGCTATGATTTCAATGAATCCAGCGATCATTATGTACTAAAGACCAGGTCGTTTAAATTACCGCCTCTGATTTGACGGCATTTGTCGATTTGAAATCCTTTTGAAGTACATATCGATCAGTTTTTTTGCACGTTTTAGCTTTCAAAATTTTCTAGAATATCAGTTTGGAATAGTCATTGGTATAAACACCATCAGCTCCTGCAAAAAAGTCTAACGGCGTCTAATCACATGATACTGATGGTCAATTAACGTTGTTGAAACGTGAAACTGCATTTTCTAGAAACTTGTCAAGCAAAAAAGCCAAAATTGTGTCATGTTTTGTGGCTCGCAATACCATCTTCTTGAAACTACATGCTCTCCAGTTCATAATATTCAATTCAATTTCAAAAAAATTCGGTTTCTGTACTACCATAACGCCCACTTTCGGAAAAGTATGGTCCAGTGAAATCTCCCGGCCATAATGTGCACCATGCAGTCACTTTTTTTGGATTGAATGAATTTTTCGCAATGGCTTCTGAGTTGTCCGAATCCCGTATTACAACGAGTTTCATTGCTTCATTGAGCTTCAACGTTGAAGAAAATTATATTCAATACTGGAAGCTTGTTGCTCTAGCTCCCAATCAGCATATCGACGGTGTGAGAAAAGGTCAGACGGATTTTATTGTTGGGTACTTTGGCTTGGGTTTCAATCCCAGGTCACACATCTCGAATAGAATTTAAATTTGAAAAAAATATTCCTTTCGTTGACTTCCTCTCAGCAGTTTTCTGGCAAAAACAAAAATAAAATTGCCATGAAAAGTTTCTCAAAATTCTGTCATTTGAAGTGGCCTTTAAACTGTAGGTTCTGCTACTCATGAATACAAATTAAAGTTCACAACATGGTGGTGGTGTGGGAAGCTAGGTTGTAATCCTGGCTGAAGGGTTTCAATAACCAATTTACTAAGAGTTGGATTTTGTATGGATAGAGCCTCAAATTAGTGTGCAAAATATTCCATAATGAATCGTTAAATAGGTCTAATTATCTATAAATTTGGATTACGAGCCACACTTTCCTTAACAGCATTTTTAATTTAATTTCACACTCACTGTTTTTGCGAGAAATCTGCCGAGGCAATCGTCGAATAAATATTTCGCTTCATATTTCGTTTTGCTGGAGATGTCCGAACTGCGGTTTGAAACGTGGCCTCTAATAAGCCAATACACTGCCTAATAGACCACGACGAATTGGAATTGGAGATAATCAGTATCAAATTACAATAACAAAACTACATAGAAAGTCCGTGAACTTCTAGAAGTTGCCAAATCAAAAAATTACTGACGTAGATTAAGAACGAAGTGTTACCAGTTAGTTGTAACAAAAAAAGTAGAAATGCTGTTATATTACTTACTGTAAATTAGGATTTCTTTAGTAAAAGATTCATCTAAGAAGGAGAGACGTACATGCTCTTAGCAGAACACTCAAGGAATTCAAGAAAATAAGGCATCAGAAATACAAAAAAATTTTGTTTTGCTTTGTTTGCTCTCGAGATAAAGAAGTGAAAATTACATCCCAAATTTTTTACCAATTTTTTTAACCCCTTTTCGACCTTAAAGAAAAATTTTCTTAAAAATCAATTTTTTTATGCAATCACTTTGCTTCCGGCAAAGAAACTTGTTTTGCAAGGCCACACATTAAACTGTGATTATTTGAAATCAAATTATCATAATCAAATAACTTGGTCAACTTTAAAATGTGCTTAAAATATTTAACAACTCAACCAAGTGGAGAGGAAATAAATGGTCATTACAAGGACAGAGAGAGACAGAGTGAGCAGGCATTTATTAAAATGATATTTTAATTGGTAAAATAACAATTTATTTAATAGTTTAAATAAAATTATCACATAAACACACTCTCACACATGTATGTACATATTTACATGCAATTACTTTCCACATACATACACATACATACACATACACATATGTACATACATTGTATAAATAAATGTGGCTTTAGTTTGCTAAATTTAAACTGCATAAATAATTGATGCAATTATCCTTAAAATCATAATTAATAATCAACATTAGAGAGAGAGCGGGGGAGAGAGAGGGAGAGCAAGAGATAATCAAAATGTATCTTATAAGCAGGAGGAGAAAACCGAAAATCAAATAAAATATTAAACCAACACACACAATATATGCATACGTTTACTGTGGGTGAATCTTGAACACCCAGCAAACACCCGTCTCCATAACATTGCTGGTAACGTTTCAATGTATGCGAATGGGTATGTACAATACAATAAATGTAAATTAAAAAAGTAAGAGAGAGAGAGAGAGAAAGAGGGATAGAGTGAGAGGAAAGCTGGTTTTTTTTTACAAAAATAACCACAAGATAACAACCACTGTTGCCAACCAAAAAATAAATGAATTTTAAATATTGTCTCTCCCGTAAGGCAAACAAAAGTGGAAGAATATGCATGCAAGAGAGAAAGAGTAATGTACGTGTGTATGTGTGGGTGACTTTACACACTTCCCCTCGCACACACACACACACTCATACTGTTTTGCAACAGGATGTTTGTAGTTTAAAGACAATTAAATGGATAAACATCTCTCTAAGGATTTACTTTTCATATGTTCATGTATGCGATATTCGTGTGTTTGAAATGAAGAAGAAGGGAAGAAGCAGAAGTAGAAGTATAATAATAGCAGCAAGAGTGTGTATGTGTGAGAGAGAATAAAGTTAATTAAACATGAATATTAAATTCATTAATTTTAAAATAACAGCACAAGCACAAGCACCGGCAGCAGCAGCAGTAGTACCAGTAACGGTGGCGCCAGTTAGCAGGGGAATAAAATTAAAAAGTCATGCAAATAGTTGTTGTTGTTGTTGTTGAATGAAGGTGGGAAAAGTTATTTAAATTTTACTTTAAAAAATAGTTTTCTTTCTTGTTGTTGTATGCAATTTTTGCTAAATAAGCTAGTTCATGGTAATAGCTGAATAAAGCCTTAGGACAGGCTAACAATGTATCCTCGGTGTTGGTCATTAGTGATGGTAATTGTGACGAAATGCCGTCAAACTCAATTGAATAAACATACGTTAACTAGGACATGCCCAGTTCTTGTTGGCAATATACGAAGTCGAAGTTATCTGGTAGGTAGTCTTATTAGATGGCAGCCCATGGTTTAATCGGTTACTTCAGGGAGAACACCATTTCAAAGTGGCAGCAACGATGGAACGAGGAAGATAGAGGAAGATGGACGGCGAGACTTATTCCGGACATAAGGCCATGGATTGGTCGGAAATTTGGAGAGGTGAACTATTACGTTACACAGATGCTATCGGGTCACGGATATTTTAGGAAATATCTGCACAGAATGGGCAAGGCCGCCTCCCCTTACTGTCTTTACGAGGAAGGGGAGGTAATTGATGACGCAGAGCACACTGTTTTCGAGTGTGCACGCTAGCAGCGCTATCGCTCTGTACTGACGTCAATAGTTGGAACGGTCACAGCTGCTAATATTGTCGGGGTTATGACAGCGAGTAGTAAAAATTGCACCTCGGTAGTGAATTACGTAGAGCGCATTCTGAGACGGGAGAAGAGAGATCTTGAGGCTGCAGAACGAGTAAGCATGTCGGCATAGGTGATACTGTCACACGTGCCAAGCGTGACCGAGACGATGATTTAGACGAAAGGAATAGTGGAGTAGTGGAGACTCTTAGATGACTCCTAAACTTTCGATTCGCAATCCGGACGCGGATATAAACACGAAGAGGCCAAAGGGCCAAAAGGACTCCACCCCGAAGTAATACCACCGTAGTTCCGGAGTGGACACAAACAAGTCCACAGGAGACGAGGGGGGGATTTAGTGGGTGAGGGCCCCACACACGGAGGATGTGACGACTTCCTCTATGGTGCGGTTAGGTACATTTACCCCTCCTCGGCGAAAAAAAAAATGGTTTAAACCGTAGCTCAGGCATCTCGAACAGAAACGAAATAATAAAGCAAATATTCCCTCCGGCAAAAACTCTGAGAGTAAAATAAAATTGCCTTGAAAAGTTTCTCAAAAATCTGTCGTTCGGAGTCAAATTGATGCGCCAGGTCCAGACACTCATGTATTACATTAACACACACAACTTGGGTGCTGTGAGAAGCGGCACAATCCCGCTTAAGAGTTGTAATGATCAATAAAGTAAGCAAGAGTTTCAGAATTTGTCAGCGACCGATAAATACCACTGTCACTGGTAGATAGTCTAACAAGAGGTATATTTTTGCCCACATATGGTTTACTAAACGATAACAGTGTGCCTGCCCTAGCAAGTTCATAAGTTACACATCGGTCCGGCTTATTCCTGTCACTAGGAATTCAATTTAAATTGACAAAAATCGGTCGCAATTGCAATCGCAAATACCAATCATTTTAGAAAGGAAGGTTTTAACCAAGAAAGATCAGAGTGCCGTCTAGTTGTCGCAAAGAATAAAAATTCTGCTACCTGGAGGTATCTTATTCAGGATGCGTGCCATAGCGAGATTTGTGATCATTATTTCGGCCTCTAACACTTTACACTGACCAAGCCATCGGGGAGATATCTTAAGATTAAAATCCTCTAAGAGTATTGCACAGCTTATCAGCCTACATAGTTGCAAACTTCCACAGAATCAGTGCAGCAGATCAGTGGTAGAGGATTTATCTTTTCTAATTGGAATTCTAATGCGAAATCTCTTTTAAAGACTCAGTTCAGACTTGAGTTATGCAGAAAATCAATGAAACTTTCATTGCATTCGCACTGTGAATTCATGAAATCATTTATTTCTAGTTTGGCAACTTCTAGAACCTTACAGTTGATTTGTTATTGTAATTCTTTTTTTCTGTCTTTCATGACCCTTCAATAGGGTTTTGTTATTGTAATATGATCTTTATTACTATAGGTCTGCATAAACCATATTTTGCAAGAACCAAGGAAAACATGCCAGATTCCCGAACTTACATAGTAATGTAGGGTGTTCAAGAGTGAAATTCAATTCCATCTTAAATTTAAATTTCCATTTTCACAAAATGCCTGTAATTTTTGGGAAATAAAAGTTTTTGATAAAAAAAAAATCCAGGCATACATACAAGCAAAGCTAAATTTATAGGCTTGTGTATGCTTACGACTCTGATTATATTTATGTACGTATGTGTAAGTGAATGAGTGAGTATATGAGTTTCATCATTACCCAAGTGGCTCCTTGACCCAATTTTTTTTTTTATTTTAAATGAATCCAGCATGTGTTGAAAATACAATAACGTATAGCAACAACAGAGGCCTTTACAGTTACCAGACTGTTGGCAACACAACCGAAAGTACGATTTCATCGACACAACTCTGGCGTGTATCCACTGTTTGTTGGTTTATGAAGCTTATAATGTGCCGCTCTTAGTCCATGTGAATTGTTGCTGTTGCTGTTGTCTCTATCGCGTGCTTTTGGTCGATGTAAAGTGTCCATTTCCCATTCTAATGGTTTTCAAATAAAAAAAAATTTAAAAAAAAGAAGATAAAAATGCGGAAGAACAGCAGCACCAGCCAGCCAGCCAGCAACTTGTTTTTCTGCATGGCATAATGAAGTACAATATTTACAGCGAATAAAACACTCCCTTTAAATTGGAAGAGTGACAGAGAGAGAGAGAGAGAGAGAGAGAGAGGAAGAGGAAATAAAAAAAATAATTTTTAAATTGTTAACGAACGTTGATAAAATGTTTAAACAATTCAACACACAGAATTTAAATTTATAAACAACGGATGGAAATATTTTAAATCGTAGAGATTGTGGAGAATGGAAGACAGAAGTTTTACATTGAAAAAAGGGGATTTAAAGCAGTAGGATATTGGAAAGAAATATTTTTAAATCGACAACTTTAGCTTGTAGTTACAAAACAAGTCGTTAAGCTAAACACTGAGATCTGATTCACTCTCGCTCTTGATAGTGCTGTCGATAATAGAAATTAAATCGACCAAGAAAGGTGTTCAGTCTAGTTTTCAGTTTGATTCTATGGATGTTATACATAAAGCGCGTCATGTGGCAGATCGTTAAAACCGCCGTGTTAGTTACTCTCTGCGTTACAACCTCATGTGATATTGCAACGAGCTCTCAAGTATGTGTGCTCGAGTGAGCTTTGGCTGAAACTAAAACTGACCCTTCCGTCTATCCTAAGACTTGTTAAAGTAGTCTTTAGGATTTCGCTCATTATTGAGGCAAAATATTCTGTAATTAGCTGCACCAAGGTGTTAGAAGTTACAGGAGTCTAGCGAATAGATAGTGTATTAGCGTAATAGTCGCCAGCTAGTAGTTAATCAGACATCCTGAATAAAACAAAATATGAAAACAATTTTTCTTTCGGTAACTTCGTCTCAACACTCTTCTGGCAAAAACTTTGAAGAGTAAAATTACATGAACACTGTGATTCGAACTTACAGGTTAAATTAACAAACACAACATGGGTTGTGTGTAAAGCTAGGTTGTAATTCTGACTTAAACGATTGTAATGATCAGTGAATGAAGCCACCGTAGGCTAGTAGGTAGTATGTTGACTTGGTAGACGTAAGGCAACAGTTCAAACCTCAGGTCAGACATCTCCAACAATCGAAATACGAAGAAAATATTTCTTCGGCGACTGCCACAAAAATTCTGTGAGTAAATAAAATTGCCATGAAAAAATTTCGCAAAAATCTGTCGACATTAAGCTGTAGGTCCTTCCACTCACAGACAAAATTAACACACACATTATGGGTTGTGCTCAAAGCTAGGTTGTAATCCTGACTAAATTATTATAATGGCGAGATAAGTAAATAAATCTTCACAGTAGGCTTTTTCCTTAACACCATATTCGTTTGATTTGTTCCAAATTTTGTTTACGATCACTAGCCATAGTAGAAGCAGGAGGACAGTACCCTTAGGAGTTACTCATACATACATACACAGTTGGTCATTACAACCCTTTAGTCATGATTTCAACCCAGTTACTCAAACCGCTTATGCTGTGTGTGTTAATTTTTATACATGAGTGGTGGAACTTACATTTTTAGGTCGATTCCGAACAACAGATATTTTTTAAGAAACTTTTTATGGCGATTTTTATTTACTCACAGAGTTTTTGCCAGATATCTGCTGAGCGGAAGTCACTGAAGAAATATTTTTTGAGATTTCGTTTTATTGGAGATGTTTGATCCGGCATTTGAGGCGTGGCCTCATGTCTAATAGTCTAACACGGTACTTACTAGACTACGGCGACTTCTAACATCAAATCCGTTTAATTTGTTCCAAATTTTGTTTACGATCACTAGCCATAAAAGAGGCGTACTCCAAACCCCAAACCTGGTCGTATTAAGCACTAACAGCACCGTATTTATCTTTATACGGTTTGGCAAGATTTCAACCCTAAAGTCGCATCAGGTGTAGTTGATGGAATCTGTTCAGACATTGTTTGAAGTGTTTTTTAAATTTCTATTCAAGCGTGGTAGCAGTGCTCGTCTATACATACATATATACACACGTAATTGGCTATTACAACCCTTCAGTCAGAACTATGACGTAGTTTGTCACACTACTTATGTTGTGTGCGTTAATTTTTTATCACGATTGTTGCGGGACCTACAGTTTAAAGTCGACTACAAACAATAAATTTTGAGAAACTTTACATGGCAATAGTTTTTGTTACTCTCAGAGATTTTGCAAGAAATGGTCTGAGATGTTTGAGAAGTCTGAGCTGAGGTTCGAAACGTGGTGTCACGTCCAATAAGCCATCAGTATTGCTCTTCCATTATAAGCCAATCAATTGTCCCAGCCATATAAGGAATCTCCAATAATTTTGAGAAGTTTCATTCAATCTAAGCTTTCGCAAGCGTGGTAAACAAACAAACAAACACTTGGCATGTGCCACATTCAATCAAAAACTTAAAAAATTATTCAAGAAAACATAAATAATAATTAACAACAATTTCTTCTTCATTCTCCTTCTATATAAAGCAATATTGAAATGAAATTTATTCATACACGTTGACACACTTGACGTGGTTCTTTCGCAAGAAAAAAAAACTGAAGAAGAGTTTCGATCAAGCCATTGGAGTTACACACACACACTGTGTGACATATTTAGTGTCAGTGCCACTTGTGTTATGAAAACATGTACTAAAGTTCGATTTTTTTTACAAGCGACGTTCAATGTTCAACGTTTAATGTGTTGTCTGTCGCCCCCCTTCAATGATATTTTCTTTCTTTCTTTTTGTTTCTCAATTTTTTTTTAAGTTTCCAAATAAGGTCCCCCCCCTCGGTATGTATTATTTATTATTGACTTGATTAGTGGGCTTGTGTAAGTGATGGGCTATGGGCTTGCATTAAGTAACTGTTAACTTCCTGCTTCCCGTTTTGTTTTCTGTTTTTTTTTTTAATTAATTTTTTTTTTGTTGAAATGAATTCTAATTTCACTCACTAACTGACTTGCAATAAAAATTTCATATTTTATAGGGGTTTTCTTTCTGTCTTTAATTAAATGTTGCTTAACATAGGAAATCATTATTTAAAGTAGACTTTTGTGAATAAAAGCCTACTTTAAAAATTTCGGTTTTTGGTTTTCTTTTTTTATGAAATGAAAATGAAATTTTAATCACACTGCCTTTTAAAGGCTTGAATGTTTTTGTAATAAATTAAAAGCAAAAACCAAAATTCTTCTTTAATCTTTAAGTTTAGATAAGGCCCCTTATACGTTTGAGGTTTAATAAAAAAGTTATGCCCGCCATTTCTTCTGCACATGCCGTTGCCCAAAAGAATTCATTTTTTTGTTATTTTCAATATAAAAATAAATTCCTTAAAGAAAAAAGAAGAAAAAAGAATTCTAAAAACTGCCCATGTTGCGGTTTTGATTTTCAACAAAAATTCTCTTGAAAAAATTGTCGCTTAAAACCAACCGGGTTTGATTACAATCGCCAACATTTTCTGTTTCTAATTATTCGTTTTGAATTGTTATAAAGCAACCCCCAAGGGGAAAATAAAAATGATTTCAGTTTAAAAAAAAAAATAGATTCATTCAGAAAAAATTTATAATTTATATAGTGGGCAACAAAATTCATCATACAATACAATAAAATTTTGCAAAAAAAAAAAAAATAAAAATAAATTCCAGGAAATAAATTGAATTTGTAGGGCAGCTTGGTTTAGATTCTAAATGTATCAACGCAGCGCCAGCAGATTTTTCTTGACCTATCACATGTGATAGGAAATTTCGACTTTGAGCGTCACTGGTTTAGAATCAAATTTTTTCTTTCATTGGCTGGTGTGTAGTGTGGTTCAACAAGATATCTTTTTATAGGTTATGAACCTGTATAACAAGGAAAATCAAAATTATGTACACCATAGTCTCCTTCAACCTAGTGTTATGCAGCCAACTAAGATCACATAAACAGCCTATCAACAGACAGCAATTCGTTGTGTTCTCTTTCCATTGTTTTTCAATCATGTTTTCGACTAGGTGTAGTGCAGCGATTCTAATCCATACCGTAACACCATGCATATAGTATATCTGATCAGGATTACGACCTAGCTTTTCACACCACTTGCGTTAAGTATGTTAGTTTTTATACATGAGTGGCGGCACCTACAGTTTTAAGTTGACTCGAAACGACAAATTTTTTGGGAAACTTTTCGTGGCAAATTTATTTTTTACTCACAGAGTTTTTGCCAGCAACCTGAGGAAGTCGCCGTGTTTCGTTTAGTTGGAGATGTTTGACCCAAGGTTTGAAGCGTGGCCTCAAATTTAATGTTGGCTTATTAAACTATCTACTGTACTTGGACGTTTAAGATTACTTAAGCAGCCTACAAATTATTATGGAGCAATCCGTTGTGTTCTCTCGCTTCACTGCTTTTCAACCTTGTTTTTGACTGTATGTTGCAGTGCACTTCATCTACATGGTTTAACACTATACAGCGCCATAGAATTTAGGGTTATAACAGAAGAGGGACATAATGGTGTACCTAGGTTACGTCAACAACCACTTTTAGTGAGAGTGTTGGCAACCTGATTAAAGTAAACGAAAGACTCCAGGCTTATGGATGTTTATAACATGCATGACGATCCCTTCACATTACGATGTAAACGTAAATCGTTGCCTTTCACTACCAATGGAAAGCAGCAACTAAGCAGGTTAATCCGGTTTAGACATGCATCACAGGCTAGCTAACCAGCAGCAATATCTTATCACTTCCTATGGTTCGGAACGACCCAAACTCCAGTGAAAATGGAAGTAATATGGCGTAAATAGAGGTGGTCTACATACACTCTAAGAAAACCTGATTGAAATTTTGAGAGAGCTACTTATAGAGTGTAATTCACAAAGCAACGGAAGAACTAGAAGGGCAGGTTAAAATATAAACTGAAGTTATATAAAAGTATTGATTTTGGACAGGCATGATTGCCATTTGTTATGGTCCTACTCATAGGCATATCGTACAGTCCGCTCCAGCCGTACTGGTGATAGCGGGTATAATGCCTGTGGATCTGCTGGCAGCGGAGCGGATGGAGATTTATAAGGCGAAATCGGCTGGAAATCACATAACCGGTTACTTCAGGGAAAACACCATTTCAAAATGGCAACAACGATGGAACGAGGAAGATGGACGGCGAGACTTATTTCGGACATAAGGCCATGGATTGGTCGGAAATTTAGAGAGGTAAACTACTACGTTACACAGAAATATCTGCACAGAATGGGCAAGGCCGCCTCCCCTTACTGTCTTTACGAGGAAGGGGAGGTAATTAATGACGCAGAGCACACTGTTTTCGAGTGTGCACGCTGGCAGAGCTATCGCTCTATACTGTCGTCAATAGTTGGAACGGTCACAGCTGCTAATATTGTCGGGGTTATGACTGCGAGTAGTGAAAATTGGACCTCGGTAGTGAATTACGTAGAGTGCAATCTGAGACGGAAGAAGAGAGATCTTGAGGCTGCAGAACGAGTAAGTATGCCGGCATAGATGATACTGTCACACGTGCCAAGTGTAACCGAGACGATGATTTAGACGAAAGGAATAGTGGAGACGCTTAGATGACTCAATTTTCGATTCGCAATACGGACGCGGATATGAACATGAAGAGTCCAAAGAGCCAAAAGGACTCCACTCCGAAGTAATACCACCATAGTTCCGGAGTGGTCACAAACAAGTCCACAGGAGACGAGGGGGGATTTAGTGGGTGAGGGCTCCACACACGGAGGATGTGACGACTTCCTCTATGGTGCGGTTGGGTACATTTACCCATCCTCGGCGAAAAAAAAAACTCACAGGCATCACAATGGAATTGTTATATGAATTTAAAGTTTGCAAAATACATAACCTAACCCAACTTAATCTAACCTAATCTGTTAAATTCAAAAACCTATCACCCGTTGGTAGACTTTTAATCATCACTGTATATAAATACATACCAAAACAGCAATTTGTCGTACGAATAATTATTTTTTTAAAAATACAAATTATTTTTCAAAATAAAAAATGATAAGGGGTTGCCTTTTTCTGTTTTTGTAGGGCCTAGCTGCTCCACTGATAACGTACGTTCTTATACCATAATTGAAGTGGGGGTAGGAGGGTTTATTTATGTTTTTGCGGTTTATTTTAGTTGGTTTTTGTTTTTGTTATTGCTTAGCAGTTCTTATCTTTCGGGTAGAAATTTATTTGAATACAGAAATGTACGCGCTTTTTTCAATTAAAAATAATTTTTTGGTTTTTAAATTATTTTAGAAACATAAAAAGGGTTTTTGTTTTACACAATTTATATATAATATCGTATATAAAATGTCATTTTAAAAAATTCTTTTTGATTTTGCAATTAAAAATTTAATTTTTTGGGTGCTCTTTGTAATACTCAGTAAAAAGTTGTATAAAAAGTATAAAAAATAGCAAAATTAGTACGTTTTAAATTTAGGACCCAATTTTTATGGTACTTTCGTACCATAAATTTACAAAACTTAAAAAGGTATCCCTAATCTTAGTACTTTTTAGTACTTTCAGCCATTTACTACTTCAATAAGTACTTCGTTCTTACAACTACAAAGGTGCTACAAAACTGGAGTTAAATTATTTAGTTTTGCTAGTAAGGAATGGTAAAAAAGGGCCATTTTGACTAACTAGGAGGTATCAAATTGTAAAAAGGGGCGCAATAGTTAAAAGGGACGCAATACATTAAAAACAATTCACTCTGTCCGCCCATGTTGTCCTGATTTATTCCTATATTGATTTATTTACCGGAAATCTGTGATTATCTGCTTATTATAGTCCTTAATACGCAATATTTTGTAACAGTGATTAACTATTGGACTTATTTCCTCAACTTTTGCTTTTTTACCCAATTTAACCCAGGAATTTTAATCCTTTTTCCTGTTTTTTCTTTCCAAGCTTTAAATTAATTGTTTATTTGAGTTCCGTTAGTACCATAACAGAGCTTCGTTAACTGAAATAGTTTGCGTCCAGGATAAAAGATTTTAAAATCAATCTTCACAGGCATTGTTTTTTTAACTATTTTTAGCAAGGAATTTAATTCCTTTTTTTCCTGTTTTTTCTTTCCAAGCTTTAAATTCATTGTTTAACAGAGCTCTGTTATGTCACTACCGGAATTGGTTTGCGCCCAGGGAAAAAGATTTTATCTTCTAAAACATCATTTTTTTTTCTACGGCGAAGATGGGCTGACTGTTTTCCATTTTTTTGCACCTTTAAATGGCAAATATCACGTGGAAAGAGCTGAACCTGCCCCCTAATACAGACTAAAATGAAATAAAATTAGAAATGAACCTGGTCCTGTATAAACCATTTAGATGTTCCAATGTTATCACTGAGATACCATCTGAAATGTACGAAAAAGTAAACGAAAATTGTTTCAGAAGGATTGGTTGTTGCTACCAATCCACGGGTCGTTGTTTAGCGACCACATATTTCGTACATAATGACATTATGCTTCAGGTCTCATGATGAAATAAAACTATCAGCGAAATCTAAGCTGCAAGTATACACACAGTTACTAAAGTATACATACGGTTAACAAATTTCAGAAATTTTTTAACCAATCCGTTTTCGTTGAAAATCTTTATAGTTTCCTCGATTTTAAGACGGTCTTTTGCATTGGTTAAACAATTTTTGAAATTGAACTGAATTGTGGCCCTGCACAGGCCCACAAAAGTATACATCCGATTAATAAATTTCACAAATTTCTGAACCAATGCAAAAGATCGTCTTAAAATCGAGGAAAGTTGTCAGACCATTATAAAGAGTTTCAACGAAAATTGATTGGTTAAAAATTTCTGAAATTTGTTAACCGTATGTATACTTTTGTGGCTGAGTGTATGTATGTATGTGTATACAAGCTTCCGTAGTCTAGTAAATAGTCTGTTGATTTATTAGACGCCATGGTACAAGGCCAAAGTCAGACATCTCCAATAAAACGAAATACAAAAAAATATTTCTTCACCAACTTCCCTTCAGCAGAATTCTGGCATAAACTCTGAGAGTGAAATAGAAATTGACTTCAAAACTGTAGTTCCAGCACCACTCATGTATAAAATTAACACACACAACATAAGTGGTGTGAGAAACTACGTCATAATCCTGACTGAAGGGTTGTAGAGACCAATTATGTATGTAAGTATGGACGTGTATTTTAATTAACATGACTTTTGAAACCCAAAAATGGATAACCCTTTATGATACATGTATGTACATACGTATATGACTTTATTTTGCTTTCCTCCCCGTCAGAATTTTTTATTCTTTTGTTTTTTGTTTTAAGCCCTTAATTAACATTTTCAAATGGTCCTATTCTCTCCAGCATATTTTTTTCCACGATTTTTTTTTTCCAAATATTTTTTTCCGTTTTTTATTTGTTAATATTTTCTTTTATTTTTTTGTTTGTTTGTATGAGTATGCATTTGTTTTTGTTGTTATTTATTTAAATTGATTTCAATTAATTTAATTGATATGATATGACATGAATTAATTTGCTGTGTTATAAAAATAAATTTTTTGAAAATTCAAAAACCGTTTGTGAAACTTATGGAGAAAAAAATTAAATTTTTTTGTTTAACAAAGTGTCACACACAATAAATAATGAATTTAATTATGAATTTGATGAAGAAAATGAATTGATTTTGATCACAAGTTAATAAAAAATATTTAATATAAACTTAAAAAACAAATATTCTCTGAAAAGTTCTCTGCTATTTTAAGTTTTGCATTCTTTAGGGAAACAATTTCAGAAATTCCTATTAGAAAAGCATTTTCCTTTGCAGGAAACAAAAAATCTTCGTAGAATTTGAAATGCATCTTCTGCTTTTATCACAATCGAGTTAAAAATAGTCTGAAACCTTAATATCCTACTCAGTGTCTGATTCTGTAAGGCCCTCAAACACAAAAGTGTCTTAAAAAATCCTGAGGTTCTCAAGGTAAAAAAAATGTGTACACTTTTTTAAGTGTAAAATACGTGACAAATTTTTTTTGTAATTCTCAGAAATTCGTTGTATAATTCTGAACCAGAGGGATCTGAATTTGGCCGTGCACCTTGTATTTTCTTTTCTGCCGGAGGTAGTAAAAGGTTTTGGGAAAACAAACGCTTGAAGAATATGACAGAAGAATGGGCCCCCTAAACATAAAATAAAGTCCAAATAAAAACTCCAACGGCAGAAGGCAGTGCCGCATATGATTCATTCTAGGGTAGCTCGCTGAGTGTATTCGATGGTCATCGAACCGAATTTTCTTTTCTTGATTTGTGTTCAGGTGGAATGGCTTTAATAAAAATTGTATTGTGGAGCTCCTTGATTACGGATGGTTTGCCCTCTTCCACTATAAAGGCCCTCTTTATTTTACTTAACTGGGCTTCATCTAAATTACATGCCAAATAACGTGCGCCACTTGTCCCAATGCAACTTAATACCCCTTCGCTCTGGCACATTATTTCATCTGGGCTTTCCTCTAGCCTATGTGAGGATCTCCAAACTCTGATAGAAGTTCTCACTTAAAAATTCCAAGCAAATATGGTTTTAAGGGATTCTGTAGAATCTAAATTTGCGAATAACTTAGTCTGTACAATTTCCTACGAAGAGCTTAATCAGAGACACGGAGTTTGATGACTGTAAAGCGTTTCAGACAAAGTTAATATCCATAAATCGTGCTGAGGAACTGTTTCTGAGTTAAGAATCTCCAACAACTCGCGTTTCTTTGCCTTTCTGATAGCCAGGCAGCTGTCAGAACTCTCTCGAGCTCTATTTTCAGCTCTAAGCTGATCGAACCCTGGCTTTAAGTCGAATAAGCCAACACACTACCTACTAGACTACGGCGAGTATCAGAAACACTCTCTAGCGACTCCCAATTATGGTTTTGTGTCTTGGCAGGCACAGTTCTGGCAATATATACATGAATATGTGTAGAAATAACTATTACACCAGTAATGTTGCCTACAAGGCCAAAGTATTTACTGGCCGCTGACAAGTCCTATGATAATCGTAACAATCTGGGTATTTAAACTCGACTCGACCCGTGACTCTATTCTTGCAGGTCATTGTGTTGTGACAAACGCCCATCTCAGATCTGAAATGTCGCGGCGGAAGTCGAAAGCTTATCTGAGAAGTTTTAATACATCTAACGTGTAGAACGCCTTGTATTTTTGGGTGTCACTTGTGTGTGTAAATTTGTCATCCTCAATTTTTAGTGCAGAAACACACAGAAATCCTGTTCATATTCCATAATTAGCAGAATGATATCGGTTAACATGACAAACATTTGATTGAATAAAGCCTGTTTCAAGTATAGGTTAAATTTCCGATAAATAAATTGTAATGTGTGCCTATTATTTCATTCAACACTGTAAATTTGTTTGAAAAACTTTAAAGTGAAGAATTATTTATTTATTATTTTAAACGGGATGTTGTTGCGACACCTCTGGCTTTAGTTTTTAAATTGCTTATTTTGTTATCAGATTTATTGTACACGTCATTTATTTCGTATGCAATTATAAAAATTTTAAAATAATTTTTATTTTTATTTTTACCACAGTAACATACCTTTTGTTTGTTGGTTTAAAACAATTCCAGGTCCTTAAGAATTTTTAGTTTTTTTTTAATATTTTAGAATTATTAACGAATCATATTTGAATTTTCTTCTTAATTAAGATTTTTTTTTAAATTTTAAAATCCGTTTTCATAAAACCATGTTCTTTAAAGGGTTAATAGTGATAATTTTGTGTTATGCTTCTCTTTCTCATTTTCTTTAACAGTTATCCAAACGATATTGTCACTGTTTAATTAAGTGATTAATGTTGCCAATGACACTTGTTTTATAAAAAAAGAATGAAATTTTTTTATTGCATTTAGAATCACCACAAATATTTTTAAACAGCCATTCAATTTAAAATTTTTATAACGTACGTCATCATTTATACGATAAATTTTAATAAAAACTAAGAGAGCTTTTTCTCTTGTCTTCCACACTCTAGTCTCTCTCTTTCTCTTTCTTTCTATAACCATATGTCCATAGATTGTTTACAGAAGAAGAGCAAGACGAAAAAAAATAGTTTTTACTTTTTCTTTAACCCGTATCATCCTCCTGCCTCAATGGTTTTTATTAGACTGACTGTCCCAAATATTTTCAATTGTCAAATGAAAAATTTTCGCATTTTACGCTGTCGTTGTTATTGTTGTTGTGCGTTTTTTCCGTTTTTGTTTTTTCGTGCTTGCTTAATGGCAAAAAAAACCGAAGGGAAGAATCACAAACAAAAACCAACAGCAAGAAAGAATTCCTCGAGCATTCGTGTCGATGACGCCTTCGTATGGAAGTAATAATAGTTGACTGAGGCCGCTAAGCTGCTAATGCTGCTGCTGCCGCTGATGTCTGGTATTTTATGAACACAGGAACAACCAGAAAAAAACCAGAAAAATTCTCAATAATTAGAATTTACACTCATGTGTATCACCATATGTATGTATGCATTCACGCATGTGTGTATGTGAGACATTGAATTTAAAGGAAATTACACACACACTCTCTCACTTTAAATTCTTATCATTTATTCTCAAGTGTTACTCTACTTTAACTATAGTATGTATATGTATTACTATCAGCAGCAACAAAAACAACAACAACAACAAACCCTATAACATTCTAAATACGCGTAATTTTTGTTTTTCTTTTCTTTCGTTTTTAAACATTTGCTTGCTTGCTTAAACATGCCCATGCCCTTGTTTACAGGCAAAAATTTTGTGTGTGTGGCTGTTCACTTTTAAGTAAACAAAGTAAACACCGCAAGAGCATGCCAGAGCATGAGCAAGAGCGAGAGAGGGAGAGAGAACAAAATAAAGAGGAAAAACACACGCTCCCGTCTGGTAATAGTAAATTATTGTGGCACGAAAATACAAATCGTTTTGCTTATGCTTATCATAGTTTAAATAAAAACCCCGTTATAAATACAATATTAAAATGCAGTCGCTGTTTTTAAAGCAGCACAAAATGCTGCTTATGTCTACATAAGCATTGTTGAGTAATGAGATTTTTTTTTATTCTGGTTTTAGCAGTGCTTGCCTGTGCTTGTTGCTTCTTGACGTTGGCATTGACGATTGCGTTCATGTTGTTGTTATTTTGTTTTGTTTATTTTATACTGCAAGTAATATCATACAAATATATGTACATATGTATGTATTAGTATGTGTGTAGTATTTTCAAGAGTATTCATGTTTATTTCTTTTTTATAGTTTTTCCTGCCTTTCGCTTTCATTTAAATATTGAAAACCGTTGCCAGTTTGAAATTCTGTATGTTTTTTGTTGTTTCTTTATTCTCTTTTCTTTTGGAAAGCAACAACAAATATTGTTTAAAAAATAAACAAACAAACTGTTGATTTTTTTCTTCTCGCGTGTCTGTGTTTGTTGTTTTTGTGTTTTTTGTAAGCGTTAATGACTAGCCATGCTCTTGGTTTTGTTGCTAAGATAAGGAAATTTTCGTTCTCTTTTGATTTTGTAAAGCACGAGTACAATACAGTACAAGATATAATTGTAACTGACAGTGGATATCTTGTATCATTTAAAATTAAGTCAAGTAGTTGTAAATAAATAAAGGGTTGTCCATTTAAGGACTTCACAAGGACCTTCTTTCGACTGCTTGAGGCCACACTTTTTCGTACATTTCGAATGATATTTCGTCAATAATTTTACGAACTTTGGTTTTAAAGACATAATCTTTGACGTAGCCCCACAGAAAGAAGTATGGCGGCATCAAATCCTGTGAGTTTGGTGGTTTATTGACGTCTCCTAAAGCGTAAAATTAGTTATTTACGAAGCTTTTCATGTAATAAAGCCAAAATCGATTGTAAAGTGTCGCTCGTGACATTGTCCTATTGAAACCACATGCCATCTTTAATTAGAGGTCAAAAAAGTTGGGTATTATATCGACGCCTACATTCTAAAACGTTCTAAGTGTTCCTGCAATTTTAAATTCTACGTTCTCTAACTTAAATTCTGCCAAAATTTGGTTAACATGCGCCGATCCGTTCCGAAGTTATAGGGAAAAATCTCCTTAGAATACACATATGATCGTATATCGCGTGAAAACTTTGAGAGCTCATAACTCAAAACTCACTTTTTCTCACTCACTTTTCGAATGTTATAGAATGGAGGCGTCGATATGATCATAGTGCTCTTAATTAAGGATAATGATTCGTCCCTAGAATTTTTTTAAAAAAATACGGTTGGTCCTGCCACTCAAGTATAAAATTAACATACGAGTACACAACATAAGTGATGCGAGACTCTAGGTTGTAGTCCTGACTAGAGGGTTGTAATGACCAATTATGTATGTATGTAAGTATGGTAAATAAAGTATTCCAAATTTGATAACCGATTAATCGATTAAATTTTTCGCTTCGGTTTCGTCATTTTAGGATTTCAATTTAAAACTCTCTTTATTGTCCATAAAACTGTTACTACAGGGTCTAATGGCGCATGGCGACATATCAAATTTAACTGATCAAATTTTGCATATGTGTTGGTAATATTTGTTTTGCTTAGCACAGCAAGCAACACATCAAAATTGAACCTTCAACTGAATTGTATTGTTGTTGTGACGAAGAAAAAAACATATGTTTTATGCAACGCAGGTAGCGAAAATCAAAAGTATTTTCTCAGCCTATACGTGTGAGTATATTTTTATCAACACATTAACAAAAACAAAATCCAGTTTGATCCATTATTTGATGCGTGGCCGGGAAACTTAAGGTTTTCATTCCTTCAAATAGAGTATAACGGTTTTTATGCGCTCACTTACCTCTACCATTTCCTTTAGTTGCTGATTTTTATTCACTCTCCCTCGAAATATGATTAAAATCGGCTGCAATTAAAGAAAATACAACAAATAATTCATTAATTAAAATATTTTCATTAAATTTATAACAAAATATTTATGATTTTGATTAAATTCATTGGTAAAGACACATTCTCTCTCTACAGCTAACTTAACAGCCTTCGAAAAAAAAAGAAATGAGCATAAGGAAGAGAGTGAGTGAATGTAACACAATCGAAGATAAATAATAATTGTTGCCGCACAAAAACAATTAATTAATTGAACTCAATAAAGAAATAACAATGAAATGAAGAAGAAGAGAAAAATACAGTAAAATTTACTTACTTACACTGTTACACACATGCATGCATGCATTTGTATGCGTGTGGGCATACGCAACAAGCAGTGTCTTTATCTTCTGTAGTGAAAGCAACAATTATAAATGATAACATTTAAGTGCACTACTCTCTCTTTCACACACTCTCTTCTATGCTCTCTTTTAAATAGGTTCTTAACGGAACAAACAATAACGATTATCTACTATTGTATATGAACATTATTGTTATTCTTGTTATTGTTATTATGATTGTAATAATTTTTTATTAAAGCAAAAACATGTCTTATCGTATCGTTTCGTTTGCCTAGAAAACTATTATGATTACAGTACTTTTGTTGTTCTTGTTTTTTCCATTTATACACTCTTGTTCTTATTAAAGTGCATGCCAGCCTTGCAATTGAGAATGGGCAATCACACACGAGAACAATTATGCTGGCACATAATGGCAGCTTGTAGGCAAGAGAGGTGACAAGAGTGGTTTTTTTGGTGGCATAATTTATAAACCAGCTTCTACCGCGCACAAACCAATACATAAACAACACAAAACCAATACACATACATTTATAAAACAGCAGGTTAAAAAAAAAAGTCAAATTAGTAAAAAAAAACCAATACACACAAAGCAGGGTACATGTATACAATTTTATGCCAGATGAAATAGCCTCGTTTGTGACTGAAGGAACTAAAATTGTGCGACTTAAAAATAGTCTCGTGTGTGATAGCACAATGACGATGATGATGATGATGCTTTACAGCACAGCAACAAATGTTTACAGGCTCTCCTCCATTATTAATCATTAAACTAAGTAATGAGTAATGAAAACAGAATGAAAGAGCGAGAGCGACAGTGAGGGAAAGTAAAAGACGGCCTGGGAAACAGTTGAATTTAGTTATTAAACCGTTAAACAGAAACAAAAAAATGTATTCCAATAAATGTTTGCGGCTTTTTTAAATTAAACAGAAACAATTTAAATATTAAAAACCAAAAACAACAAAATAAAAAAGGAATTAAAGACTGCAAAACAATAAAATATTTTTAAACAAATTTATTGTGTGTGTTCTAAAGCAAAGCGAAAATGTATACAGCACTAGCAGTATTTATGAACGACTATTAAACATACAGTCAATGCAGAAAGTGTACATGCACCTCTTTATTTGGAACTTTTTTAAGCTAAAGAAAAATGTGCAATAATTTTATTACATGTGCTTGAAAGCAAGAACGAAAATGTATATGGCTTTTAAACATACAGTCAAAGAAAAAGTTTATATACACCCCTGTATTTGGAACTTTTCTGAGTAAAAAAAAAAATATGCGACAAATTTACTATATGTATTCGAAATCAAAAAGGAAACTGTATATGGCTTTTAAAGATACAGTCAATGAAAATAGTCTACATACACCAACTTTTTTCTTAAACTTTTTTGAATATATTGGTTGTCTTCAGATTTTTGTATTCATTTGTCTACTGACTTAATTAATTTCCCTGTATAACATTGAATTAGGATTACGACCTAGCTTCTCTTATATACTAGGCAATGTGTTTATTCTAAATGCAGGAAGTTCCGTCAGCCATGACAAGAATAACGTTCTCAGCATTCTGGCACATGTACGCGTGAGGGCTCAGCAGTAATAGTTTAAGTGACAAAGGGCTTTTCCTTTTCCTCAGAGTCACAATTGACTTAAAAGAAAGCCAAAAAGGCTCCTACCTAACGAGCATGCATCTCAATGTTCCGTGAGAACAGAGTCCACATAGCCATTTCGTATTTCTGGCACAAGTTCGCGTGAGGCCTGGGCAGGGACGATTTAAGTGACAGACTCTCCCTTCTCCTCAGAGTCACAAAAACTTAAAAAAACACGTCAAAAAGGCGACTACCCTACGAGCACCCGTCTCAGTGTCCTGTGAGAACAGAGCCCACATAGCCATTTCGTTTTTACGCTGTTGAGATTCAGCCAGTTCAACATAGTAATTAAAGAGGTTTGTTCTGGGTTCAGACACGGCCAGTTTAACATGGCAATTGGAAAGAGTCTCTACTAACTTTCTTACTAAGTCGTCTTTGAAAGACAGATTTTTCAGAAACATTTCATGGCAATTTTTTGGTTTGCTGGAGCAAGCTGGGAATTGATCCATACACTGGCGCCTGCTGCGGACTACAGCGACTTGATTTTTGAGGCACTCATGTATATAGCTAAAGGATCCTAAAGGGAACCCTTTTTATCATCTGACCAGTTATGTTTGTAGTTGGTAATGGCAATACTGTTCCGCTAAAACTTTAAAACTCCAGTGTTGTATGTAGACTTTTTTCTTTAACTATATGTGGGCATATACGCAGTATACATATGCAAGTATGAGTAAGAGATTTACATGCTAAAAGAGTTGCCAAGAGTTAAAAATTGAGTTGCTTAACTAGCCTTGTAATAAAATACTTTGGAAAAAGTGTATGATAATCCTCCTGCTAAGAAAATCCTGTACTCGTCTGTGACTATTTATGTCCTTTGTCTTTAAGTGATTTGGCAACCCTGAAATTTTTAAATTATTTTTTTTTTTGTTGCTGCTTTCTGTAAATGCTCTTAAGATAAAGTCATATTGCTTTTAAATACAAAATAAAACAAAATTTTTCCTTTTTTCTTTTTGTTTTAAAGAGAAAACGTACGAAAGACAAAACATTTGTGCAACACATGTCAGTGACATGCTTTCATAAAACGCCAGTAGCCAGGCAGCACTAAGAAACATACAAAGAACTACACAAAGGAGGAGGAAAACTAAAATTTGTTGTTTTTTCTTTTTATAAAAAAGAAAATTCATTTCAAAAATTAACAATTTAGGATACAAATTTAATTTTTCATTCTAAAATTTAAACAATACTGAGACACCTTTTTTACTACACCCCCTTTGAAAGGAAGTGTTCATTCCATTAGAAATTTAAATTTGAATTCTTAATGCAAAAGCCATGTGATTTTCTGCTGTCGCCGTCTTAATGCTATGATTCTAAGCAACCTTGAGAGAGAGACTCATTGAAGCTGCAAAATTATGCCATCGATGAAGCAAGAAATTCTCAAAAAAAAAATGTGAAGAAACAAGCAACGTTTCATTATCGTAAAGTGAAGTGAGTAATCACATCGCTAGGCACATGCATATAATTTTGAAATATTTTTTCTCAAGGTTATTATAATAAGAATGGAATACATACATATGTATGTATGTATATTCGTATATACACACATGTATTGCAGCATTTAATAATTGTCACGATTTCCTAGAGCTTTAATTGTAATCTTGAAACTGAACTGAAGGCCAAAAAGTTACAAAAACCACGGCATTGTTTCTGGTAAAACGTATGGACTTTCCTTTGTTGTGATCAGCATTTAGGACCAGTGTGATTGAACAACCAATATTCAAACCGTGGATCAAACATTCCCTAAAGGAAACCAACCCGAGTTCAATATTAATCTCGTTATTGCAACAATCTAGAGTGCTCAGTCAAGGATTTTAGAAAGTGGAAGGTCGGAATCCTCCTTATTACAACACCCGTTCACTGACAGTTAAGGTGAAAAGACAGTTCCTTCCTTAGAAAGTGGGAGATCGGAACCCTCCATTTAACAACACCCGTTCACTGACACTTGAGGTGAAAAGACAGTTCCTTCCTTAGGAAGTGTGAGGTCGAAATCTTCTTTGTAACAAGAGCCGTTCACTGACGCTTGAGGTGTAATTAGAGCCATTTGAGGAGAAAGACAGTTCCTTCCTTAGGAAATGTGAGAACGGAATCCTCCTTATAACAAGAGCCGTTCACTTGAGGTGAAAAGACAGTTCCTTCCTTAGGAAGTGTGAGATCGGAATCCTCCTTATAACAAGACTCCATCAATGATGCTTGAGGTGAAAAGACAGTTCCTTCCTTACGAAGTGTGAGGTCGGAATCCTCCTTATAACAAGACTCCATCAATGACGCTTGAGGTGAAAGGCAGTTCCTTCCTTAGGAAGTGTGAAATTAGAATCCTCCTTATAATAAGACGCCACCACTGACACTTGAGGTAAAAAGACAGTTCCTTCCTTAGAAAGTAGAACGTCGGAACCCTTCATTTAACAAGAGCCGTTCACTGACAGTTGAATTGAAAGACAATTCCTTCCTTTTCCTCAGATCCAAAGCTCCAGTAGAAGTCATTTGCTGGAACATAAACTTTTTTTGGCATGCCTACCAAAAGGAAAGTGGGCCGTGCAAATCGCTATTGTGCGATGAATGATCGTGCGATTTAAGAGTAGGAGTGAGTCGGTTCTCTTCTTATCCATACGCGTACAGCAGAGTCTAGCAGTATTACACGTGCTCTCTAGCTGTCAAAGAGACCGTGCCTCCCTGTAAAACGAGTGAATAATTTACAATTTAACTTAGTACGGGCCCTGGTCAGCTCATCAGCAATGCACTTTCAAACGGTATCCCTTTGTTCCCAAAAAATTTTCTTAAGAAAACCTCGGCATTCATGGACAAGGATGGCCGTTGAAACTATGTTCGTTAGGGACTTACTTACAGACTGGGTGTCCAAATAAATCAGAATACTTTCAGGAAAAAGCCCGCCATTCAATAAGCATTGCAACGCTTTCAAAATAGCCATGACCTCTGCTGGAAAACACTGCAGGGAACAGAGTTACAATCTAATTGGACGTAGGGAAGCTTTCAAATCTTCTTCACTGATGGGTTGTAACAAGAAGTAGGCACTGCTGCTGAGGTATTTTGCTCTCGAGGCGTTGCTTCTCCAATTACGAATTCTTGCTTGGTTTTAGTTGACAGCCAAGCAGACCTAATGTTGACGAGGTCGGTCTCGTGTAAATCACGATTGGTTTGTTATTGTAAGGATTCCCAAATTCTCCTCATTAATGAATCGAAACTGGACGAATTGCCACTGATGCCAGAGTCTTTTGTAAGGATTTTGAACTGAAGTTCGAATACAGATTGAACAACAATAGCATCGTCCTTCAGACGCTCTTAAAACTGTCACAGGCTGATGCCGCTAAAGACGGTCTGGTGTAAATCACGACTGACTTGTAACTGCAGCGACTCTACTATATAAGCGCTCTCGGAATGGAAAGAATCAATCTCTGTTCAGATTGTCTGCAATCCGACCCTGTGGAAGTGGTTGTTGGTCCCAATTCTCCAGCCTGCAATCTTTATGGAATCACCGGATTAAAGTGATAGAGTAGAGGTGCTGGGAAATTACCGTAATCTAGTAGATAGAGTATCTAATCTGAGGTTTGAACCATGGCATCTCGTCTAATAAGTCCACGCACTACCTTCTAGGCTACGGTAACTCCAATCGTCTTTCAGGTCTTGTTTGTATTGCACGGAATTGATGATAGAATTGCGTCAATCATTGAAATATTCTTTTGGAATCCTTGTCAGCTTGATGGAGCTGTCATCCATTGATGTCAAGGATATAGTTTCGTTTATCAAACTTTCAGGCTTGTTTTCCAGAGTGGGTTAGTCGTACTTTTAATGTGCAGCCCTCTTCTTCTCCTCAGGTTTGGTGGATTTTGATCAGTACACGAACTGCGTTCACTTGTGCCGTCACAACGGGCCGCTATGCGTGCTCAAGTGAGCTTTTGGTATCAAAGCTGCCACTCCAAGCTACCTACCTATTCTTCTGGAAGCCATAGGCATGTGGCACAAAGTTGCCTTGACTTTCTCTGAAAACATTTGTCTCTAGTAACCAGGAGAGATATATTTAGGCCGGCACGACAAGTGACTACAATTAGTGCCTTCGGAACAATTTTCATTACTTTATTGAGGAGACACACCATTTAGCCTTAGGTGTTCCAGTTATCTACGCTTCCGGTGGGAGACTAAGCTCAACTTTGTTGTATTATTTGGGTCAACTGGGGTGTTCTCGCTTCTTAACAAGAGCATTGATTGCTCTCCCTTTATTGCTAATGCTTTCCTCACTGGTCACTGCTGTATTGGCAGTCATGTCGATAGAATCGGAATTCTCTCGCATAATTTCTACAGAGACTAAGAATCTGAAGAGGAGGCCGTTGCGTATCATGAAAAGGTGATGGTTCTTGACGTCTTATTTCACGATTGTTTGATTGAAGTCTCCAACATGAAGATAAACGCAGTAGGAAGACTTAGTTTGGAGTCGTAATTGTTTCTGTCCGATTCTCAGATTGAAAATCTTTTAACCTACGATTACTGCCGGTATTTTCCAGAATAATATCGAACTTCAATACAGAGGGCCCTAAAGGACAGGGGTATCTTTCAAGGTTTTCCCCGCTTTAGAGATCAGTGCTGCGGAACTGTTTAAATATATTTTCAGGAGACTTAAACAGTCATTATTTTAACCCTCTGACGGACACTGACGCCTATAGACGTCATTACAAGGGTTTCTGGGGAGACATGACGTGTATGCACGTTAAAAATTTTATAAATTTTCGTATCTTGCCAAATAACGGAGATACAGCAAGTGTCCCACGGGAAGACCTCCTAAATTTTTGGTGTCCGTCAAAGGGTTAAACAAATTTAAAACAACAAAAACAACAACAGGAATCCAAATAAGAAGTGTTAAGTAAACAAAACCCAAATACGAAGACAAACATACACACACCTCTACACACAAAAGGATAAGGATACTTACATATGTATGTATATGCACAGACATACACTCAAATAAAAATAAAGGCAAGTACCGATGGTGAGTATTTGCTCAGCGCATATGAATATAAAGGAAGCAGGACATATAAGTAGACATGGCACAGAGTGACGAGACACAGAGACAGACAGACAGACAGACAAACACATTGTTTGAGTGCAATACACACACACAGGACCAGGACACTTATTGCATTCCTTTTAGTTGTTGTTGGGTTTTTGTTTGGGTTTCTGTTTTTTGTAATTTCCAGGATATAAAAATCATCAGGACGATAAGGATGACGGGCAGCAACACCATCACCATCATCATCGTCATGGTTTTAGCGTTTTAAGGAGCAGCAGAAATGGCAAAAAAATGGCAACACAACGTCTTTATTGAAGTGTCCTTAGGATGACTTGAAAGTGAATGGCTGAAAGGAGTTTAACAAAAAAGGCTCTTGCAACAGCAACAACTACGACAACAATAATATGCTCTTTTGCATGACTTAATATGTGTTGAATTTATGTTGTTGCTGTTGTTGTTTCGCATTCATTTATTAACACAACACAACACTGTGTCACTAGTGTGCCACCGGGGCACTAACTTATGAGTACGAGTTGCATATCGTTGCAGATTTTTTTTGTGCGGCATATGGCCACGACAAGAGAACAATACAAAAAAAGGACTTCTAAAGCATAAAAAACAAGGATTTTTTTGTTAAGAATTTTTATTTTAAAATCTACAAATTGCGGAATTATTTTCAAAACTTTTTTCCGTGTTTTTTTTTGAATGTCATTGTGTGACCCCTTTTGCTGTATAAATCATAAACATTTTGAGGGGAAGTATTCCCGAGCAGGAAGAAGGCGCGGATGATTTTAATTTCTAGACAAGATTTATGCTCCGTTTTTTTTCCTTACGTTTACGGTTTGCGATTTTATTGTAAACGAGACACAAAATTCTCTTCTTTTTTTGTTTTTCTAAAAACAAAAGAGGATTTTTTTTGCTTCAGGCAGGAAGTGGTTGAGTGCTTTGTATGGTATGGTGTGGCATAGCGAAGAGTAGAGTGCACTTACATACGTAATGTAGAGCAAATACATTATGGCCCACTCCTTAAGCAAATGGTGGTAAGGAATTAAAGTCTTTACAGGAGAGAGAGACGGAAAATTACTTTCAAGAGAATTTCATATTTAAACGGACGGTTTCGCGATGTAGTTTTTTAATGAAATTTTTCTTAAAGAATTGGATTACATTACAGAGATTAGGTCACTTTGATACCAAATGTCCTGTTATCGGTGATGAGTTATTGCTACAGGGACGGCTCAAAGAGCCTGTTCCAACTGGCAAACGTTGAGCACAGGAAACCAGAAAGATTCGTGTGTGGACGTATGACATTTTACTTAAAGGATCACTTAAGTAACTTTCAGTCGTGAGTGATAATAAGCAGAATTTCAGGTCTAATTACAGCAACAAGAAGTCGTAAATCAATGTGACCCTTTCTCGCATGATGCCGAATATAGGAGGTCCTTAAGAGGATAACAAAAAGATGATCGGTAAAGCAGTGATGTCAACTCTAAAGTATGCAGCATCAATATGCTCCACAAGCCTCAAGATGTAGTTGACAAGAAGAAAATTGTTTTCGTTATACAGACTTATGGCCATCAATGTTATATCGGGTACCATTCCCATACACACGTTAACTGAAGAGACATGAAAAATACATGAAATGACCTCTAATTCAGTGAGAGCGATACATCTGCGATAGATTGGCAAAAATATTGGAAGTAAAGTCAGTGAGAACGTTAAAAAATCGGGTTGACAAGGAGCACTTATGGCTCAAACACTCCCACAATTTCTTAGTGGTCATGGCATAAGTTACCTCTACGATTGCCATTGAAAAAAGGTCCTTAAAACCTTCGTCGTTCGACGTTTAAACTGTAGGTCAACCGCTACACATAGCAGGATAACCCCACTCATTTAAAAAAAAATTCCTCAACTTGATAAGACTCTTGGAATGGTTGAGAGATGCCAACCAGGAGCTGTAATTATATGACGGAATAGGTAATATCGGTGTTACAATGACACTTTATAGGACCAAAGTGAGCTGTCGTCATTGAGACGGCTGCCAGTTGAAACTAATCTAACCTAACTCTACTCATTCCCTGACATCTACTAATATAGTCGACGATGCTAGGTAGGTAGGTAGGTAGAAGTGCATGTTTACCCAAAAATGAGTTGGAAACCCTTAGGACACATGAGTGAAGACCATTTTAGTATCACAGTTTTCAAGTTTCCTCTATTCCAGGAACCATAAGAAACTTCTGATAACGCTACTCAGGATTCCAATGCCTACGCCAGACAGTTCGTTCAGATCATCCTCGTGGTAGACGTCAAGATGTCTTTTCTCTCATTGGAATAGTGCAGGGCATGTAGCCAATAGGCGAAGAACAGTTCCTAGCTCTTCTTCATCTCTACAGCTTCTGCAGTAATCGTTGGTCAAATGTTCAAGACCAATAATGCAAGGCCAAGTAGTGAATCCAACAACAACAGCAACCAGGTCATACATACATACATAATTGGTCATTACCACCCTTCAGTCAGGACTACGACCTAGTTTCTCACACCATTTATGTTGTGTGTGTTCATTTTATACATGAGTGGCGGGACCTACAGTTTAAAGTCGACGCTGAACGACAGATTTTTGAGAAACTTTTTCATGGCAATTTTTATTTACTCTCAGAGTTTTTGCCAGAAATCTGCTGAGAGGAAGTTGCCGAAGAAATACTTTTATTTGTATTTTGTTTTGATGTCTGGCCTGTGGCTCGAACTCTGACTTTACGCCTAATAAGCCAACACACTACCTGCTAGACTACGGCAACTAGGTCATACATTGGAGGTAATCGAGTTATTAGAAACAGCGCTCGAGCGCTCTCTTCAGTATTTTGAACGTTTTTATTCGTTGATGATAGTAAGGCATGGGTTTATGTCTGGGTTGAGTGAAATCGCTTGAGATAAGGCCTTAGTGGAACGATAGAAAATTCTATTCTCTTTCCTACTGATCGGTTAAACCAACCAAATGGGAACACTAGTGCTTGCTTTATTCGTAAGAATCTCTGACTGAAGTTACATGGTAGCCTGAATGAAAACTGTAGCGTTTTTCAGGTGGAGGTTGTACGCCCTGTTCTTGAAGGTTCCTGAAGTCTTGGTTTATCACTCTTCTTCTTCAGCGAATTTCGGTAACAATTAAGCAGGCCTGCTGCAATTGCTTCGGTCTTGTGGAAGTCATCAATGGTTCATGGTGACCGTTAAACTGGATTCACTCTCTGTTATGTTCTGAGGCATTGTGTTATTCCGGGCAACGAGAGAGCTGATGCATTTGGGAAATTGAGTCTTTATGAACTCATCAGGAGATGTGGAGTTTGTGTACATAGCTAGAAGCCTTTGGCCATCTAACAATGCTGGTAGAATTAACTCGCTGCAAGACCTCAATAAGCCCAACGTGACTGCGAACTGCATTCCTTACAGGATATTGTATCATCAAGTCGTTGTCGGCGATCTCTTTCTTTCTCAGCTTTCTGCAGGGCTTTTGGTTATTGGTTATGATTTCTACATCCGATCCAACAGTGAGCTGTTTGAGCTGCTCAACGACGTAGACGTTGTGCAGCGTATTAGCATCCAGCTGCTAAGCTGGCTCGGCCATGTCGTTCGAATGGAGGAGGATGCTCCGGTGAGACGGGTATTTGATGCGGGGATCTGCGGAAGAGGACGACATTGTTTGTGTTGGAAGGACCAAATCGACAAATCCCTGTCATCGATTGGCGTAGGCGCGCAAGAAGCGGAGTCGCCTGTAAGGATGGGTTCAGAGAGGCCGAAATCCGTGAATCGGGTTTTTAATGGCGAATTAAGTTAGTAAGTAAGTGAAGTAAGAAAGTTGATTGCCCTGACAAAGGGTTTGTTTGAGGATTTTTAATTCGGTTTATAAAGGGATTACACAAGCTGAGGGGAGAGTGTTTATCCTCAAACAGGTGAGCATTTATCGCCACGTAGATGAATCCTCTGTTCTGTTTTCTGTTTCTTTTACTCCACTTCTTTCTTTTTCTAAGGCGAACGCTATGGGCCCCATTAGGAACTTTGTCTTGGGACTCTGCCTCCTACGTACTAATAATAAAATACGTATGATGGGCCTTAAAATAATAGTTTTTCATACAATATATGGCCTCTTCGACTTAAAAAGGCCTTCTCACCATGTTGCCTGATTTCAACGCTGTTTTTTCTTTAACCTCACTAAAGCAAATATTAAAACATGAGTACGTATTGCAAAAAAAAAACTCTCAAATAATGTAATCAACCATAAAATTATCAACTAATTGATTACAAATTTAATGCTTTTAATGCCTTTAATACCAATTGAAATAAGCAAAAAAAAAATAAAAAATCAACCACAAATCAAAAAAAAACCCCGGGTGTATCATAAAAAAAACTTTTTATCAACACAGCAGAACATTTTAATGCAAATAAACTTCAAATCATACATAAATATGCCTTTAAAAAGCATAAAAAATGAAAGAATGAATTATTATGCGAATACAATCGAAATAAATATTAAAAAAAATAGAAATCTTTTGTCTTTCTTAATGACAAACGAAACTAAAAACCAACCCCTATAGCTTATAGACACAAAAGCAAAAGGCAACAACAACAACAAATTGCAAAAAAAAATGCAAAAAAGCATTAAAAAAAACTGAAAAATATGCCGTAAAAAACACAAATGAAATAAGAGTAGAAAATGAATCTTTTGTTTTAAATATTTCCGCTATCATGAATGTCCTTTAAAATTGCAAAAAAACACACATGCATACATACGAGGGTAGAGCAAAAATTACACTTTGAGCTCGCAACACTTTTCTCTGCGATATTCAATAGAATGTGTTTCCTTATGGGATCAGCCAGCGCCTCATAGGTTCTAAGTATGTGTTCTAGTGTTACATTCTGCTCATCACGTGATGTATTGAACACGAGGCCATCCTTACTCTGAACAAATTGTCTTTGAGTCTTGAGTGCCTGATCAAAAGGCCGTTTATTACTCTCAGGTCCCTTCTGAATAGTCTGATACATGATTCAAATATTTTCTCATTGTAGATAGAAAGGTAGAGGTTGGATAGGCACACTTAGGCCACTTGAGGGCTTATTGTGATACCACATGATTCAAATTTCCTCTAGTCCTGGAACTGTTAGGAGTTTCTGAATAAACAATTCGAACTGCCAATTGCCAAGCCTAATAGTTTGTTTAGATCGTCTATATGGTAGGCAGGTAGAGGTGACTGTCTATCCAACAATATGTTGTGATAACACAGCTTTCTATTATCCCCTGGTCGCGGAACTATCAGGAGTTAGGTTTGGTTGGTTAGAGGACGTGTACTTGTCTTAATTGACCCGGAGGTCGAGTTGACCCATTGTACAACGTCCTAGTTTCTCTCACCACTTATGTTGTGTGTGTTAATTCTATATATGAGTGGTGGAACCTACAGTTTAAAGTCGACTCCGAACGACAGATTTTTGAGAAACTTTTTCATGGCAATTTTATTTACTCTTAGAATTTTCTGCTGAGAAATCTGCTGAGAGGAAGTCGCCGAAAAATACTTTTTGTATTTTGTTTTCGATGTCTGGCCTGGGGCTCGAACCCTGGCTTTGCGTCTAATAAGTCAACACACTACCTACTAGACCACGTCGACTTCATCAGGAGTTTCTGAAGAAACTACTCAGACTGGCAATGTCCAAGCCTGATTGTTCGTTTAGTTTCCATCTCCAGCATAGTGCTGTGGGCATGTACTCAAGATTTGAAAAACAGTTTCTTCTTCCTTCCCGTCTTTAAAGCTTATCTAGAAATCGTTTGGAAAGGTCCAAAATCAATGTGACTTACATGACCGTCCTTAATACAATGGCCAGTAATGACAGCAGCAACCATACCAAGTAAGTATGCTCTTTTGGATGTTTAAGCAGACTTTTCGTAATCTTTCTATGCAGCCTCTATCAGATTTTCTACTCCATTCTAACCGTATCTAGAGGTGTTCATCAGACATTGACGGAATCCAAGACTGCATTGCCAATTATAAGCTTGCAGGTCCCCCAAGTAGAAAATTCATCAGAGAGGTTGTACGGTTGTAAAGAACCTGACCAGTTCATTCGCTCTACAGTTACCGGAAATGTCACTGAGCCCATCATATCATTCCAACATTCCAACTCGTTGAGATAGCTGCTACAGCTATACACTGTCTTGAAGTTCATTATAAAGGGTCCGCCAAATATTCTGAATATTTTCTCAAATTTCTTTTTTTATTTGAAAGTACAATCCTTCCGGTTAATAATGGAAAATAATTTCATTCAAATTGCTGCCTCGGCTGGCCATGCAGTAGCCTACACCAGAAGATGCCGATTTTGGCATTTTGGCAGATGAAGCTCATTATGATCCTGGCGGGTATGTAAACAAGCAAAATTTTCGCATTTGGGGGCACAGAAAACCCGCACGCATACATTGAAAAGCCGATGCACCCAAAACGAGTCACTGTTTGGTGTGGATTTCGGTTCAGAGGCATAATTGGGCCATTTTTCTTCGAAAATGAGCAAGGAGTGGCCGTTACAGTCAATGGCGATCGTTATCGGGCCATGTTGAATGAATTTTTGTTCACAAAAATTTAAGAGGAGGATATTGGCAACATTTGGTTCCAACAGAACGGCGCTACGTGTCACACAGTCGAAGCTACACTCGATGTTTTGCGCCCTGTTTTTGAAGATCGCATTATCAGCCGCAGAGAGCTGCGATTTGACACCGTTGGACTATTATTTGTGGGGTGCCGTCGAATATAAGTGTTACGCCGGCAAGCCAGAGGCAATTGACACTCAATATTCCTGAAGCCATTGGTGAAATACAGCTGCACACAATCGATAATGTGCTTAAAAATTGGACCGATCGTGTAGGCTTCTACATGGCCAGCCGAGACAGCCATTTGAATGAAATTACTTTCCATTATTAACCGGAAGGATTGTACTTTCAAATAAAAAAAGAAATTTGAGAAAATATTCAGTAGTTTTTTTCTTAAAGCATTTTCAAAAAAAAAAGTTATTTTGCGGACCCTTTATTGGAATCTAGTGTCTGCCTCACTGATATTTTCATACATACCTACATAATTCAGCAATACAACCCTGCAGTCAAGATTACAACCTAGCTTCTCACACCACCGATATTGAGTGTGTTAGTTTGTATACATGAGTGGCTGGATCAGCAGTTTAAAGTCGTCTAGAAACGACAGATTTTTGAGAATCTTTTCCATGGCAATTTTATTCTCTTTGCAGAGTTTCTGCCGGAAAACTGTGGAGAAGGAAACGTCGAATAAAATATTTCGTTTCATATTTCGTTTTATTGGAGATTGTCTGAGCTGGGTGCTGAACCGTGGCCTCACGTCTAATAAGTTAACACGCTCACTATTAGGCTACATCGATTGATATCTAGTCTGGGGATATTTGCATCTTCAAAAACCCTGGCCCCAGCCTACATTGTTTATACCTGCGCCTGAAAGATGCTACAATAATTCGAATGACTTATGGACTAAGCTATTCCAATCCGATTCCGAAAACATTCTGTGTCTCTTTGTAATTTCCCAATAAAGTTGCCTGCCTTTCTTCATTATCCCCACCTTCGTATGTACTATAAAATATTAACAGAAGGACGAATCGTATGTCAGCTTGTAGTACTACAGCGTGTTGGTTGCACTTAAACAATGGAAGCTGGATGGCTCGATGGCTGGCTGGCTGACACAGCCATAAACACTTGAAAATGCAAAACAAAAAAAAAAATAATTCGAACGTTAAAATGTAAAAGGAATCCTTAAAAGCAAATGCAAATTTAATATTGAATTAGAGGAGAGGAAAGAATACCAAAAAGGAAGAAGTAGAAAAAAAAACGAATCCAAATGTGCGTTATTCTCTCGCTTTTTTTCTGTTTTTCTTTGTAATTTTGTGTTGTTGCAGTTGATACAGGAACTATTGCAAGAATCCTTTGTGTGCATAATCACATTAAAATTTAGTGCCATAGACTCGGCAAAAAAAAGGAGTGCAAAAATTAAATGGAATTCTGAAAAGGGATAGGAAATGAAAAGAGGAGTGAAAAAATTATGATTCTTGAGATTTTTAGCTTTTTGGCATGATTTCAATACATTAAACAACTTTGGAAAAAGGGGGCCTATTTACCAGGTTCCAAAGGCAAACATTCTGAGAAAACTCTGGCAATGAATGCGGGTCAGAACCTAAGGTTCAGAGCTTCAGAGATTGGATGGCATTTGCTTTACATAGGTAGAAATGGCTGTGTGCTCAAGTGAATGGACTTACTTAGGCCGCATAGGGCCCATTGTGATTGAAACTAAATCGAGATTAGGGCTTCAAATTGGCTTCTATTTCCGAAAAATGTTTCACACTTTAGACTGTAGATTGAGACGTGATTGCAGTGTCATTGAAACTAGACGAAGGCAATGTTAGTTTCCTGACAGGTAGGTAGAAGGGTGGAGTGATAGCTTTGATACCAAAAGCTCACTTAAGCATGCATAGCGGCCTATTGTGATGGCATTTCCCAAACCAAACTAGTGATGAAGTTGGTCAGCGCAAGGGCTGCATGCTTCCTTGCAGACAATCAAATAAATTTTAAGGCTTATTCTACTATCACGTTTGAATACGTCCAGATGTATAATAATCTCTCGACTAAGGCTATAATAAAGGGATGCTTTGATTAGAAATCTTAACAAAAGAATGTAAAACGAGCTCTGGAGTTGAATGCAGGCTTCTATAAGAGATGAATAGATATGAAGATAGCCATGAGCATGACTGCAGTGGTGACATTCGAAATATCTGCTGTTAGGCATTTGTTGTCTAGGTTTCGCCGAATATATGTCAGAGTTATACGAGTCTTGTACCCTCTGGAACTGCTTGGAAGGCCTAACGTGCAATACTTGAAGAAATATTTTGATTAGGCTGCTGCCAGGATGACTGTAATGCAGTGATTGACGCCATCGACTAGATAATCTTTGTGCAACACTATACTTACATACGTACAGTGGTGGCCTTATAATTAGAAACGACTTAGCAAACATGTATGTTAGTTAATTTGTTTTACAGTGTTCACTGTGTACCTGGGATCAAAGGCTTTGTTTGGAGGACGTCCTACATACGTTTTTCTATCAGATTGGGACAAATTGAACTTAGACTCCAGATAACTCTGTTCCAGAAACATCATTTCTAATTATAAGGTCACCACTGTATTGGTAGCGTGACGTCATATCACCTTTATGCGTAGAAAATTCAATCCTATGTCGAAAGCTTACATACATACATACATAATTGGTCATTATAACCCTTCAGTCAGGATTACGACCTAGCTTCTCACACCACTTATGTTGCGGGTGCTAATTTTATCCATAAAAGGCGGGACATACAGTTTTAAGTCGTCTCTGGACGACAGATTTTTGGGAAAGTTTTTCATGTCAATTTTTATTTACTCGCAGACTTTTTGCCAGAAGACTGCTGACGAGAAACTGCTGAAAGAAACATTTTCTTGTCATATTTCGTTTTGTTGGAGATTTGTAACGGCAGGGAGGGGGAATTCAAACCACTGCCTGACATCTAATAAGCCAACATACTACCTACTAGACTACGGGCGCACTTTAGCACTTTACACTATTTAAGTTGAAGTTAACCTAAATCAGAAGAAGTCGCCGTAGTCTAGTAGGTAGTGTGGTGGCTTATTAGACGTAAAAGCCAGGGTTCGAGCTCCAGGCCAGACATCAAAACAAAATACAAAAAATATTTATTCGGCGACTTCCTCTCAGCAGATTTCTGGCAAAACTCTGGGAGTAAATAAAATTGCCACAAAAAAAGTTTCTCAAAAACCTGTCGTTCGGAGTCGACTTTAAACTGTAAGTCCCACTACTCATGTATAAAATTAACACACGCAACATAAGTGGTGTGTGAATCTAGGACGTTGCACAATGGGTCAATTCGACCTGCGGGTACTGTACTTGTCTTAATTGACAAGGACACGTCCTCTAACCTAACCTAACCTAACCTAACCTAGATCAGAAAGTTGGTAGGATCTGTTTGTGTTTCTTGATTTTAAACACGATTTATGCACCATCAGTTCAATAACCACTAAAGGATCACTTACTTGCTTACTTAATTGGCCATTAACGCAGCTATTAACGGATTTCCGCCTGCCGTAACACATCCTTCCAGGCGTCTCTGCTTCTTGCGCGCCTACACCAGTTGATCACACCAATCGATGACAAGGGTGTCTCGATCTGTTCCCACCAACGCAAACAAGGCCATCCTCTTCGCCGACTTCCGCAAATCTCCGTATGCAATACTCATCTCGCCAGAGTATTCTCCTCCATTCGAACGACATGAGCGAGACATATTAACTCGCTACACAACGTCCATGTCGTTGAGGAGCTCACGCAGATCATTGTTGCATTGGATGCGGAAATCACTGACAACTCCTACTGGCTGGAAGATCTTACGTGGGACTTTTCTCTCGAATACTCTCAAGGCTGCTGCATCAGTGCTTAATAGTGCCCATGCCTATGTGCCATAAAGAAACACGGGCAGGATGAGCGTCTTGTAGAGTTTTAGTTTTGTCGTACGAGAGAGCATTCTGCTACTCATTTGCCTATTGAGACCATTGTAGCACCTGTTGGCAAGAGTGATCCTGCTATTGATCTCCAAACTGACATCATTTTTGTTGGTAAATGCTAAAGGCTGTCTTTCAGAAAAAAATTCCCACTTTACTTGAGCTTATCTAGTGCCAATTGGCTTTAGAATGGCCCTTTGAAGGGATATCAAATTATGTAAATAAAGGTTATGTTAGAAAAAGAACCACTGAATCGAACCTCGTCTAAACTTATAAAAAATGCCTTTCAAGAGAATATTTTTGAATAAATTTACACGTAAAACCATTCGTATTTTGCATATTTTGCCTACAAAATCTCTAAACTCCCCATGAAAACACAAGCATTTCTGAATAACATTTCAAAACAAAAACAAAGAACAACAACAAAAAATTAAATCTATTCAATAGACTATATCCGGTATAAAATTGTGATAAAATAATACAAAAAAAAACAATAACAACAACAACAATTCCAACATTTATAAGCTCATGGCAACGATCTACACACGATCTAAACACTGGCAGGGAAATTTAGTCTCGAAAAAAAGACACACAGAAACTGAACAAAAAAAACTGAAAATATTTCACACAATTTCACAAAACTATGCATGAAAATATTTTAAATATTTAATAGGATACAACAACAACAACAACAACAACAATATCACATACAAGGTACAAAAACAATTCAAATGATCACTCATTCACTTACTCACTCACTTACTTCTTTACTTGCTTGCTTGCTAGCAAATGTATATGACCACATGGATTTCACGCACACACATATACCGTGTGTTTGTGTATGGGTACAGACGACACAAATGTAAAAATTAATGAACGGCTGGCTGGCTGGCTAGCTCGCTGTACAGTTCAATGGATGAATGTATGTATGTATGCATGCATGAATAAATGAATGTGTGAATGACTGAATGAATGAACGAAATGAATGAATTGATTATAAAATTGTCGCGACGCATGTAAATGGAGGTTTATCAGTTTAAAAAAAAATCATCATCATCATCATCATCATGGCCATCATCATCAACCATTGTTGTCACTGCTATCATAATCATTAAAACTAGCCCGTGACTACTACTGAAGTCGAGTGTAAGAACACAAAAAAAATATTCACAAGAATTTCATCTTCAGTTTTTCCGTTTGTCATTGTCACTTACGTTTATCGCGTTCATTAGTCATTTTACTTAGACAGTGAAGGACAAAAAAAGAAGACACTTTAAAAGAAGACTCACTTTAAAACCAATCACGAAGACCTTTTAGCAATTAAATGCAAGAAGTAAATGGCATAAGTGCTCTTTTATGGTGGCAGTGTATCAAAATTTTCTATGCTTGAGGGAAATTCTTACTTAATAGGTCACAATAACTCTTTTAGTCAAGATTACAACCTTGCCTAGCACACCACTAATGTTGTGTGTGTTAATTTTAGCGGCAGAATCTACATTTTAAAGTTGACTCCGAAAGACTGATTTTTAAACATTTTTTCATGGCAATTTTATTGACTCGCAGAAGACTGCTGAGGGGAAATCACCGAAAGAAACATTTCCTTGTCATATTTCATTCTGTTGCAGATGTCTGAGAAAATATTTGAACCACGGGCTCTCTTCTAATACGGCAGCACACTACCTACTAGACTACTTCAGCTTTTACTGTCACTTCCAATGTAAAGAGTTCGAGAAATCTAACGTTCCTTAGCACCACTCGCTCTTTCCTTATTCCCACAAACTATTTCCTTAGTTCCAACAAAGCATATCATGGGGTAGGGGTCATTCCCCTAAGTGTTGATTAAAACGGCATCTCGAGTTTTTTGTATAGTAAAAGGAAATGTAGTACAAGGCTTACTGTTATTGGAAAACGGGGAATTATCTTCGCCAAGCTCTGCAGAAGTGTCATACGGTATTGCTTCGCAGTGTGGTATTGCTTTGCCTTTTTCACACGAACTGTCTCGCTGTAATGGTTCCACTTTATTCCTGGACGCTTTGTTAACCACTGCAATTGACGTTACACCACTAATTAGTTTTTTTCTACACATAGAATAGAGGTTTACGGATATGCCGAAGACATACAGTAGGTCAACGGTGAGGATATTCGGTTCCATGGCGAATTTTTCGCAACCCTTAGGTAAAACCACTGGCTATCAAGGCTCTGAGTTCTAATGTGATGAACTCCAAGACGGTGTACGGCTGTCGCAGACATCTCGACGAGATAGCGGAACGTTATGATGTCCATATCGTATGGGTACCTGGGCACAGTAGTATTCCGGGTAACCGCAGAGCTGATGAACTTGCCAGGCTGGGCACGACCATCGAACTCACCGATGAGTTCTCGAATCTGGGCATACCTATGAGGACCTGCAAGCTCATAATTGATAATGCGATCGTCGATTCCGTCAACGACAGGTGGGCGGCCTCGGACTCGGGTAGAACGGCTCGTAAAATCTGGCCAAGGCTGGATGAGGGCTCACAATGAGTCTACTTAAACTCCAAAGAGGCGCGCTGAGTGTAGTTGTCGGTGTCATTACGGGGCATTGCATTATGGGTACGCAGGCGAGGCGCATTGGTCGTGGACACCTTGCTAACGACTTCTGCAGAAGCTGCAGAGATGAGGAGGAAGAGGAGACTGTCCTAGTCATCTGCTGGGTACATGCCCGGCTCTTTGCCAAAGGAGAAGGAAGTACTTGGGTACTTACTACATGGATGATCTCGAGGAACTGTCAAGGATTGACACTGGCAGCCTGAATTGCTTCATCAGGAGATCCGAGTGGTTTCGAGACTAGGGGATAACGGATGATTGTGGTAGCACAATGGGCCCAATGCGGCCTAAGTGAGTCCATCCAAATATTTTTCTTGGATGGGCAGCCACCTATACCTATACTGGAATCTTTGAAGTGGAAGATTACGTCACCGAAATAAGTGCTCAATTCAACTTGAGAGTACAATGGAAGGAATTTTGTCGAAAATATACGGTAGGACAGCCGCGAGGATATTCGGTCCCATGGCGTATTATTCGAAGCCCATAGGGAATATCGCATGTTACTTTGAAGTGGATGATTACGTTAGTAAAAGATGTGTTGAATTCAACTTGAGAACAAAATGGAAGGGATTTTGTCGAAGACATACAGTAGCGGTCCCATGGCGAATTATTCGAAACCCGCGTGTATATTTGAAGTGGAAGATTACGACGATTACGAAGATTACCAACGAAGGATGTGCTTAATTCAACTTTTGTGATATTCAGACCGCCTAGCACGCACTCGGCACATGTGAGATTAACTCTAGAACAAATTGCAACAATCTGTGTGATATTCAGACCGCATAGCACGCACTCGGCACATGTGAGATGAACTCTAGAACAAATTGCAACAATCTGGGCAAGCTGAATCAACGTTTGTGTGATTTCACGGCTGTGAGAAGGCACATAAGGTTGAGAGCAATGGAGCTTCAACAGCGCTGATAGGCACAGGAAACTTTTTGGGGAGCGAGAAGAGATGTTTAGAGAAGTGAAAGGTATGATAGAGAGAGCCGAAGACTCTTCTTAAGTTTAAAGGGGTTTGATATAATCTGAACTTTGTTGCTTGATTACAATGACAAGAGATTTAAGTAATGCATCAGATTATACAGGCGTATCTCAGGAATGATATTAAGCGGCCTCTCAATCGAATCAGAACAAGGATATCCTCAAGCAGAATACGTACTTGAAATATTTGCAGGAGTTAATGGAAGTAGTAAAGAGTAAACACATAAGGGCTTATTAAGTACCAAGCAAGGAGTTGATCTTACTGACACTCAATAACATTTTGAAGTTCATCAGAACACTGAGCTGTATGAGCTCCTCAACGACATATACCAGCGGCTGTATTGGCTCGGCTATGTCGTTCGAATGGAGGAGGATGCTACGGCGAGATAGGTATTTGATGTGGGGATCTGCGGAAGTCGGCGAAGAGGACGACCTTGTTTGCGTTGGAAGAATCAAATCGAGGAATCCCTGTCATCGATTGGTGTGATCAACTGGTGTAGGCGTCTGAAAGGATGTGTTACGGCAGGCCGAAATCCGTTAAGAGCGGTGTTAATGGCCAATTAAGTAAGTAAGTTCAAGTTCACAATTGGTAAGGACATTATAGACATTCACTGTATAGATTCAGAGCACTACAATAGATCGCATGATCGATCGTAATACTCGCACTATGGCACCTTTATGCTACAATAATGCGTAATAATAACGTGAGGAACTTAATGATTTTCAGTGGTTCAAATCCGAGCTTAAATATCTCGAGGATAAGGAAATATAAGTAGAAAATATTTCTTTTGGCGACTTCCTCTCAGAGTTTTTTTTTCCAGTAAACTACTATGAAAAGTTTCTCAAAAATCTGTAGTTTGCAGTATAATTTAAACTGTAGCATACACAACATGAGTGGTGGTGTAAGGAGCTAGGTTGTAATCCTGACTATAAGGGTTGTAATGCCTAAATAAGTATGTAAGTTTTGTTATTTACAATTTTCATTGGCAAACTTCACTGTTGTTTGGTGTATTAAGGAGCTGTAAACAATTTAAATTTCTTTTTTAATCACTTTTGTTTGCCACTGTAGTAAACTGCTTATTGTCCCCTGACCATTATTAGTCGAGAGGGGTTTATTTCAATTTTTCTTTCTTTCCTTTCCTTTCTTTTTTTTTTTTTTTTTTGTTGTATTTTTGCATTTGTAATCCACCGAGTGTTTTAATTAAAGCAATAGGACTAGACAGACAGACATTCAAATTATTTTCGTATTTGAATTTCAACACAACAAAACGCAGAAACAGAACAAAAAAAATTTTTTTAATTTCTATGGGTATGGCTGGGTCCTAAGCATATTGGTAGCGAGTGTAATAGTGTTTGTTCCTGTATACATTTAGAGAGAGTCGTTGTTGTTGTTATTTTTAATTTGAATTTCAATATAATTGTTGTTGATGATTTGAATTTTTACTTGTTGATTTTGATTTTTGCCTCTCTCATCTCTATTGTTCTTGTTTCTTTTGTTTTGCAAAACATTCGGTATGGTTTTGTTGAGATTTTTTTGAATATTTTTTTATTTTCATTTTTTTGGTTCAGGATCATTAACATTTAATGACATGAACGAAAAAGTCAGCAACAACTACCACCACCAGCATTACCATCATCATCACCATCACCATTACATGCTTATCATTGTTTAAAATCACTATCATTGTTGTCATTCTCATCATCGTCCTCATCAAATAAAACAGCAGCAACAGCCTCATTATGAGACCAAGACAATGAAATTTGAGTTAAAATTTCCAAAATGTGACACACAGTCAAACGGATTTCTTTCTAACCAACCAGCATAATTTCTTTTTCTCTTATTTTTAATTTTTAGGGAACATTTAAGGTTTTTTTTATTGTGAACTTTAAATTTTGAAAGAGATTTCTTTGGCAACTTAAAACTGACTTTAAAATTTTGATGACAAAATTTGTCAAGAACTTGGAAAAAAATTTTTTGAACCCTTCTTGCTCTCATTGAAAAACAAAGAAGCAGACAAATTTCTCAGCACAGTTTTGTAGAAGCGTTAGAGAACGCTAGAGATCACAGCTACCGTTAAGCTCTGCTGCTAGAATTGAGTTCAATAAGATAAAATTGTATGTGTGACTTAAGACCCGATTAGCCACACGTCCACGGAACGTAACGCAATGTACGTTCCGTTTTTAGAAAACGAAAAGCAATGATGAGCGGTTAGCCAACCGTAATGTAATTTCGGTAATCATTTATATTCCTCCTCATACGCTAAGAACGTACGTACGTTCCGTGGATGTTTGGCTAATCGGGGCTTTTTACATGAGCTTTTCATCCTTCAGTGAATGTTTGGCTGAAGTTTGTTAAAATATGACTTTTTTTTGGGTACCGAAAGAGAATTTTAATATCAAGATCATGATAATAAACAAGTGGTCTTAGATTTGACTTGTCTACTGCATTTTCCACGATCTTTGGTGAGGAAAGCAACGGCATATACAACAATGAGGCTGACGGCTACAAAAGCATGGTCCCGCAAATCCATGTGATTCTTCTTATTAACTACAGGCTATTAAAAACCCTCTTTCGATACTTGCTTTATAGCAAATCTACCGAGATGATGATATTTCAACGAACTTTAGCCAAACATTCACTGAAGGATCAAAAGCTCATGTCTAAAGCCACGGTTAGCCAAACGTCCACGGAACGTACGTTCGTTTTTAGCATATGTATGGAATGGTATGTAAATGCTTACCGAAATTACATTACTGTTCGGTAATTGCTTTCATTGCTTTTCGTATATTAAAAACGAACGTACGTTGCGTTACGTTCTGCGGACATTTGGCTAACTGGGTCTTAAGCTGAATCACTGATTGCACCTTAAACTACTCAATTCTAACAGCAGAGCTAGCATTAAACAAGTAGCCATGGAACTAATACAGTATGGGGGTATATTCGTGGAAAAAACACGGAGGATTCGAAGATAAAAACCAAGTTGCACTTGCGTATGCTGAAACAAACTATATACAGACTTGACGTTAGCATTCCTCTCTTGATCTCACTGAGAACTCATTCCTTATGATTGTCATGTAGAGGTGCTGGAGTACTAAAACCATACGATCTATTGTACTGCCTTCAATCTACGATGTATGGGGCATCCTGACAATGCCTCCTTCAATTCTATTACCGTAATAAAATTCAGGATGTTACACGCTGTCAATAAGAAATATTTCCTGTGCAGCGCCTGATACTTACTTAGATGAGTCTATGTTTTCTGTTGATTCATCTTTCTAATCACAGGATCTCCGTATTGAGCGTACTATTGATCGTTCTCAGTTCATTCCTGGAGTCAAACCTCTTTTCATTGTTTTTCTTAACAAACGCTTAGATTGCCTTAAGCCCAGTGGTCTTAAATAGAGTTTCCGCCAATCTCCTTCATTCGTTTCGGGGAGTATAAAGTTCCAAACATCTCTTTCCACAGCAGCTTGCAAATTCGATTGCCTGCTTATTGCCATACTATCCACATGACCTGGTAACCAGCAGCAGAGTGACCCTAGTTTCTCTGACTAACTGATTCAGGCATGAAATCTTTATGAAACTCAAACGGAATAAGATGGAGGATACAGTTTGCTACAGTTGTAATAAAAAAGAAATGAAAGAATAATAAAAACAGTCTTGCAGTGGCCTTTTCTGAAGCTAGTCTTAATGGGAAATTTCACACTAAAATTTTAAGCAGGGAGGACGGATTTGCTAACTTGGCCAGCCTAGGAGATTTCGAGGAAGCCAACATGGATGGTTTTAAACTTGGGAATAAGATAGGCTGTAGAAAATCCTGTATTGAAGGTTGCCTAGTGTGGTCTCATATTCATCCTTGTTTTAGCAGCTTCAACGGAAGTCGTGGTATGATATTGCCGGACTCCTAGCTTGTGCCCTCAGAGGCCAGCATACTCTAACTTTGCGAAAAATTTCATTTCCACTTGTTTGCCAGACGGCAGAGAAAAGCTAATCTTCAACATATATTCGTAGACATCTGTCCGCTTTCCGCGGAGTGTGTATTAAAGTGTGCTTTAATTATAGCAAATCTGTTGCTCCCTTCTATGCTATTTTAAATTGGTCTTGTATAGGATGTACACTAAGAAAACCACCAGGAAAAATCAGATAAAACGTAGCCGTAGATTGAAACCCTCAACGACAGTGATAGAAATTGTAGAAGACAAGTATACACATGGAGAAGGTAGCTGCTAAAGGAGGCTATGAGGCCATAATGACTGGTAGGTTTGCTGGGAAATAAATTTTTTTACAGGGTCTATGCTAGGTCTTATCATTTATTTCTATTTACCTTGTAACTGCTGTATTCCTATTCAATAATATTTCTATCTACACAATTATATACATATGTACGTCTGTTTGTAAGTTTGAATGTAAATGTAAGGGTGTAAGTACATGTGTTTGTATGTGAAATCATTATATGGCTCCTGGCTAAAGGTTGCAAAACATGATTGAAATGATTGTGTTATCAACTCAAAATAAAAATCATATTACAAGTGAACAACCGAAAGAGAAATACAGAGAGGGAGAGAGAGGGACGAGACATAATTATTGTGATTTGATTTTTCCTGTTTTGTCGTTGTATACCGTTATTTGTAGGGCTTATACTAATATTGGTAGTCATTTTTAGTGTTTTTTGTTCTTCCTTTGCCCTTACTGTTGTTGTTTTTGTTGTTTCGTTTGTTTGTGTTGTTGCTGTTGTTGCTGTTGTTCTCTTGTGTTATTCGTGTGGTGGTGATTTGTAAGAGGAAATCGTTTCGGTTTTTCTAAATCACTGCTTGCATTAGTGACGATCGATTTGATTTTCGGTAATTTCTAAATACATTTAATACATCACACACACACACATAGACAGACATACTCATACCGAGCCATACGTACCAACAAGCAAGTAAGCCTGTTTGTGGAGTAAACTCATGTATGTATGTATGTGTGCTGTATGATTGCTGGTATTCATAGTCATGTTTCAGTAATGTGTGGAATGACTCTGGCATATAAAAATAAACTCTTGGATTTCATTGTTGTTTTTGTTTTTTTCTCTCTTATAAATTTATTAATACTACAGCAAGAGAGTGAGTATAACGTTAGTAACGTTAGTTTTTCTTGATGTTTTCTTGGTTTTTTTTTTTGCCAAAACTTTAAGGATGACTGATGTTAGTAGTGCTTGTAGTAAATGTTTTGTTATTGGTGGTGGTTGTTTGCTATTGCTATTGCTGTTGTTGTTGTTGTTGCTGCTGCTGTTGTTATATATTATTACACATATTCCTAGAGTACCCACTCATGCTTAAATATGTTGGCAATAATTTTTCGTTTATTTTTTTTCGTTTCTCTTTCTTACTTTTTGTTTTTGTTCTGATATGATTATCGTATTTATATGTGTGTGTATTTTTATTCATTGTTTTTGTGGTTTCAAGCATTTCTGATTCTTAAAAGCATTTGTCTTGTAGTTATAAAGCAAGAGAGAGAGAACGGCAAAGTATGAAGGGTACGTAGTTAAACTTACATTTTTGTGGTTTTGACATCTGTATTAAAGCGTAGCAAGAATAAATAAGTCGCTCGAAATATGTCAAAGTTAAGATAATGTACGAGTATGTAGTATTACAAGAACAAATAAAAGGGGAAACGAAAAACAAAGAGAAGGATTTTGTTTTTTTCTTACAATTCGTATGATTGGCATGTTGTTGTAATTAAACCTTTAACTGAGTCATTAATTTTAAATTTTTCCTCTAAAAAATTGGTGGCTGGGGGGAAAGACAAATGAAGAGAAAGGTTTTTATAATTAAATGAAAGTATGTAAATAAAACGATTAAAAGACGGGATTCTAAAGGCATTTTGTGGTTAACCAAGAAATAATCTTACAATGGAGAGAGTGATTATGGAGGTAATATTGGCGGATATAGTTGTGGACACATAACTAGAAATGATGTTAAGTAACTTCTTTCACTACCTACACCGCATTCCATAATTAACAGAGTGGACAATCAACCTCCTATTATTGTAAGCTATGAGAAGTTCTAAGTTTACTTTTAGAAACAAGAATGAATATCACTGTCTAAGGAGATGATTTTGTCTGGCATTTATATTAGAAACGTGGAGTTATTGCTTTAATTTTTGTACCTCTTTTATACCTACTGAAATGCAAGTTTAAGTTTCAAATTTTCTATAAAACTCTTTGTTATCGAAAAGTTACCCGAACCAAAAAATTGTAAAAATACATTATTTAAAAATATTTGTGTTGTCGAAAGGCTTCCTCTAACATAATTTTTTCATAAAAAAGTTTACATTTGTAATAAGAAATATATTGATAATATTATATCGATAGTTTGATAAAATAGTTATCGATTATTCGATAACATAATTATTGATAATTCGATAATATAATTATCGATATAATAATATTCGATAATATAATTGGCGATATAATATTATTCGATACCATAATTATCGATATAATATTATTCGATAATATAATTATAGATATAAAATATCGATATAATTATTCGATAATATAATTATCGATATAATATCATTCGATAATATAATTATCTATATATTATTCGGTAATATAATTATCGATATAATACTATTCGGTAATATAATTATCGACATATAATTATCGATAAAATTCGATAATATAATTATCGATATAATATTATTCGATAATATAATTATCGATATAATATTATTCGATAATATAATTATCGATATAATATTATTCGATAATATAATTATCGATATAATATTATTCGATAATATAATTATCGATATAATATTATTCGATAATGTAGTTATCGTATATAATTATCGATAATTAATTTTGTATATAATTATCGATATAATGTTATTCGATAATATAATTATCGTTTCGGTAATATAATTATCGATTCGATAATATAATTATCGATATAATATCATTCGATAATATAATTATCGATGTAAAATTATCGATAAAATTCAATAATATAATTATCGATATAATATAATTCGATAACATAATTATCGGTATAATATTATTCGATAATATAATAATCGGTATAATATTATTCGATAATATAATTATCTATATTATATAATATTATTGGATAATATAGTTATCGATAAAAATTATCGATAACATAATTACCGATATAATATTATTCGATAGCATAATTATCACTATAATGTTATATAAGTTTTTCTATAAAAATATGTGTTATCGAAAATAGTTTTTTACAATACTTGCTTTTTAATTTAAAAATTTTGTTATCAAGAATTCATTGCTAAACAACCGTTACCAAAAAATTTTTAAATTGCTATTGAAATTTTACTATATTTTGCATCAAACATTTAAAACCAATAAAAAAGTATTGTCAAAAATTTTCCGTATACCGTTATTATCAAGAATTTTTAATTGAAAAAATGTTATCGAAATTATTGTATTATTAAAATTGTTATTGAAAATTTTTTATTAAATGGTTTTTATCGAAAATGTTTTATTAAAAGAATTTTTTATTAAAATTAGCTCATAGCAATTGATTAAATACATTAAGAATATCGACAAACTGTTTTTACTTTGAACACGTTATCGAAATTATTGAATATCGAAAATATATTGAATATCGACTGTATCGAATTAAATTTTTTTATTTCTTTGTTAAGTTTTCAATTCCCCTATCAATAGATACAGATAGACTTCGATTGATTATTTTTTGTTTTACTAACTCGATTTTCTCGGGAGTATTTCTCGCAAACATTTTTTATGCACATTTATTGTATCAATTTCACAGGGTGTTCGTTATGCTTTTATTTGATTGTGTTTTTATTTTCTCTCTGTTTTTTTTTTGTTTTTTTGTTATGTTATGGTATTAAAAACAAAAACATCGATATCTGCTTTACAAATAAAACAACAATAACAAAAATACTAACAAACAATTTACCGTAATACTCCCTTCCCATTTAAATAAATACACACACACACACCTGTCTAATAAATATTCACCACACTGTAGTCCTCTAAGCCACAGAGAGAGAGAGAGAGAGAGGGATAAAGAGGGTATCAAAAGAAGTTTACCGTTATTTTTTTTGCTTGTTTTTGTTAGTGGTACAACGCTATTAAAGGGGGGGGGGCAGAAAAGGTCAAAAAGTTGTAACGAAACATCAGAGAAAAAAAGGGGAGAAAAAAAACTGTTTTTTCATTTCATTTTAGTTGCTGCTGCTGTTGTTGTTGTTGTTGTTGCTACAAAGAGCACAAGAGCACTTAAGTGCGTGAATTAGCATACATTTGCCATAATCAGTGACACTTCATGTGTGTAGGTATGTATGTTGTTTGTGTCTATGTATTGTAAGCTTTATCTGTTGTTTTCTCTCATTATGGTGCATTCGTGTGTGCGAGTGTATGTGTGTGTGTTAGTGTAGATTGACGTAGAGAGTGTTTTTTAATATTCTTTATTATTTTTTTTTTGTTTTTGTTTTTCATGCATAAACATTTTATTTTTATTTTCATTTTTAGTAATTCAGTTCAGTTCATTTTGTTGTTGCTGCTGTTGCTGTTGTTGCCGTAGTTGTATAAACATTTTATTGTTTTGTGTTCTTGTCTTTTCATAAATATTTAAACAGTCACTTAAATATTCATGTTGGATTAACACTACGCAACCCTGATAACAATTTTTTGTATTCCTCTGCCTTCTTCTTTTTATTGTTCTTTTGCTTTGTGAACTTTGAAACTCATCAAAACCAAAGGAATATTCTTTCAATATTGAAATGAAAAAATTGTTTTAGAGAATGATTTTCGTTCTTCGTCTTTAAATTAGAAAAATCATACAAAAGCTGGGAAATAATTTTCCATGAAACAAAAGCAAATGCCAGTAAAAAGGAAGGAAGAATTTCAACATTTTTTAATAGTTTTGTGTTGCTTTAAATAAAGTTTTCAGTTTTTGTGATACAAGGCAAGCAAAAAAAAGCAATGATTTCGATAAAAACTTTTATTTCATTATAATGCTTGGAACCAGGGCATATAAATGACCGTTTATGATTATTTTGCAACCGTAGATCCTTTTCCAGTAGTTTTCGACCACATTTATGCAAATTTCGGACAATATCTCTGCAATATCCTGACCTATATTTGTTTTCAAAGGCTCTGACATTAAAAAATTACCACGGAGACACAGTCTTTAACATAGACTCTTAGAAAAATGCCTGAAAACATCAGGACGCATGATCTTGGGGGCAAATGACGTCACCAAAACGTGAATTTGTTGTTGTTCATGCAATGAAGCCACAATTAGTCGCGTACTGTGATTCGTGTCATCATCTTGCTAAAACCAAGTACTATCCAATACCTAGTCTTCAATTGTAGACTAAAAAATTCGTATTCATATTGCCATTATGCTCTAAATAGAGGAGAATGGTTTCTTTAGGGACATATGCACAGACAATTGGTCCAGTCAGGATTACGACCTGGCTTCTCACATCACTTATGCTGCGTATGTTAATTTTTATAAGTGGATTTAAGTCGATTCTGAGTTCCATACCTCACTTTTTATGGTACTAAACAGGTAATTGCTTTGTAGCAGCATATTCTAGCATGCCAGGGTTGCCATCTCTCTCTTGACTAAAACAAAGGCTGTCCGTGAAAATGTGTTGTATTGTTATACTGGATGTAGGGGTGAAAAACTGTGATCATTCTCAAATTGTTTTACCTTCCTTATGACGTTCAATGTTGATGGTATCAAGGCTGGAAATGAGATGGTATTCTCTTCTGGGATTATTTGAAAATTTTGGAAAATCAAAACAATCATGAGCAAACCAAACTATGCCACCTTTCGTCTTTAAATTCGTTCAAAGTTTCTTTAAATTTATTTTCATAAAAAACCCGTTCAACTTATTTCCTTATTTTCATGATATTTTTTGTTTGTTTGTATTTTTTCTTGTCTTGTTTAAATAGATTGATTTTAATAACATCGATACCAAAGGGATTTTAAAATATCGAATGCCATCGATTCAATAACAAAACTGTATTGATATACGGGTTGTGTGCATAGGAAATCGACTCACAGGAGAGTACAACAGAAAGCAGCAAGAAAGTTGCACAAAAAGAAGATGGAAAAACTCTACAATAAATAAAAAATTGAAATATTTACTAACACACACTCACACATACATACGGTTACAATTGTATATGCATAGTTGGGTACAATTGCTAGTGGTAGAGTCTCTCTGTGCTACCACACTCTTCTATTAATTTTTAGTTAAAAAAGCTTGTGTTTCTAAATAACTGATGGTGGCATGAGTTGAATACACACATACTATGACAGTTTCCTTTGCCATGAAACCATATTGTCTTGTGTTTACGAAACCAAAAGAAAAAAACACGAAACTGTAAAGGGAATTTAAAGCTGAAAAAAAAACACACACACACACATAGAGAGAGAGTGTGTGTGAGCATGATAGTAAAGAAAATCAAAATTTATGATTATTAAACTGGCTGGCTGGTTGCACTGTTTTTTTTTTGGTGGGGGGTTAACAATTTTAAAATATTGAATTCCTTGGTTGTTATTGTTATTGTTGTTGTATATTTAAATACAGCAATAAATTTTATTTTTTCACTCTTTACAACACACAGCAGCACTTGTTGATGTTTATCCTTCTCTGTCCCTCTCTCTCTCTTTCTTTGTAATAGTATTGGAGTTATTCAATATAAAATATTTCCTCCTGGTTTTTTTGTTTTCTTACAAATTGTTGTTGTTATTGAATTGAATTTGAAGTTTTTAATTTTTTTTTTATTTTTATTTTATTACGTATACTATTACAACAACAACAACAACAGCAACAAACAACACTGTATTGTATTGTGAAAAGGTCCTTCAATTGCCTGTGATATTTTTATAGCCGTCATTATTTTTATTCTTCTCTTCGTTTTCGTTGTTCTCTACAATTGTTATTGCCATTGAAGCAAACATTTGTTTAACGTTTATGTGTGTTTCACCAGCTCCCTTCTCCACTACTGTGTGTCTGTTTAAATGTCTGTCAAAATGTCTGTCATTTTTTTATTGCCTCGCTATCTCTCTCTCTCTCTCTCGCTCTCTGTTTCTTTGTACTTAGCGGCCTTTGTTAGTTGGGTTCGATTCAAAGTTTATTTAAATAAACTTTTAATATCGTCGTTGTATTTTATTGTTTTTCTTTCTTTCTGTCCCTTTTTTCTTTCCATTTCTTTTTTTTGTTCCCAAGTATTCTGTATTCATTGTTGTTTAGTTGTTGAAGGAAATCAATTCATTTTTCTATGACAAGCGTTTCAATAGATTTTTTCCATGTTTTTTTTTCTTTTCATTTCTTTTGCTTGTAATTTATGTAAATATTGTTCGCTTTATAATTTCAAAAGAATTGGCGAAACTCATGCTTTTTTTTGTTAACTTTGTTCAACATAAGACCACCATGCAACCAACCAGTCGCAGTAAAGAAATGCAGGTTTCTAAGCTACTTCACTCGAGGCTATACTAAAATAAGATCACAATAATTCTTTAATAAAAAAATGTACAATGTTCACCTCTACAACTACAAATAATCTTGGGAGAGGTCGTTTTATTGTTAGAGAGGATAACATCAACAATATGCATTATAGGAATGTAAAGCAAGGTGACATATGACCACAGTTTTTCACTTCTACACCCAATACAATAATTTAAATCATTTTCATAGATCCACTTGTTTTTAGGCAGCGATGAATGGCAACCCTATCATTCTAGAACCTGCTATAACTCCGCAATTACTGGTTAAACTATAAAACTTGATTTATGAAACTGAAACCAAGCAAAAGAAATAATAAAAAATTATGAGAAATGCTTCGTGACAGACTTATACTCCTTATAGCCACGAAAATGTTTAAAAAAATCAAGAGAACTACACTTTGTTTTCTCGAGTTAAGCTTTGAAGAAGGCTCAGTAGTATAGTAAGTTGTACTCGGCTTTTTAGATATGAACCCGTGATTCAAACCCTCGGCTCAGGCATCTCGAGCAAAACGAAATACAAAGAAAATATTTCTTTCGGCGACGCTCGCTCAGCAGACTGCTGGTAAAATTTCAGAGAGTAAGTTTCTATATAGAAATTAACTTCAAACCATTAAGAGATTTCAGCCAAGCTCTCTAAAATATTTGCAAATTCATCAAATATATGACATGTAGTCTGGCGTTGTCACGAGGGAACTGGACAAATCAGGATCAGGGATCAGAAGCTCATAATAAACAATTCCCTTCCGATTAAACCCAAGACACCGTATTACCTTTCTTGAAGTCATTCCTGGCTTTGTCCCCGATTACGAATTTTCTTTCCACTTATGTCCTCCATAAATAATATTTTAAGCATATTATTGTCGCAGTTGGTTCTCTTTTCAATGATGGAAGTCATTCTCTTCAGAAATGAATGGAAATTCCGTCCATTAAAGGATTCACTATTAATTTATGCGACAGCCAAATATTTGTCTTCCTTGTGTATCCAGCATCCTCCAAATGGTGCATAACTGTTTGGTAGTGAATGATAAGTTGTTTAGCAACGTTTATGCTGTTTTAAAGCAGGACTTTCTTTCTACTTTTTAAGTGAAGAAAAGTCACTGTAGTCTAATAGGTAGTGTGTTGGCTTATTAGATACGAGACTGTAGTTCAAACCCCAGCACAGACATGTCAAACAAAGTGAAATAAGGAACAAATTTTTCGATCTTCCAATAAGAACTCTAAAACTACACAAAATTTCTCAAAAACAATCTGTCTTTCGGGGTTGACTGTAAACTGTACTTCCTGCCACTCATGTATAAAATTAACGCACATAACATAAGTGATGTTAGAAGCTTGGTTGTAATCCTGACTAAAAGATGGTAATGACCAATTATGTATGTTATGAATTTAACTATGAAAACCATGAGGTATTCAAACTTGACTTATTTAAAAAAATAAGATTCTTTCCCAATATGCGGGATCAAGAGCTGTCCTGTAGTACATATAGGCTAATAACAACTACTTCAGGTATAGAACGCTATACATTATAAGGTTATCTAGTCCTCAGAAAATAGTCTGGCTAATAGAGCTGAAGTATTACATACCATCAGCTACTATAACTCAATGCCTTTCAGTTTATTGAAAATTGAAAAAGTTATCGTGATTAAAGGATTATGTTGATCCATAATGTGAATTTAATATTGTCTTGTAAGAAAGCGAAGCTTGAAATGTCATCTTTGAAAGAAGCTAAAGTATTGAATAATGCAGTTAATATTACAAGAGATATTGTAAAGCCATTTGAAGGCAATTGATAACCGAAATTTCTCAACGTCTAATGCTTTCAAATAATTATATACTGGAAATTCATTTCAGATTAGAAGGCTGGCACAATATATTAATAAATGTGATTAATTTCTATTCAAAATGGGTGTTTAATGTTCCTCTTTAAAAAGAAACTTGACAAGAAAAAAATTCTTTTTATTTGTTTTAGAAATTATTAAAGGAAGTATTAATGGCAAGGATTTTTTTAAACTATTTAAGAAAAATTATAAAAAAAATTATTACTGAAGTAAAAATTGAATCGAAGTAATCTTTGTATAAAAAAACTTAAATAAAAATAATTTTTTAATGCTTTAAAAAATTATAAAAAATCTGCATTATAATTAAAAAAAAAGTTGTTCTAGGTTTTTTTTTTATAAAACTTACAAAAATTATTAAAATATTCTTATATTTACCTTTTCAAACGTGTTAAAACACAACATAACACAATTAAATTTGTTCATTTTATTTCTTGTTGCAATTAAAGTATATTAAACGTGTTAAAAAAAGAACAGCAGAAAGACTGCAGCACAGTTACACTTTAAATTCCATGTAATGCTCGCACATATTTTCAATTTCCGCAACAACTTCCGGTTGGGCAATGCAATGCAATGCAATGGCTGGCTTTACAAGCACTGCACACAATTACAACAACCGTACATAAATATACATACCACCACACATACAGCACGTATTTAGAAATAAAAATTAAGTCTTTAGCATATTTTTTTAACACACAATTTAAAGGGAACGTACACAAATACACGCATACATGCACACTTTTAAATGCCTTTAATGTGCACACAGTTAGAGAGTAAATGTTTAAGTGTTAAATATATGTGAGCAGCCATAGGGAAGTTTTATTTTTTTGATATGAATGCGGTTTTTCATAAAAATTAAGCATCACCAGCAATAGAAAAAAAGAATACATTTAGAGAGCCAGAGAGAGAGAGAGAGAGAAAAGAATATTTATGGAGATAAAAGCAAGATGTGCATCATTATTTATGTGTTAATGTTAGTTTATATGGTTGTTGTTGTTGCTGTTATGGCTTTACTATGCCGTTACGTTGAGATAAAAGTACACATGTTAAGTTTTTTTCTTCTTATTTTTCTTACTTTTTTTTTGCATGCAAAAACGTTTATATTTTTTAAGGATTTTCTATTTTCTTTTTTTAATTTAAAAAATGTTTTTTGTTTTTATTTTAATTTTCTAATTTAATAACTGTAAAGTTAGCTTTTATTTTATTTTTTTTTTATTTTTTTTTAAATAATTTTCTTGCGTTTATTTGCTTATAAAAGACTTGTCGCGTTCGTTAACTGCAACTAAATGAATTTTAGGAAATTTGCAAAGATGCTGTGAACTCCCTCAACATAATAAACACAAAAGAAAAAACAACAACAACAACTACAGCAACAACGACAACATAATGTTATAAGCACGCATACTCCAACACACATGCATGCACGTTTAGTAAAAGTGCACACACAAGTTAGGATTTGTTTTGTAATAATTTTACTCAATTATCTCTTATTAAATGAATGACGACAAGGCGTAACATCATCGGCATCGGCACAGTAGTAGTAGTTGACGATGTTGAACTTACGCTCTCTCTCTCTCTCTCTCTCGGTTTTTAAACTGTAAAGCTTTTGTGTGTGAAAAATTGTCAGAAAACAAGGAAATTTCAAAAGCAAAATGAACTCTTTTAAGGAAGAAATTTTTGCAATCGCTCTCCCGCTCTTTGTTTTTGTAACAAAGCAACGTAAAAAAAGAGAAAACAAAAACAAAATCTAGCAAAACAGATTTCCTGTTAGAAAAATTACATGGAATTGTAAGCAAAACAAGAGTATTCAACAGCCAGGCTGGTTTTTTTAATTTTAAATTAATGTGAGTGTAATGATGTTTAGAAATTCGTTTAAATTTCTCTCTCTCTCTCTCTCTTTATTTGCAAAGGAAGGTTCATTTTCCCCCAAAATAAAAAGCTTTGCTCTTATTCATCTCGTGTTTTCCTTTCTTTTACTTACAGATTCTGTTTTCATTTAATTTTTTCTCGTGTGTGTTTGCAAGAGAGCATTATAACAGTTGTAAAATTTTTGTGATAAGAGAGAGAGAGAGAGAGTGAGTATGAGAGACGTAGTATTTTTGTTGTTGTTTCTTATGTTTTTATTATTAAATTGAAAGCAATTGTGATAAATTGAGTATCTCTGTTAGTATTTTTATTATTATTTTTCGTATTTTATTTTTGTTTTTGCATTTTGTCGTTAAAGAAGTAGTAGCAGCAACAACACTCACCCACCCACTATATATACACTTACACTTTGCCTACAGTTTTATTGCTGTTTTTATCAAGGCTAGTGACCTTTTCTCTGTTATACTAACAGTTGTCGTTCATTATTACTCTGTTGTCTGTTCTGTTCTGTTCTGTTCTGTTGTTGTTTTATTTCTGTAGAGAATATTGTATGACATACACCGCATAAGTATGCTGTAAGCCTGCTAAATAACAATGTGCCCTAGTATGAGTGATAATCAAAAAAAAAAAGCATGCTAAAGCAAGCTGAAGCAAGCAAGCAGACAGTTTTTGTTGTTTGCTGCTGTTATTATATGATAACTACGCGTAAATTTATTACAAACAATAATTGAAAGAGAACGGAAGAGGGAGAGAGAGAGAGACTTCTTTGAATATATGTATGTTTATGCATGTCCATGTGTGTATGAGTGCAGTCGAATATATGCGTATAAACACTATGGCTCTGTTTATTTGTTGTATATTATTGCATGACATACACGTGCTAGAAATGTCAAACAAAATAATTTTTATTGTTTTCTTTGAAAAAAATTCTCTTTTAAATATGAAAAGTTTTCAAAACAATCTTTGAAATGCTTGAAATTCTTTAAATTTATGCAGGATAATGGTTTGGAAAAGAGTTATAAATTGAAGAAGTATATAAAATGGAAAGAAAAAAATCTCTTTATAAATGACTAAGAATATACATATGAAACACTCTTTCAATAATCTATGGACATATTAGTGCCTAATCTAAACTAAGCTGACAACATAACGTGGTTATAGGATTTACTTAAAACCTTTGGGGAATAGCAGCTCTTAAGCTACTCTCATTATTTATTTCATTGGCAATTACAATCCTTTAGTCAAGGCTATGACGTAACTTCTCACACCACTTATCTTGTGTGGGTTAATTTTATACATGAGTGGCGGGACCTACAGTTTAAAGTCGACTCCGAACGACAGATTTTTTGAGAAACTCTTCATGGCAATTTTATTTACTTTCAGAATTTTTGCCGGAAGACTGCTGAGAGGAAGATGCCGAAAGAGGTATTTTTTCATGTTTCGTTTTGTGCGAGATGTCTCAGCAAGGTTTTGAACCACTGGCTTACGGCTAATAAGTCGACACACTATCTGCATCTCACACAGCATGAGTGGTGTGAGAAACTACGTTGCGATCCTGGTTTATAATGACCAATTAAGTTAACTAAGAGTAGATAAATATCGTTGATGCCGCCGTAGTCTAGTTGGTAGTGTGTTGACTTATTAGTCGGGAAGCCACTGTTCAAATCACAGGTCAGACAGCAAAACGAAATACGAAAAAATATTTCTTTAACGACTTCCTGTAAACAAAATTGCAGTAAAAAGGTTCATCGACATTTGGAGTCGACTCGTGTATAAAATTAACACACGCAGTATAAGTGGTGTGACAAGCTACGTCATAACCCTGACTGAAGGGCTGTAGTGACCAATTATGTATGTTATGTACGTAGATAAATCTCATCTGAATAATCTAAAAAATCGAGCTAGGTAAGGTTAGGTTAGGTTAGAGGACGTGTACTTGTCAATTAAGACAAGTACAGTACCCGGAGGTCGAATTGACCCATTGTACAACGTCCTAGTTTCTCACACCACTTATGTTGTGTGTGTTAATTTTATACATGAGTGGTGGGACCTACAGTTTAATGTCGACTCCGAACGACAGATTTTTATTTATTGAGAAACTTTTCATGGCAATTTTTGTTTACTCTCAGAATTTTTGCCAGAAATCTACTGAGAGGAAGTCGCCGAAAAAAATACTTTTTGTATTTTGTCTTTGATGCCTGGCCTGGGGCTCGAACCCAGGCTTTTGCGTCTAATAAGCCAACACACTACCTACTAGACTACGGCGACTTCAAATCGAGTTAGAGAGTTAAAATATTTCCTCTGTCACATAAGAAGAAGGTGCATAGTTAAGGCGATTGATTGAAAACATTCTCGCTTCACTTCCATTGAGAAGACTGACTGCTGCTGTCGCTGAATTGAACAATCTGTTGTGCATCAGAGGATTCAAAACATGTTCTGTGATACTCACTGTCGCCTCTACACTTGCTGCATGACAATCCTCTGATATTATAGAAGCCTATCGCTTAACACCAATTACAAGAGAGTACTTTATTCTAATGATAGATCTTCTGTAATAATGCACGCAGTATTGACCATAGCATACTGAAATCAAGAGTTTTGATGAATTTTGTGGCAGGATTAGGTTACTGAATACTAATTGCACACAGCGTTACCGTTGAGCGACTAAAGTCGCAATTTGACACTTTTTCAGCTACCCCGCCACTTTTTGTGCCCCCTTACTAAAATGAACTAAATCTGACACTTTTTAAGATTTTTGACCCTTTTTTCCCCTTTTTTAGAAAAAGTAAACCTGATATATTTATATAAGAATTAAAAATATTAGAAACCAAAATGAATGATATATCATATGAAAATATCTTTAAAATTACAAATCCAGAAGAATTTGGGCATAAAATTTGTAATTTAAAAAATAGGCTTAATAATTATTTGTATCCTAATTTATATGAATTTGTTACTTACGTATTTACTCTACCACATAGAAGTACGTCGGCAGAAAGAATTTTTTCGAAACTAACATTAATGAAAAATAAGTTATCGAATAGGTTAAAAGTGGACACATGGACCTGGAAAATTGGGTGCCTGACGATGAACTTATAGAAAAGTACAGAATTAATTTATCAAAAAAATAATTTAATCGAATGTAAATATACTAATATAACTGTAAAAAAATATATAAAAACTCATTTTGTAAAATATATAAACCAAAACAATCATGGAAAATTAAGTAATATAGTCCTTTTTGACATTGAGAAATATCGCTGCATCCTAATTTCTAAATATTTCATAGAACTACGAATAAATTACACAGACTAGTTTATAGACTTGTTAATACATTAGTCAATATAGAGTAGATTTATAGGTTATTTAATACACCAGTTCAAAGACTAGTAGACTAGTTCATAGACTATTTAAAAAACTAGTTCAAAGGCTATTTAATAGACCAGTCCACATATATGTATAGTAGTCTAAATAACTTATAAACTATTCTATTGATTAGTCTATTGAATAGTCTATAAACTAGTTTGTGTAATTTGATTATTTTTGTTGTTTTGTTTTGAAAAAAATCTAAATTTCAGAATTTTTATTTTCCATACCTGAACAATAAAGTTATAAAAAATGTGCCTTCCATTATGGTATATATTTTCATAAAATTGTGATATATTATGACATATAAATAAATAACATAATATAAAATGTAAAACTATATATTTAACTTATTACAAAATGTTTCTATTTACTTCTAAAATGAACCGTTGCAACAAAATTAGTATTTATGTTTAACTTTTTGATCTCAGTTTGTTTAATACAAAAATTCCAAATACTATGTACTCTAAGTCTTATCATATTAATTATTTGAAATGTAATTAGTAATTTTGTATAATTTTGAATTGTATTTTTATTTTAAAATATATATTATATTTTTTGTTATTTTTTTTTAATTTGTTACATAATACGCAATTTTGTATAATTTTTTATTTATCTTTAATGCATACCTGTTAAATTTCGATTACGATTATTAATCAATTACATTACTTTTTAAAAAGAGTCGTAATGATTATATAATTCTATGAAAAATTTTTTCCAATTACTAATTGATTACGATTACCATAGAATCAAAAAATAATCACGATTACTGACGATTAGTCTAATAATCAAAAGGAATCAAAAGAAGTTTAAAAAAGAATCAAATTGTTTTAAATAATTCTTTTTGATTATTTTCAAATATACAAAAGTAATCCAAAAGTAATCAAATTTTTTTCAATAATTGTTTTTCATTATTTTCAAATATTCTAAAAGAATTCAAAGTAATTATTGAAAACAATTTGATTACTTTGGATTACTTTTGATTCTTTTTAATTATTAGACTAATCGCCAGTAATCCTGATTATTTTTTGATTATTTTGTAATCGTAATCAATTATTAACTATTTTAACCAAAAATAATCGTAATTGTAATCATTATTTCACCATTCAAAAAAAGTCATCAAATTACTAATCATTACGATTACTAATCATTACTTAACAGGTATGCTTTAATGAACTGTTTTTTAATTATAATAATAGTTTTGTTTTGTGTTATTATATAGTGGGTTCGCAAAAAAAGTTTTATTTAACGGAATTTTTATAAATTTAAAAATGCATTTTTTATTTTTGAAGTTTAAATGTCCTAACGTTCATAAATTTGAATGAAATTCAATCAAGAAATAAAACAGAACAAATAATTTAAAAAAAAATTAGAATTTTTGTTTAGGCTTATTAATTTTTGGTTAAAAATTTGTTTCTATTATAAGAATTGGGAAAATTATTTAAAAAATAAACTATATGTTGGCAAATGTACATTACAAAATCCAATAAAAATTCTTTTTTTTTTATCTATATTAGTTCATTTTCTTTTCTTTTAAAAATGTTGCCCCTTTTTACTGCCAAAATACCCTTTATCTGCGACTTATTTTTCAAAAATCCCCTTTTTGTGCGACTTCTTCAAAATTTCCAACGGTAACGCTGATTGCACATCTCAAATCGGGGAGCCACTTAAGCCAGTCTAAATCAAATGCTTTTATTTGACCGGAACTCTGCATTGTTTGCACAAATAGTGCTTGCAAGTCTTCTCTATGGTATGATGGCCAGTATCTTTCTTCGTTTTGGGCCACTAATTTCACTCTAATTACTGTTGCCAATTTTTATTTACTTTAATGAGGAGACATTTATCTCAAATTGATTACAGCGTTTTATTCCATACAGATTGCTGGCTAATTTTGACCTCAGTTCGTAGAATTTTAGTTAGTGTTCCATTTAAACTCCTTGTCTTATAATTTCTTAGTTTCTTCCTATTTTACTTCATTTAGACTAGGAAGGTTTGCCTACTTTTTTGCTGCCTACCCGCTGACCTTAAGAATAATTGTTTACCTTGCAGGCCCATTAAATTTAAATTTATTACCCCGCGCTGTATTAAGGAAGTTGCTCTTAAAGAAATTAATTTTGAAAATATTGCGTCCCAGCTGTCGTGTTATAATCGTAACAAAAATTAAAAAGGTTTTCCTATGAACACACAAAAAATTACAAGAAACCCCAAATAAATTACGGGGGGAAAAAAGCAAACAATTCAGCTTGTATTACAAATTTATCAACATTGACAACAAAACCGTATTATTAACCGAACCGTCATCATTATCTCTTTCCCTCTCTCTCTCTTGCCTGTCTTGTCTTGGCCTTGCTAGTGTTTTTCTTTTTATTTTTAATTTTAAAACACCATCCGTTTGTTTGTGAGTAAATAGTTTATGCGTGTGTGCGTGTGTGTTATTATTATTAAGTAAAGTATGCGTATGGTTTCTCTTCTTTACTCACACTTATACACTTCCTTTCGCGCTCACTCAATCACACACAGTTTTTCATTCATGCATTCGGTCATTAATCATGTTCTATGTATGCGTGTGTGTGTGAATATAAACAAAATACGTGCGTTGACTTTAAAATGATTTTTTTGTCGTTTGTTTTGGGTAATGGTCGATTGAAATCTCCCTCTTTCTCTTTCTCTGTGCGTGTGTGTGTGTGTGTATGTATAGAGTTTTCCAGTGTGTTTACATTGAATTATCCGTTTAGTGGTTTCACAACCGCCGGTCTGGCAAGGCCGAGTCAGCTGTGCCTTTAATGTAGTGAAAGGTATGCCATTTAGAAAAACAGATCGTTTAAGAACCGAAGAACGTAGTAAAATAGTTAAAACGTGGGTAGCTTTCGAGCATAGCATAGTCAACATACAGTGCAAGGAATTGGAAGAGAATGAAAGCATTTCGGGTGTTTGACGACTTAGCCTAGTAGGAATTGTGCGGGCTAAGTTGAAGATAGCTCAACCGTTCACAACTCCGCTCTTACATCTAGAAAAATGGGTCCCCGTCTGGCAAAAGCTCTTGAGAGTAAATAATTACCATGAAAAAAAGTTCTCAAATCTGTCATTAGAAGTCGATGTTAAATACACTTCTTTTGGGCAAAGTGAACACACAACATGGACGTTGGGAGAAGCTAGGTCGTAACTCTAACTGAAGGGCAGTAAGTGAGTAAAAGTCTCCCAATTTTACTTGTGCCATTAATGGCAATAAAGAAGTTAAGCCTCTCTATAAATCAAACATAGTTTAACTGAGAAAATTCGAACACCTATGCCCTGTTAGATGTCAGCGATTGTGAGCTCTGTACTAGCCCTAGAAGTCGCCGTAGTCTAGTATTTAGTATGTTGGTTTAGTAGACATTAGGCCTCGGTTCAAACTCCATGTCAGGCATCAAAACGAAAATATGAAAACATGTTTCTGCGGTGGATTCTTCTCAGCAGATTTCTGGCAAAGGCTCTGAGAGTCAAAGAAAATTTCCATTAAAAGTTTCTAAAAAAAACTGTGGCTCGGATGCGATTTATGTATAAAATTAACACACACAACATAAGTGGTGTGGGAAAACTAGGACCATAATCCTGACTGAAGGGTTGTAATGACCAATTATGTAAAGGGTCCGCCAAATAACTTTTTTTTTAAATACTTTAAGAAAAAAACTACTGAATATTTTCTCAAATTTCTTTTTTATTTGAAAGTACAATCCTTCCGGTTAATAATGGAAAATAATTTCATTCAAATGGCTGCCTCGGCTGGCCATGCAGTAAGTAGCCTACACGATCGGTCCAATTTTTAAGCACATTATCGATTGTGTGCAGCTGTATTTCACCAATGGCTTCACGAATATTGTCCTTTAAAGCGTCAATTGTCTCTGGCTTGTCGGCGTAACACTTATCTTTGACGGCACCCTACAAGTAATAGTCCAACGGTGTCAAATCGCACCTCCGAGGTGGACAAACGACATCAGCTCTGCGGTTGATAATGCGATCTTCAAAAACAGGGCGCAAAACATCGAATGTAGCTTCGGCTGTGTGGCACGTAGCGCCGTCCTGTTGAAACCAAATGTTGCCAATATTCTCCTCTTCAATTTTTGTGAACAAAAATTCGTTCAACATGGCCCAATAACGATCGCCATTGACTGTAACGGCCACTCCTTGCTCACTTTCGAAGAAAAATGGCCCAATTATGCCTCTGGACCAAAATCCGCACCAAACAGTGACTCGTTTAGGGTGCGTTGGCTTTTCAATGTATGCGTGTGGGTTTTCTGTGCCCCAAATGCGACAATTTTGCCTGTTTTCATACCCGCCAAGATCAAAATGAGCTTCATCTGAAAAGATGATTTTTTTGCCAAAATCGGCATCTTCTGGTGTAGGCTACTGCATGACCAGCCGAGGCAGACAATTGAATGAAATTATTTTCCATTATTAACCGGAAGGATTGTACTTTCAAATAAAAAAAGAAACTTGAGAAAATATTCAGCAGTTTTTTTTCTTAAAGCATTTAAAAAAAAAAAGTTATTTGGCGGACCCTTTATAAGCTTTATAAGCGTATGATAACCAATGTTTTTTGACTAGCAATTGAAGATTATGATGCGGAAGGCATATGATTTCAATAAGAAAGGATCAACTGGTTCAAACAATCCAGAGGCGGTCATTTAAAAGATCGTGTAATTCGATCATAATGTCAGGATTAAAACTTTAAAACGAAATAAAAGTTTCATCGCCAAGACAGCCCAAGGTATGTTTAACCCTGTAATTTATGCGTTCAGCCGAAATTAAGGATGAAATTTTCTATCAAAACAAAAACCAAAGAAAAAAAAAACGAAATTTTTGTTTCTTTTGCTTTCTTCCTTAAATGCCAAGAAAAATGAAGCGTAACAGAAATAATGAAAAGAAAAAAAAGTAAATTTAAATGGAAATGGAAATGAAAATGAAAAATGTAAATAAAATTAAAAAGTGTTTGTCTGTGCATAATAAAATATTTTCATGCTCCTCTCCTCTCTCTCATTCTCTCTCTTACTCTTCGAGACTCATTTATTTTGTTTGTTTCTCAAAATTTCTTGTGTGATATTTTTTTATGGGATTCTGTGGCATAAACTAAAGGACATGTTCGTGTCTGAGGTATGATAAGCTTTAAATTTGTTTTTCTTCTCGTTGTTGTTGTTGTTATTGCTGCTGCTGTTATTTGTTGTTGACTTATCGACATCTGTTCGTATGACAACGGAACGGCAGTATATTTACTCCAAGTAAATTTTAATATTTTTATGGTTTATTTGCAAAGCTTTAAAATTATTAAAAAAAGAAGTTTTCTGCATTAAAATTTCTAAGCAGAGATTCTCAAACAGTTCAGTCAAAAGTGCTGGCATTACAAGAGTATTTTTGGTTTTAAATTTTCATTGGAATCCTTGCAAGCAGCAAGCGTAAGAGCAACTGCATGTGCAATATGAATTTGTTTAAATATTTATTTTAAATTAAAACCTCATCAAACACTTTTTAGGAAAAGAAATAAAAATCCTGCTGAAAATCTATTTTTTGTGCGTTTTTTTTTATTAAAAAAGGATGCACGAATTTTAATATTTATTTAAGACACTACATGCGAGGGGAGTTTAATAAGTGGCTGATATGTTGAACACAACAGAAATGCTGCTTCTGATACCAGTTAGCAGGGCAGTTGATTTCATAAAAAAAATTTTAATGCAATGATATTCCATCATCATCTCATGGTTGTGTGCGTAACGTAGCAGCTTCGTCGTAAAGGAAATTTTATTCGAAAAAACAGTTTTAAAGCCAGTTGTTCAAGCACATACATACATACATACATAATTGGCCATTACAACCCTTCAGTCAGGATTACGGCCTAGCTTCTCACACCACTCATGTTGTGTGCGTTAATTTTATACGTGAGTGGCGGGACCTACAGTTTAACGTCGACTCCGAACGACAGAATTTTGAGAAACTTTTTAATGGCAGTTTATTTTTACTCTCAGAGTTTTTGCCAGAAATCTGCTGAGAGGAAGTCGCCGAAGAAATATTTTTTTTTTTTCATATTTCATTTTTGATGTCTGACCTGGGATACGAACCCGGGCTTTACGAATAGTAAGCCAACACACTACCTACTACACCACGGCGACTTCAAGCACCCTTTCAGCTTATCTAAGGTGTTGTTAATGTTAAGACTGCTTTATTTGTTGCTTGAGTTGGACTTTATACAAAGTCGCCATTAGTTAAGTAGGTAGTGTGTTGGCTTATTAGACGTAAGGCCTTGGTTCAAACCCCAGGTTAGACATTTCTAACAAAAACGAAAATATGAAAACATACATATTTCTGCGGTGACTTCCGCTCAGCAGATTTCTGGCAAAAACTCTGAGAGTGAATGAAAATTGCCATGAAAAGTTTCTCAAATATCTGTCGTTCTTATTCCACGTTAAACTGTAGGTCCCTCTACTCATAAATAAAATTAACACACATAATTTAAGTGGTGTAAGAAACTAGATCGTAATCCTGACTGGAGGATTGGACTTTGTATTTGAACGTAAGTAAAATCGCCATTCGTTCTCGTACCTGAAATCCAGAAATTTTTTAAGAAAATTTCGAATCATTCAAATGGTAACTCATGATCCACAACATGTTACAAGGCATACGTAAGTATGCTGACTGTCTCAGTTAAACTTACTTAATGGGTCATTACAAGCCTTTATTTAGAATTACGACCTGGCCATTAAAATTTAATTTGAGTTTCACAACCATTGCTCAATTGAACTGGGTATGCCACTTGCCTCGGTCAAGTTGGACATTGCGCGGAAATTCTCTCGGGACGCCAACCTATCCTGGGTCAGTCAATGAGGAGTCCTGCTCCACAGCTAGACTCATCTGGCCCTTGATGGATAGAAGGCGTACCAACCAATTACTTGGTCTTGGTCGTGACGTCAAATCAACCACAGTGGCTGTGCTTACAGGTCATTGCGTTATGGGTAGACACGCGGAGAGAATGAGACTCCCATTTAACGATTTCTGCCGTGGATGCAGTTCCGCTGAGGAAGAGGAGACTGTTATCCACTTTCTTTGTCAGTGCCCGTCCCTCGCTAGGTGTAGATATAGGCCATTTGGCTCGCCATTTCTTGTCAGCTTAACGAAGCTATCATCAATTGATATCAAGGATATAGCTTCGTTCATTAAACTTTCTGGCTGGGTTTCCAGTATGGGGTTGTCGTGCTTTTGTTGTGCAGCCCTTGCGCTGACCAACTTCTTCCTTTTCCCTGATTTTGGTGGAACTTGGTCAGTACAAGGACAGCGTTCACCCGTGGCATCACAACGGGCCGCTATGCGTCCTCAAGTGAGCTTTGTGAAATCAGAGCTACCACTCAGACCTAACCTAGACCTAACCTAACACAACCATTGCTAACAGATTTCCATGAGATTTGAGAAGAAAATGAAAAAGAAAATTGCGAATAAAATTCATTACTGAAAGCATGAAACGTTTTTCAAAAATCTATCGTTGGAAGTCGTCTTTAAAGCTTTAAGTCCTGCTACTCATAGAAGCAATAAACATACATAACATGGGTGCTGAGAGAAGTAAGGTTGTAATCCTGACTAAAGGTTTGTAATGATTAGTTAAGCTAGTAAAAGAAAACATGGAGGAATGTTTAGAGAGTTCTGGGCAGAATATATTAAAAAATCAAAATGATTTGTTAACACAAAAACCCCCATGATTCATTTAAAACGTTGCAGTTTTCTTTAACCACTCTCGAATGTACCTATACCGGTGTTATTATAGTCAATAATACATGGCATACTCTACAGCTGGGTAAGAGAAAGTTTTCTATGTTGTAAGTAATTCTCTCTCTCTCTCACACTTAGAACACCGTTTGTTTTTTTTCTTTCTTAAAAAACCTCAAAAAAAACTTACGTTGTGTTGTTTCTACACACACACACTTACACTTTAAATTTGTTTTTCTCTTTCCAGCCACACAACATGGCTACGTGTGCATGTGCATGTTTGACTGTGTTTTTGTTTTCTTTTAGTAGGTTATTTGCTGTTGTTGCCGCTGTTGTTGTTGTTGTTAACGGTGTCATCACTATTTTGTTCCAGTGCCTTTAAGGCTAAACACACAAAAGTTTGTTTGGAAAAATGCAGGTTAAATGCTGCTGCTTCTTGTTACACTTTTCAACATTATTTTCATATACACACACACATACGCATTCGCAAAGAATAAAATTGCTTGTTCTTTAAAATTCAATTTACATACATAACTTACGTATATGTGTGTGTAAGACAAAGAAAGATAGAGAAGGAGAGTGTATTTAACACGTTTTTTTTTTTATTTAATTACTACACAGGCTCTACTATTGCTCCCGACTATTTTTCTATTTGTTTTGAGTGTTTTTCGTATCTTTCTCTGCCTCTGACTCTTTCTCTTTTTCTATTTACCTTTTACCAAAGGGAATAATTGTTCATTTTGTTAGTTTTTTTTTCATATTTAATGGTACTTACTTTTCCTTGGCCTTTTTTTAACGCCGCGTCTTTTTCTTTTTGCTCTTTTGCGCTGCTGTTTCTCATGTAGTTTGTAAAACTGCAAGCAATAATGTTTTGTTGGGCAAAGGAAAAAAAATGTTTTTAACAAACACCGTGTCTCTTTTAATTACTAGTCAGAGAGAGCAGGACAGAGAGCCGCTTGATTATACACCCCACTGCGAGTGTAGGTGTGTGCGACTGTGAATTTTTGTCACACGATTTTTCTTTTTCTCCCTTTCAGGCATTATTGTCATCATATTTCCGTAAATAAATGTTCAAAAAGAGCTGCAAAGATAAATGGTAAAAAAAATACAGTAAAGGTTAGAAAAATAGCACAATAAAAGGAAAAAGAACAAAAAAAACTAAAGAAAACTTATTTAATATTTAGATTAGAAGACTATTTCAACAATATTCATGAAATATTTTGTTTTTTTACAGGAATTAAATTGAAAAATTTTGTACTGCACTGTAACCCCCAAACTGAAGTTTTATTCGTTTTTATTTCGAATGCATAAAAATCCTAAAAGCGACAGCCACACGTATTTCTTCACATAAGCTTTCTGCACTTACTTACTTTATTGGTCATTAAGTTAATTAATAATGTGTTAATTTTTATCCATGAGTGGCAGGACCTACAGTTTAAAGACGACTCTGAACAACAGATTTGAGAAACTTTTTAGTGGTAATTTGATTCACTCTCAGAGCTTTTTCCAGAAGACGCCTGAGGAAATATCTTTTTCTTTTCAATATGACAGAGTTGTAGACTACGAAAGACAGATTTCTTTACATGGCAATTCTATTGTACTCATAGAGTTTTTGTTAGAAAACAGCTGCGAGGAAGTTGCCGAAGAAATATTTGTTCGTATTTCGTTTTGTGGGAGATGTCTGGCATGGGGTTTGACCCGAGACCTTACGTATAATAAGCCAAAACTCTACCTACTACACTATGACGCCTTCACTTAATTGGTCATTACAACCCTTTACTCAGGATTACGCCCCAGCTTCCCACACCACTTATGTTGTGTGTTAGCTTTTATCCATGAGTTGAGAAACCTACAGTTTAAAGTTAATTCCGAACGATAGATTTTTATGAGAAGATTTTCATTACTAACTAGACTAACTCGCTGACTATGCATTATATCTGGTCGCAGCTAGAGGAAAGTCTGCGGTAGGGCATTTCCTAAGCTCCTTGCCATTTACTGGATGGTTTTGTGTTGCTGGTCGGTGTATAGCGACTTGTGTGATCATGCGGAATGCCTAGGCGCTCATATAACTGTCACAGAAATGACATAGGCCCTGGCATTAACGCTAATGAGACATACATACATAATTGGCCATTACAACCCCTCAGTCAGGATTACGGCCTAGCTTCTCACACCACTCATGTTGTGTGTGTTAATTTTATATATGAGTGGCGGGACCTACGGTTTAAAGTCGATTCCGAACAACAGATTTTTGAGAAACTTTTCATGGCAATTTTATTTTACTCTGAGAGTTTTTGCTAGAAATCTGCTGAGAGGAGGACGCCGAAGAAATATTGCATTTCATATTTCGTTTTGATGTCTGACCTGGGCTTTGAACCGTGGCCTTACGTCTAATAAGCCGACAAACTACCTACTAGACTACGGCGACTTCGATGAGACACCGATTAGTAAATATCTCCAATCATTCTGCGTCGATCCTTCCTGAGAATACAAAAATGAAATCGTGTGATAATAGATCCTGGAGATCATATTCATAACATCTCACCTTCCGATTAATATTTTTGATTAGAACATGAATTCTCGTTGCATTCCATACATTGATCATTCATTCATGATTGATCATTACAACCTTTCAGTCAGGACTATGGACCTAGTTTCCCACACCACTTATGTTGTGAAAGTTAATTTTTATCCATGAGTGGCGGCAACTACAGTTTGAAGTCGATTCCGAAACAACAAACTTCTGAGAAACTTTTTGCATTCCATACCCTTATTAAGAAATCTTTTGAATTTTTCTTTTGCAGGCCTATTCATTTTATTAAAAGTCTTAAAGAAAGAAAATTTCAACTTGTGGGAACATTTTTCAAATTCGAATTTCGTTTTCCAAATGATAAGAAGACACAAGTTTTTATGTCGTTTTTTCGCCATAAAAAAAGAACCCCAAAAGGAAATAAAAGGAAATGTCTATAGGCTAAACGAAGACCTCGTAATTGTTTTATCAGCAATTATTTGAAACTGAATCCCTAACAATTATCAAATGCCTCTCAACAGCCCAGCTTAGCTCATCATCATTATCAGCAACCCAGTCATCATGCTTATCATCTTGATTTCATTGGGCATGTTTTCATCTTCTTCGTTTGCTTCGTCTTCTTATGTTTTTAAATGCCCAAGTGATTATTAAAAAGGTATTCCCATGTTAAACATGGCCATTGTTTTCAATTCATATTTCCGTTTCCTTTTTTAATTTCATTGTGTTGGCAAGTTTTGTTTCTCCGGGTTTTTTGTTCTATTTTTTCCTTTTGTTTCTGCAAAACATTCTTGTCTAACCAACTAAACGGGTCAGAAAAAAGAAAGGAATGAAAGAAACAAAAAAAAAACAAACCAGAACAATAGAAAGAGATATGAACTAGAAAAACAGGGTCATTAGGCTCTCCCTCTCTCTCTCTCTCTCTGTGGTAATAGTTTGTCAAGCAAGAGATAATTTAATTATTTTTTATTGGGGGCCTATTTTTTCAAGTTGCCAGAAATGTTTAAGAATGTTTGTTTAATGTCTTCTGAAAACGTAAAAAAACTAAGCAAAGCTTAAGCAAAAGTTTTTTAAATTTTCTTCGATTTTCACTTTTTAGTTTAAGGGCCTATTTACTAAATTTAAATAATTGCACAAGGGCTAGAGCATTCTTTTCTTTGGTTAATGTTGTCCAATAAAAGTATTGAAAAGAAAAATCAATAATGCCGTACAAAAGCAGCGTTAAAAGAGGACCTGATGTATAAAATGTCATTTAACCTGACATTTTTATATTTCTTTACCAAGCTGAGACAGGCTGTGCCATCGAATGCAGTAACAGTTGTGCATGAAATGTTGAAAACAAAGGAAGGTAATGGTGGGAGAGAACACAAGATTTATAGGAATTTAATAGAAGTCCAATAACCCCATATTAGAGGATGTTTTTTTGGAATTCGGTTTGTTAGCGTAAAATTTTTTCAGTATAAAAAAAGATTCGCAACATGTCACAATGCAAAAAATAAAGCATTTCAACAACTATGCTTGCAAGTTATGGAAATTTGTTTTTAAAATTCATGCTGTTTGCGATTGAGTTTATTTTCGGCTCAATAACTAGATTCGCAAACACCGAACATAATGTGAAACGTAGCGAAACGCTGTTCAGAAGCTGTCTATGAAACCAGAAATATCCACTCTTTGATGTGGTTTATTGGCCAGGGACTCATTTACTAGTAGTCCTTCAACAACGATGAAAATGATCACAATCTAGTCAACGGAGTCAAGGTATCATGTAATGATTATTGACTCCTTTTTTAAACGGGAAATGAAAGTGGACTTGATTGACTTGTGGTTTCAAACTAGAAGGTTTCATATGGGCTATATTGATCCAGAAGTTTGGTGTGAAATTGATCTTACATTCTAGAGTACTCCATAGGCCGTTAAGATCAGGCGATTTGACTCCACTAGACTATTATTACTGGTGCTACGTAAAATCCCTTAGGTATACATACATACATACATTACAACCCTTCAGTCAGGATTACGACCTAGTTTCTCACACCACTTATGTTGTGTGTGTTAGTTTTATACGAACGACAGATTTCTGAGCAACTTTTCATAGCAATTTTATTTACTCTCAGAATTTTTGCCAGAAATCTGCTGAGAGGAAGTCGCTGAAGAAATACTTTTTGTATTTTATTTTGATGTCTGGCATGGGGCTCGAACCCTGGCTTTTCGTCTAATAAGCCAACACACTACCTACTAGACCACGGCGACATACATAATTGGTCATTACAACCCTTCAGTAAAGATTACGACCTAGCATCTCACACGACTTATGTTGTGTGTGTTAATTTTATACATGAGCGGCGGACGCCACAGTTTAAAGTCGAATCCCCACGGACAGTTTTTTGAGAAATATTTCACGGCAATTTTTTTCACGCAAAGTTTTTGCCACAAATCTGCTGATATTTCGTTTTGATTTCTGACCTGGGGTTTGAACCGAGGCCTCATGTCATATGAGACTACACACTACGTACTAGACTACGGCGAGGTAGGGGGAAATGTCATTAACAATTCCAGCCCTGCATAGCAATATTACAGCGACTATGTTTCTTTATTTTTAATTTTTAAAAACCAAAAATTTTAAAAATTACGCATTGGGACAGAAAAACTTAAAACAAGTAATTCCAGTAATTTAAGTACAAGGAGTTTCAAAGCCAAGCTCAATTGGTACCAGCAACAATCCCTTGCCATTGCAGTTTTAGCAGATCTCTTACGAAAAACTAATTTCGTTTTCCCATTAGTGATCGCTTCTCTTCCTCCGCTTCTTAGGGAATAGAGATGTGTCCGTTCTGAGATGTATGTACGCCCTTAAAGCTCTACAGGCTGTAACGCCAAAATCCATCAGTTGTTACTGTCATAGTGGGCGTCTACAATCTGCATTTGTCTTAAGAAAAGGCCGTAGTTTGAAACCTTTGGCAGTAGATCCAAAATTCATCAAAAGCTCCCAATAAACCAAAACAACTACGACAAGACAAACACTCAGTATTCGGCAAATTTCTAAGCATTACTACCCGTTTAGTCAGGACGACAACCTAGCTTGTCACACCACGTATGTTATGTGCGTTAATCTTATTCATAAGTGCCGGGCCTTACTGCTTAATGTCGACTCTGTACGACAGATTTTTGAGAAGCTTTTCATGGCAATTTTATTTACTCTGAGAGTTTTTGCCAGAAGGCTGAGAGGAAATCGCTGAAAGAAATATTTTTTATTTCGATTTGCTTTAACTGTGTAAGCTGGGAAGTGAACCGTGACCTCACGTCTGACAAACCAACAAACTGCATACTAAACTACGGCACTTTTATATCCGTGAGACGGTTTAGTATTATTTGGATGCCCAACTAGCATAGTTTCGATACCAGCCTGTAGTAAGCTTTCTGTTATTGCAACCCTCGAGTAGACAGTAAGTCGCCGTGGTCTGGTAGGTAGTGTGTTGGCATATCAGACGTGAGGACACGGTTCAAACCTCAGGTTAGACGCCTCCAACATAATGAACAATGAAACAATATTTCTTCGTTGACTAACTCTCAGCACATTTCTAGTAAAAACTCTGCAGGTAAATAAAATTGCCATGAAAAAGTTTCTCAAAACTCTCAAGCTTATTTGAAATCGATTTTAAACTGTAGGTCCCGCCAATCATATATAAAATTAAAACACACAACATAAGTGGTGTGAGAAACTGTGTTGTAATCCGGACTGTAGGATTGTAAAGACCAATTATGTATGTATGTATGAGTAGATAGTAATACGCTGCCAGTAATATAAAGTCGAGCGAGGATCAAGTCGATAAGCTCACGTAAAGTAAGCTTCCAACACTTTACATGTGTGGTTGAGGTATAATGCAGTCAACTTGTAATCCTAGACCGTTGAGCAAGTGCTACAGCTAATGTAAAATACCAAAACAGTACTAAAATTTATGCAAGGATATCAAACATAGAATGATTCTAAAATCTCGAAAAGATGTTCTATGGTAAAAGTAAGAGACATTCCCTATATAGCTGATAAATAATTGCTGCAACAATTTTCCCGTTCATAATTTTCTTTCTTTACAAATGCCATGACAAGGCAAATTATAAACAGTTTCCTTTGCTGCATTTCCTTTGGACTTTAAAAGTTGCAAAGCCTTTAGCAGGCGACTATTTCCTCTTGTAGTTCCTTTCACAAATCAAAACAATACACACAGCAGCACAAACAATAGTCTTCACAAATAATAAAAGAAAACACACACACATACCTACACTTAAATCAACAAAGAGAGAAAGAAAGAGAAAAACAACGATGGAGAGAGAGAAGCAAAGAAAGAAAGAAAAAAGAATTACTCCCAATTAACCGAATACATCTTAAAAGAAAATTTTGTGGCGTTGATTAATGTTTTTCTTATTCTTCAACTGACAGGACATGGGTCAGAAATTCTTCTTGTTTTTGTTTTTTTTTCTTGTTGCTTTTGCTACTTATGTATACTTACTCATGCACACACACACATATACACATACTCGTACACTTAGTTTTGTAAAGATATTCCAAAGAAATATTGTATGTTACGCTCTCTCCCTCTTTCTCTCTCTATTTATTTTTTTGTTTCTCTTGTTTTATTATAAATTAAAGCAAAAGCAACATGTTTTTCTTTTTTTCTCTTTTTCATTTCTCTGTCCCTCTCTCTCTCTATCTCTGTGTGTTTAATTTGTTTTTTTTTTCTTCTTCCTTTCATTATTTTTTTCTTGTTTTGTCAAGCAGGGATTTCTTGAGATACCGTTAAAGAAGCTTAAACATTATTTACAGCAACAACAACAACAACAAACAGAAAGTCTTATTAAAACTGTAATAAGCAATTGCCTCATGGTTTTCATTTCAGCTACTGCTGTTGTTGTTGTCGTTGTCTTTGCAAAAAAGATACAAAACATCTGTATTCCCTTGAAAAGAGCTGGTGAGAGTATTATGCATGGCTATGAGAATAAATATGAATGGGAGTAATAGTGTGTGTATGTGTATGTGTAAGATAAGTGTATTTAAAAACAAGTTTATCACTTTAAGCAGAGACAGTAAAAAGCAACAGCAACAGCAGCTGAATCTTTTGTACGATTTAATATTCTTTATGGCTTTTGCCATCCTTTACACAAATGATGATATGAGTAGGGGTGTGTGTTATAAAATGCAAACGTATGTGTGAGTTAACAGTGGTGGTCAAGCAGTTAGAAACGTTGTTTTAAAAAAATAAAATTCTAGTTTTTTAAGACTGACGCTATCGATTGTATAAAAATTGATTGTTTGAGAGAATTATGGGAAGGATCAGTATCATGATAACAGATGCTTTTAAGGTTAAATCATCCAAGACATTGTTTTTTATCCTTAACTGGCTACCACCAGACTTGTTGCCGGAACAAGTGGCTGCGCATGTGGAAGTAATACTGTAAGTCATAAGAGCATGGATGTATAGGAGCTATAGGTTAGGTTAGGTTAGCGTGGTAGCTTTAATTTACCAAAAAGCTCACCTAAGCACGCATAGCGGCCCGTTGTGATGCCACAGGTGAACGCAGCCTCTGCACTGACCAAGTTCCTCCGATCCAAGGAGGGGGAAGTTGGTCAGCGCAAGGGCTGCACATTTTCCAAAAAGCACGACTACCCCACGCTGGAAAACCAGCCAGAATGTTTGATGAACGAGGCTATGTCCTTGATATCAATGGACAATAGCTCCGTCAAGCTGACAAGGATCGAAGAGCCAAATAACCTATATCTGCATCCCGCAAGGGATGGGCATTGGCAGAGGAAGTAGATGACAGTCTCCTCCTTCTCGGCGGATCTGCATCCACGGCAGAAGTCGTTAAATGGGAGTCGCATTCTTTCCGCGTGTCTACCCATAACACCGTGGCCTGAAAGCATGGCCACTGTGATCGAGATGCTATTACGGCCAAGTCCAAGTACCTGGTTGGTACGCCTCCTATCCATTGTGGGCCAAGTGAGCCTAACGATGGAGCAGGACTCTTCATTGACGCAGGACCGGTTGGCATCCCGGGAGAATTTCCGCGCAATAGCCAGTGTGAACGAGGTAAGTGGCATTCCCACGTTGATTGAGGAAGATTCCTGAAGTAGTGCGCCAGCCCTGGCCAGCTCGTTGGCCCTGCAGTTTCCTGGAATATCGCAGTGTCCGGGAACCCAGACAAGTGTGACGCCGAGGCGCCCAGAAAGGAGATTGAGGCAGCTACAGGAGCTAAGGTCATGCCAAAATCTTAGGTATGTTTGTCGTGAGCATATCCTTAACTTGTTTTCGATCCTGATTTTACAGAGAATCCTTTAATGATAATGGTTTACGACCTTCCGCGAAAAATCATTCAAGTTTTCACTGATGGTTCCAGTTCATGCAACAAAGTCGGTTGAAATCTTTTCAAAATAGTTGAATCTTAGATTATCCATTGGAATATCGGATTACTATAGTACAACTCAGGCTGAAATAGTAGCTATAAAGACTGCAGCTGGGCGAATACCATATCAGGGTATATCTTACACTGATGGTATACGCATATTACCTAACAGTTAAGAGGCCATTTGATCCTTAGCACACTCTCTAAGGTTGTTTAACAATACCGGGTGTCTTTGGAGAAGATAGCGAGACATTCGACTGGTTACCTTCATATTGGTTCCTGGATACAGGAACAACAAAGGTAACAACATAGCGGGCACTCATGCATAAGCTGTTTTAACAGAAAATTCAATTGAATTCCTATATAAGATTGGCGTTCCTCTGTAGGGAGGCAAACAAATGGTTCCTCACAGAAACTTCATTCGTTGACAAAGGTAAGCTGGGATAATGAACCGACTTGTAGAAATTCAATCCAGATCTGGTCCGATATGAATATATGCAGAACAGAATGTGTATTAAGCCTAACTTTATAGCAGTTATAACGATACGCAGGCCTCAGGGTATTTACGCCTAAAGATTGGGAAGACGAAGAAGTATAGCAGACCATAGAGCATCTTCTCTGTTATTGTCTAGGGCTTGGGGACATAAGAAGATGAATTCTTGGGCAACCAGAATTTGTTGGCAAAACATGTCCAGCCAAAGACGATTTGAAAAATATTCTCGGGATGTTGGAAAGATGTCAACCATGAGCTGTAATCATAAGTAAGGATCCAAGTAAGCTGTGCCCTGTAAGTGCAGTTTTCTCCTTTATTTCTGAACTGGTCTGACGATTACTGCCAAAGTGATTATAATTTGAAAAGCAGCACATTGGATTGTATATCCATACATACGTAATTTATCATTACAACCCTGCGGTTAGGAGTAAGACCCAGCTTCTTACACCACATGAATGGCGGGACATACAGTTTTTAGTCCACTCCGAACGACCAATTTTTTTTTTTTGGGAAACTTTCCATGAACATTTTATTTCACGCTCAGAATTTTTGCCAGAAATCTGCTGAAAGGAAGACGCAGAAGAAATATTTTGTTTTGTTGGAGATGTTTGACCTGGTGTTTGAACCGTGGCCCTACGTCTAATAAGCCAACACACTACCTACTAAACTACGATGATTTCTGTTGAATTGTAATTCCTTTAATATAATTCAGATTCCAAAAAAAAAGCAAAACAGGTTTTACCCTAAAAAAATAAGGGCTACCGGGAGTCAAAGTTTTTCTATGCCAACAACATGGTCTTCAAAGCAATAGATTTGAAAAACATGTTCCTTGCGAATATTTTTACTAATTAGAAGGCCACCACTGTAATCATAAATGCATGATAATAAATTCTTTCATTTTTTTCCAATACTGTTTCAGTTTCTGTAACAAATTTGAGTATGAATTTAGTTTCTATGGAATTTTTTTAATCTCTCTTTCTCTCCCTGCTTTCTTGTTCTTATGTTATTTTATAATTTGCTTAAAATTTTTTAATTAAAAAAATTGTTTTAATTAAGGGATATTAATTAAACAGTATTTAAATTGTTTTAAAAATTTTTAATTTTTTTCTTCTTAAATTCTTCTTCAATTTCTGTAAAATCTTAAAAAAAATTTTTTGTTTCCAAAATAAAATTTTTGGACAGAAAACACAATAAAAATTTGTGATTTTTTTTCAACACTAATTAGTGTTTAATTTATGCAATGACAACATGGCATTACTTTTCTTTTTCTCTTTATTTTCTTTTATTTATTTATTTTCATTTGAAATGTTGTTCTCTCTTTTGCTCTGTTTTTATGTGAACATTTGAAAAAAAAATGACCTCAAAAGTATCATTAAAGGGTTAAATATTCAAATTAAAAGTAAACACAATAAAAACAGAGTTCCTTCCACACACACACACACACACAGTAATAACTCTGACACAAAAGACGAAAAACTGAGAAATAATAACAACAACAACAGCAACAACAATAATATTTTTATCCTTTATTTTAACATGCCTTTACAGTAATCTATACTTGCATTGTGTTTTGTGTGCTTTTTTTCCTCTAGTAGTGGCCCCTTCTTTCACTCTCTCCCTCTTTGTATACTAAGCATACTCTTTACAATGATTTGTTGTTGTTTTATTTGTTTTCTTCTTCTCTGCTCTTTTACTTGCACACTCTTGTGCATACAAACACAAAAGTTTTCTAAAAAAAAACGAATTCAAGCTTAAAAAGAGAAATCTTTTGTTGTTTTGGTTTTTGACAAAAAATACGACTTTTTTGTTGTGCTTCTTCTTTTAATTTTTCTTATTTACTTACACACATACACACGGGCATACATGTACACATAGTGCATAGTGGAGCTTTGGTAATAAATTAGTTGAAGGATAATGCAGCTGTTCGTAGAAGGCATATTTTTAAATGCTTGTAAATCCTATTAGAATTTAAGGAATGCCGGACATATTATATATCATTGGAAAGGAAATTTTATCAGCTACTTTACTCAAAATATTAAAAATATTTTCGTACATGATCTCTGAGCAATTATGAATGCCACAAGGTTTCTTTTGTAAAAGTTACAATAAAAAATTGGTTTCGAAATTCAATTTAATTACGCTTACATTACTTATAGGCTCTTTCAATTGCGACTTCTAAGCTTTGCCAATTGATAAAGAACATCTTGTTGCATGAACAATCATAGACAGCGACAAATGTTTGCTGAATGGGATCTGGTGCAAGTCAAAAGTGCACGTTTTTTTCATCGAAAAACTATCTTTAGCGATGATATCCATTTCTAGATGAAGACGTGGTACGTGAATAAACAAAATTCTTGAATTTGAAATAATACCAATTCATATGAGATGAATTCAACGCCTCCAATGTATTCCAAAAAAGTCAGTGCTTGATGTGAATTTTGGGCTGAAGAAAAATGACATCACTGTCAATGGAGAGCACTACAGATCGATGATTACCAAACATCTTTAGGCTTGAATATAATGATCTGGACACAAACAACATATGGTTTTAACAGAACGTTGCTACATGCCACACAGCTCATGCCATATTGGATATCCTGCGCAAGCGATTTGAGGGCAAGATTAAGTCACGTATAAGTGATGTGAACACGTTTGTATTGCATTAACATGGTCAGGTTTTGCCATGTATTTGATGAGCTCAATAGAGAATAAATGCTCTTAAGCTGTTCCCATAAGGCTACTAATTTTAATTTGTTTTAATTTTTTTTTTTGTCTGTGACCAGCAATCTGCCTTGAGCAGCCAGCTTTGATTAAGAGCAGCAGTCTTCTGGCTAAAAATTTAACAGTAAATTAGATTGCTGTAGGTAGGTATGTAGATTGGAGTATCTGCTTTGATATAAGCTCACTTGAGCACGCATAGTCGCCCATTGTGACGCCGCAGGTAAACGCAAATCCGAGTTCCCCCAAACTAGGGAAGAAGTTGGTCAGCACAAGGGCTGAAGCACGACTACTCTAAACTGGAATACAAGATCGAAAGTCCGAAAGAATTTCCGCCCAATGGCCAATTAAACCGAGGTAAGTGGCATACCCAAGTCGATTGACAAGGATTCCGGAAGGAGTGCAGCAACTCAGGCGAGCCCGTCGGCCCTGCAGTTTCCCGGAATGTAATTGTGCCCAGGGACCCAGACAAGTGAAGCTCTGAAGAGCTCAGAAAGAACGTCGAGACAGCGGCGACACTAACGAGCTGTCGTGGAGTTAACCATAATGCTCGATAGAGATCCTGACTATCAGAGAAGATTGAGATACGGGTGAAAGAAGCATTGATGATTATCCATTGACCAGCTATTACTATATATGGCTATTACTAGATTGCCGTGAAAAATTTCTTAAAAATTTGTCCTTCAAAGTCTGACATTAAACTGTAAGTCACGCCACTCATGCATAAAATTAACATACACAACGTGGGTGGTGTGAGACTCTAGGTTGTATTCTTGGCTAAGTGGTTGTAGTGAGCAATTATATACGTTCGTATAACTTGTTAAACATTTGGAAATTGATGCATTGAACTGATTTGTTCTTCTCACTTTCATTGGGATTAGTTTTCTCATGAAAATATATCCATTTCTGGTCAAAATTTTTCTCAAACGAATATTATTTCAAAAGCTTAAGAAGAATATAAAAGTAAATAATTTGAGCATCGCCTTTCAAAGCTTATTGATTCTCAAATTATTTTTAAAAATTTTTGCTTATTTTTTTATTTTGATATTCTTCATATTTTTTAACTTCTGTCCCACTGTATGGCTATGTCTTATAATCAACGTAAATTTCTCTTAAAACATTGTCAAAAGTATTGTTTACATTTGGTTTATAAATCAGCATCAGCATGTACATATACGTGTGTATATCAATGTGTATGTATGTGTCTGTGTTGTTAATAGAAATTTACATTTTCTCTCTCCATTTAAAACTATTACTTGCACACACACACCATGCTCAACAATGAACCAAATGCTACTGCCCTCTCCTCTATCTCTCGTTTTCTCACACTCTCTTGGTTTTGTTTTTATTTTTTAACAGGTTTTTTGTTTTTGTTCTTCTCAAACTTTACTAATACATTTACGAGAGAGTGTAATGGTTGTAAAAGAGCTTCGCTTCGTCGTTGTTATTGTCTTTGATTATACAACTTACGATGAAACTTACGATGTTAAGCATTCGTTCGTATTTTATGTGTGCGTATAATTGTGTAAGTGTATGCAAAAGAGTGACATAAAGGAAGGTAATGTGTGTGTGTGTGAGTGTGTTAGTATTGTTATTATAAGAAGTAGTTTATTATACCACTACCGTTACTAGTCGTAGAACTATAATCATTATCACTACAATTACAAGTTGATTCTTGGAAAAAAATTAAGTATTCAAGTACCCTACACGGGCAATATGGCCTGAAGTTGTCTGAAAATGGTTTAAAGGTAGAGGCAGGTAAAGTGGTGGATCATTGGCCTTAAGGGCAATTGTTCATGAGGTTTTTAAGCTGAGCTTCAAACAGTTTCGGTGGGCGCCACATATAAGCCACAGAGAAGTATCAGAGACGAGCTTATAATATAATTTTCGAATTCCAAGGGTTCATTGAGAGCACAGGCTTAGTTTGTAACAGAATTGTGGCTGGCCTTGGAGTACTATGGTAATTTGCTGCGATGCAGAAAGTTATGCTTTCCTGCCCCCATTTCGCTTAGTGATCGCTGGCAATGAAATCGATGATGAACTAAATGATGATGATGAATTAAAAGATCCGATGCAGATGCAGGGTCAATCGGATCTAGGCTAACCATAGCTTTGTGCTTCTTACGCTGTACTAAGCCATCTTGTCAGTCGTTGCGAAGGCTTTTAAAATAGTTTTCTTATTAAACCACATCTTCCAATTACTCTATTGTCCTTTTGAACTAGTTTTCCTGCATTATTTTGCTTCTTTTCTTGCCTTTCCTTATGCTTGTCCTTTACAAGGCTGGTATAGGTTTTTCATTACATTTTTTTCTTTTTTTTCGTAGAGGAAGTTGTAATGGCTGCCTGTTCCTGCTGAACAACAACAACAAAAAAACTTACAGACGCATTGAAAATTTTTAAAAATTATTTTCTTTTCTTTGCACAAAACAAAAAATGACAACAAAAAAAAAATGGAAAGCAAACCCTGATTTATAAGAAGGAGGCCTATTGTTCTAATTTCTTTACTTTTTTCTCTTCGCCTTTTGCCTGCTTCTCGAGAAATGCATAAAGTTTTCATAATAATTTCAGTTTTTCTAGGAAAAAAATTTTTTAAATAAGACAATTAAAGCAAAAGAGAGGCAGAGAGAAAGAGAGAAACAGAGAAGCAGAGGAAGAGCATGATTTTATAACCACTTTACAACTTTCAAGGTAAAAAACATTTATTTGTACAAGGAAAAATTGTAAGAAATTCATGGAAATTCATGGTAATTCTTAGAAATTCTCGCACAATAAATTTTGAAAACACAAAGAAGAAGAAGATGAAGAAGAACAAGAAAAATGTTATGTTTTAAATTAAGTTTCTTAACTTTAATTGTAATGCCAATTTCACTGCATTAAACCTGTTATAATTATTATATTGTAGTTGGCATAAATTGCTGGCTGATTTTATGTTTTCTTGGCCTTAAAAATTATTTTCGTTTTTGGTCTTGAAATAAACTTAACTACAAAAGTGGAAGGGGGGGGCAAAAGTGAGTACATGGATTGATTTGCATTCATCTCACTAAATTACTTGTAGTTTTGGCAGTACTTTGAAAACCTTAAGCTAACATCTGCATTCCTATTGGACAAGGCAAGTCAAACGTTTCCTCGTGACTTTATTTTTATCACAAGGAAAGTTTCTTTTGTTTATCACACGTTCCTTCTTCCTGAGCGCTTCAGCGTCTCGCTGGTCTGGGTCCCAGGGCACAGTAATGTTCTGGAGAACTGTAGCGCCGACGAGCTCGCCAGAGCTGGTGCACTCCTTCCGGAATCGTCTTCGATTAAGTTAGGCATGCCACTTGCCTCGTTCAAGTTGGCTATTGTGCGAAAATTATTTCGAAACGTCAACCTATCCTGGGTCAATGAGGAGTCCTGCTCCATCGCTAGACTCACCTGGCCCTTGATGGATAGTAGGCGTACGAACCAGTTGCTTGGACTTGGTCGTAACATTATCTCGACTACAGTGGCCATGCTTACGGGCCATTGGGTAATGGGCAGACACGCGGAAAGGGTGCGGCTCCCATTCAACGACTTCTGCCGCGGGTTCAGATCCGCTGAGGAAGAAGATACTGTTATCCACTTTCTTTGTCAGTGTCCGTCACTTGCTCGGTGCAGGAATAGATTATTTGGCTCTCTGTTTCGTGTCAGCTTGACGGAGCTATCATCTATTGATATCAAGGATATTGCTTCGTTCATCAAACTTTCTGCCTGGTTTTCCAGTATAGGTGTGCTTTTGGTGTGCAGCCCTTACCCTGGCCAACTTCTTCCTCTTCCCTGATTTTGGTGGAACTTGGTCAGCACATGGACTGCGTTCACCCGTGGCAACGGGTCGCTATGCGCGCTCAAGTGAGCTTTGTGACATGATCAAAGCTACCACTAAGACCTAACCTTATCACACGTTGTGCATCTCTGGACTTCAGAAACTTTAGTCACAAATGCATTACGTGGCAGAATTTATGACTGAAAATCTCTTGACTTACTAGAACAGTCAGAGAGTTTTAACGTCCGTTCTTCTGGATGAATGTCTACTATTTCTGAGAGAAATTTCGATTCATTCAAAGGTAACTCTTATTTGGATACCTGCACATAACGACTTACTTATATTCAAACATAATTGCTCATTACAACCCTGTAGTCAGGATTACAACCTTGCTTCTCACACCACTTATATTGTGTGTGATAATTTTATACATGAGTGGCGGCAACTACAATTTAAAGTCGACTCCGAACGACAAATTTGTGATGAAATTTTCATCCAATTTTATTCACTCTCAGAGTTTTTGCTTACTTGCTTTCATAATTGATTATCACAAACCTTTTTAGTCGGGATTACAATCTAGTTTCTCACGCTAACCTTGTTTTGTGTGTTAATTTTATCCACGAATGGTTGGACCTACAATTTAAAGAACTTTTCATGGCACTTCTTATATTCTCAGAGTTTTTGCAACAGGATTGCTTAGTGAAAATACATTTTCCATATCAGTCTTACCAGCCGGCGACTGATCGCTTTATTTTGTTAACAAAATTACGTTAGAATTTTTTCTCGTATATACGAGGCTCAGTAACAAGAGAGAACACATTGAGCACACATGAACTTTTTTCTTAAACTGCCGATAAAGTGGAGAAAAGCAACAGAAACATAAAAAATATTTGAAGCACATAAATAGGGGCTTATCCTAGACAACTTTTTAAAACACTTAACTATTTTGGACAATTTTTTTTGTTGTGTATTAGTGTGTTAAAATAAAAATGTTGACAACATTTCTCTCTGAGTTAAAATATTAGAAGCATATAAATAGGCGCTTATCCTAGGTTACTTTTTAAAACACTTGCCTACTTTTTCTGTATTTGTTTTGGTGTGTGTTTTAATATAAAATAAAAATATTTTGTGTTTCCTTTCCAACACCTTGAATTGGTTACACAAATTCATAAGAAATGCCTACGTATTCAAGCTAAGAAAAAAACCAAAACACATGCTATTACGGTATATTTACTACCACAAAGAAGACAAAGAGAGAGAGAGAGAGAGAGAGATAGAGGCGAAGAATATAAATGAAAATTTTATTTTAAAATTTAAGGTAAATGCTTCAAATAATGCTTAAATGTTGGCATGTTAGTGTAATACGTTTAGTAAAATTACTCGCTCTCTCTCTCTCTTCCCCTCTTTCTACCTCCCTCTAGCCTTACAGTGCATTTGAGAGAGATTATATAAAAAATATAAAAAATTTAACATTTTTCTTGTTCACTGCGTATATTTCCATTCACATTCACAATCATATTTACACTCCCACATACAAACATACATATACGTATACTAGGTATATAGGTATGTGTATAGTATGTATGCATGTGTATTTGTTAGGCAGTTTGTAGAACGTAGAACATCTTTTTTAAAACAGCAGGTGGTAACTGTGGCATTCCAAAGTAATTTTAATACCCACACACTAATCCCCACTGTAAACATCATTAGCCAATATTATTTGAATTAAATTTTATGATGAGAACAACAACAACAACAACAACAACACCAGCAACAACAACAATAAAACACAGTTTCTTTATTATCATTATCATCGTCATCATCAACATTTTACTTCTTTACCTCATCTTCATTATGTTGTTGTTTAGTTTTTTTTTTGTTTCTCTCACTTTTAATGGGCGAGAGAGAGTATAAGCATAACTGTTTAATTCTCACCCAAAAGTAGCCATACAATACGAAATTTATTTACATGCACACACACACACATATTTATTCCAAATGTAATATGTATTGTGATGTAAGTAATGTTGTTTGCCAGTGTGTTTTGTCTTTTAAATTTTGTTGTGCAAGAGTAACAGTGTAATAGAGTGAGAGAGAGAGAGAGAGGTGGAGGGTAAAATGTAGCATTAGAGAAAACTAAAGGGACATTTGCAAACAATTGTGGTCCATTTCAAATGCTCTGTCATTCTATGCTTCACAACAGTATGTGTGCTTGCTTACTTGCTTGCTGGCTTGCCTGTGTGTGTCCGTGTTCTTGTGTAAGCACAAGTGTAAATTAATATTGTTGTAAACCATTACAATATGGTTGAAATTAATAGCATAGGTTTTATATTTTTAAATAATTCATAAAGATTTTGAATACATTGTTGCGTGAAACAACACAAGCTTTAAATGGTTTCATACTGTTTACATAAAAAAGAATAAAAAAAGCAAACAAACAACAACGAAAATTACTTTATCTAAGATTTACAATAACAATACAACAGTAAGATTCTAGAAGTTGCCAAATGGAATATAAATCATGTATAAAGGCTTGAGAAACGTAATGTTTCTCTGAGTAGTTTTCGGGGAAAAATTTAAAAATTCTCAAAAATCTATCGTTCGTAGCCCCAACACTAAGAAATTAAAAATTAAAACACACAACATGAATGGTGTAAGAAGCTAGGTTGTAATCCTGACCAATCATTATACGTGGCAATCAGATCTTCAAGGAAGACACAGTGTGCTGCCCTATACATCATCTTGCAACATCCTTTTAAGTCGAGGAACACCAAACCACTTAGGCTATCCTATGATGGTCCCACTCATTATCCAGAAGGCTGGAAACTGTTGCTTGGCTCTGCTGGCAGCGTATTCTTAAATCGTAAATCCATCCATGGCACAAGAGAGATTCTTATGGGCCACTGTCCCTTTGGTACTCTTGCCAAAAGATTTGAAATTCTTCAGCAGCAGCTAGGGATCCTTAAGCCAGCTCTTGACCATGAAGATTGCTGCAATGGCAAGATGTATTTTAGACTTGAGTTTGCTTCCTTCCAGGGAATGTTTGATTATCGTATACCGCGGCACCTTTTTGTAAACATTGGGTTGGATGCAGGGCATTAAGTGGGATGCTTAAGGTGGTATGGAGTTAATACCAATTCTCAATAGCAATTTCAAGTCAATAGGGGGCGACACGGCGTAGTGGTTGAAGGACTTCAAGAGTTCGAGAAATCCCGGTTCAAATACCAGTTAATGCGAAAAGGAATTAAAAAAGAAAATTAATGAACAGAAAATCTCAGCATATAATGAATCGTAGCTTCCAGACAGTGCAACACCAACAATGAAGCTCATAGGAGGGCTAGGCAACACCATCTTGTTTGAAAGACTGGGACTCGTTAGCAAAACATTCCTTACATTTATACTCAACCAGTCAGACGTAGTGGATGTAGTGAATGCGTTACTATTATGCGAGATGTATTGGAATAAAGCTTTACGAATAGCAAAAAAACTCCACAAGTAATACCGTGAACTGATATTGTAAAAGCTATGCAGTACTTTAGAGGATACATACAGCTTTAAGAAGGCCCATCCTGTGATAAACAAATCGGTCAAGGATATATAGTGGAAATGTAGTGAGAATGACTGGTAATGGAGTGAACTATTTGTCATCCCTAGGGAATCTCGTGGCCATCTATGCCATCGAACAATATGCTCAAATGATGGCAGTATTATCTGATTGCCAGGCCGCCATCTAAGCATTTAGCTGCTATGGGGTTAAATCGAGAATACTGCAGCTCAGGCTGGGTAAGCTGAACTAACTAGGCAGGAGAAATGAATTCCATCCTGTTGGATTCCATTTCATATAGGAACTGATGAAAAGATACATTTGCCTGCTGCTTGCTTGTGATGATGTAATGCAAGGAGAGTAAGTTAGGTTAGGTTAGAGGACGTGTACTTGTCAATTAAGACAAGTACAGTACCCGGAGGTCGAAATGACCCATTGTACAAGGTCCTAGTTTCTCACACCACTTATGTTGTGTGTGTTAATTTTATACATGGGTGGTGGGACCTACTTAACTCGACTCCGAACGACAGATTTTTGAGAAACTTTTTCATGGCAATTATTTACTCTCAGAGTTTTTGCCAGAAATCTACTCAGAGGATGCCTTGCCTGGGGCTCGAACCCAGGTTTTTGCGTCTAATAAGCCAACACACTACCTACTAGACTACGGCGACTTCAAGGAGAGTATGTTAGAGAATATGTTGTAGCAGTGGGAGGAAGGGAAGATGGACAGCGTAGGATATTTTTCTCAAGCCAAACGGGTTTGAGAGAATCTACACTTTTCCTTAATAACTACAGGGGAACGGATTAGAGTATTGCATCAGACTATTTAGCAACAGCCTGAGTAGATAACCGGCAAGGCATTGTAGACTATAAGAGAAAAGGCTGAAGTCTAGTAGGTAGTGTGTTGGCGTAACGCCTTGGTTCAAACCTTAGGTCAGATATGAAAACGAAAATCTGAACAAATATTTCTTCGGCGACTTCTTCTCTGCAGATTTCTGGCAAAAACCCTGGGAGTAAATAAAATTGCCATGAAAAGTTTCTAAAAAATCTGTAGTTCAGAGCCGACTTGAAACTGTAGGTCCTAACACTCATGTATGAAATTCATATTTGCAACATAAGAGGTGTGAGAAACTAGGTTGTAATCCTGACCGAAGGATTGTGATGACCAATTATGTATATGTATGTATGCTCAGAAAAATAATCGTACAATATGAGGATGAATAAGCAGAACACATACCTTAAACCCGAGTTGGGGAGTTGAAGTGAAGGAAAAACCTGAATGGTTTCGAAGGCAGGTAGTTATACTTACTGAGACTGAACCACATTCTTCAGTTTATTAGGACAACAGTATTGGTGGGGCTATTATGATACCCTACCTAGACTAAAGGCAGTACAACAGATCATATTATCTCAGTACTGTAGCACTTAAAGACCGCGTAGTTGATAATAGAACCTGAAGGGTGTTATTATTCCAAAAATGTTTACAAAAATTCTTACAGAATTTCATATGTAAACACCACACTAGTTACTAATTTTAGAAGCCTGAATGCTATTATTTTGCTCTCTATTGTTTGCCTTGTAATTCTCAAAACATGGTTTATAAGATATGGTGTGGCTGGCGTTGGCAAAATATGTTGGTTTTATTGTACATATGTATGAGTGTGTGTCTGTGTGTGTATGCGTTACTTTAGGTTTAAATGTGTTTGTTTTTTATTTTGCCTAGAGATGCTATGCTGGTCCACCACACTAGTGCAAGTGTTGTGATTATATGGGATGCCCTCATATTTATTTTTTGTTTTCTTCTGGCTAAGTAATGTGAGAGGGAGCGAGTGTGGTCTGTAAAACAGTGACAGTATTGGTGAGAGTTTTTTTGGTTTTTTATTAGGAAACAGCTACATTTATACTCTCACTTGCTCTCTCTCGTTCTGGTAAAAATAATTTATTTGTGTAACCCAATACAGAGAGAAAAAAAAATTCTTACACTCACAGAAATTAGTGCATTAAATTGTGAAATTTTTTGTTATCGTACTCAAGTGTCAACATTAAAAGCAAGTCGAATTAAAGAAAATTCTTGTCCTTTATGTCAATATTTTATTTTATTTTTTGTGAGCGTATGCAACAATTTTCTTTTGCTTTTCAAAAAGTATTTGGAAAAATATTTTTGACCAGCTTACATTCTCTCTCTCTCTCTCTCTTTCTCTATGGCTGGCCTGCATGTGAATCTCTAAGTTTTCTAACCACAAATCTTTTCATAACCACAATTAAACATTCTTCCCTCGGTATCAAGACAAAAATAAGCCAGAATTTCTGGGTTTTTTTTATAAAAAAAAATTCCTTTTTTGGTTTTGTAACTGCTTGTATAAGTTTGTATGGTTAGAATACATATTTAAAAGTTTACTTTTTTAAAAATGGCTAATGAAAGGTACTGAGCAGTAAATGGTAATAAAAAAGACGATAAAAAAATTGAAGAAAAATTTTATGAATATTAAGGAAGCAGGCTTTTATTCTTTAAACCAAAAAAGAATCATCACAAGGTTTATTTGAATAGATTTTGTAACCATAATTCATATTTTAAGATGGGCTAATGGAATTTAGAATGTTTAAATGACAAAGTATACCGAGAAGAATTTCAAATTCCAAACGAAAAAATAGTTTTCCTTATAAAAGGATCGTATTATGGTTTATAATTTATGTACCAGCGTTCGTGTTTGGCTTGAACCATTCTCTCACTCTATAGGGAAAGACTGAGTCTACATAAGCAACAACGAAGCCAGCAGAATTTCAGATTCCAAGAGTAAAAACAAATTTTCACTAGAAACGGATCGTATTACGTTTTATTCTTTAAGTAACAGCGTTCGTCTCACAGATCAACTCATTTCTCTCACTCTTTCTCTATAGTCTATAGAAGTACCAACGAGTCATTAGGAAATGAACGTTAAGCTGCCAGATTTCATAATCGGAAAATGGAAATACTGTAGGCTGGTTGAGGCTGTACAAACATCTCAAAGTCCCTAAAAAGTCTGGAAGAGTTATTTGAGACATACCTGCGTAAATTTGACGAAAGTATCAAATGTTTTGTTCTGCTAGTAGCAGGACCTTAATGGAGTAAAGGACTCTTGCTTTTACTGTAAATAATTGTGTGGGAACGAATCCTAAAACAAAGAACAATAAGCTATGGCAAGCTGAATCCGTAGATATTGGCACAAATCAAATGATGGTTTTATAATAGAACTGAATCTGTCCTCTTTTTATTCACACTTGTTCACCAGAGTCTAGCAATATTGCACGCACCCTCGAGCTACCGACGTGGTATAGTCAAGAGATAATCGGAATACCTATGCCCTGTAACATGTCTCCCCAGATTGTGAGCTCATGATCATGATCAGTCATGAGAGAATCGGAATACTTATGCCATGTAACATGTCCCCCCAGATCGTGAGCTCATGATCATGATCAGTCATGAGAGAATCGGAATACTTATGCCATGTAACATGTCCCCCCAGGTCGTGAGCTCTGTACCGGCACTAGAAGTTGGTTTTGTCCAGCAGAGTCTAGCAATATTTCACGTGCCCTCGAACTTCCCATAAAAGGAGTGGATAATCTACTATATAGCTGAGATAATCCGAATACCTATGCCCTGTAACATGTCGAAGATTGTGAGCTCCGTACCGGCCCGAGCCAGCTCATCAGCAACGCAATTTCCAATTGTGCTAATGTTGCAAGTACCTAATGTGTGCTAATGTTGCAAGTACCTAATCTGTGCTAATGTTGCAAGTACCTAATGTGTGCTAATGTTGAAAGTACCTAATGTGTGCTAATGTTGCAAGTACCTAATGTGTGCTAATGTTGCAAGTACCTAATGTGTGCTAATGTTGCAAGTATCTAATGTGTGCTAATGTTGCAAGTACCTAATCTGTGCTAATGTTGCAAGTACCTAATGTGTGCTAATGTTGCAAGTACCTAATGTGTGCTAATGTTGCAAGTACCTAATGTGTGCTAATGTTGCAAGTACCTAATGTGTGCTAATGTTGCAAGTACCTAATGTGTGCTAATGTTGCAAGTACCTAATCTGTGCTAATGTTGCAAGTACCTAATCTGTGCTAATGTTGCAAGTACCTAATGTGTGCTAATGTTGCAAGTACCTAATGTGTGCTAATGTTGCAAGTACCTAATGTGTGCTAATGTTGCAAGTACCGAATGTGTGCTAATGTTGCAAGTACCTAATGTGTGCTAATGTTGCAAGTACCTAATGTGTGCTAATGTTGCTAGTACCTAATGTGTGCTAATGTTGCAAGTACCTAATGTGTGCTAATGTTGCAAGTACCTAATGTGTGCTAATGTTGCAAGTACCTAATGTGTGCTAATGTTGCAAGTACCTAATGTGTGCTAATGTTGCAAGTACCTAATGTGTCCTAATGTTGCAAGTACCTAATGTGTGCTATCCCAGGATCCCTCTACCCAGATAAGATTTCCGACTGAATGATCCGAAAACGAAAGCAGTTGGGGCCTGCAGACCTCTACAAAATACTTCAGGCTATTCTAAAGATTACTGTTTAATTACGTTGTTGTTACGTACACACATACATATGTATATGATTGGTCATTAGAACCCTTCAGTCAGGATTATGACCTAGCTTCTCACACCACTTATGTTGTGTGCGTTAATTTATAATACATGTGTGGCGGGACGTACAGTTTTACGTGGAATCCGAATGACAGATTTTTGAGAAACTTTTCATTTCAATTTCTGTTTTTACTCTCAGAGTATTTGCCAGAAATCTGCTGAGAGGAAGTTGCCGAAGAAATATTTTCTTCAGATTCCGTTTTGTTGGAGATATCTGACCTGGGGTTTGAACCGAGGTCGCACGGCTAATAAGCCAACGCACTATCTACTAGAATATGGTGACCTCAGAATAACCACTTAATTTATGGGGTTTGAAACGAGGTCTCATGTCTAGTAAGCCAACACAATACCTGCTAGACTACGGAGACTTCAAACTTCTTTTTATTTTTATTTATTGTCATGGATTCCCATACGCTCTTTCTTTCTCTCTATCTTTCTCTTTCTACCCTCTTTTTTCGAATTTTTCTTTCTTCTTCGAGAGCAAATATAATGGATTTCTTTAGCTCCAGTAGAATGTATTGAATTATAGGCCATACCTGAGTAGGGAGGAGGCTTTTGCCTACAATTTGAACATCTTTAAATAGAAATTTTAATTTTCTTTATTTTTAGTCATGTAAAGTTAAATATAAATTTCAGAAAAATTTTGAAATCTTGCTATTGCCCTAATATTGCCTTCATAAATGTTATTAAAACTTAACTTCTTTTATTTTTTCATTTTGAATTTGAATAAAATCTCATAAATTTCTTATGTTCCATAAGAAAATAGGCCCGTTTCTCTTACTCTGCTGTAAAGTAATGGCGTATAAATAAAAAATTCTTGTTTAAATTAAAAGGAATTTTCAAAAAAAAAAAATCAAATTTATTAAATGCTGCACAAACTCTCATACACTTGCCAGTAAAAAAAAACAAAATAGACACAGAAAATGTTTATAAAAGTCTTTGAAATTTTTTGTTTAAAAAATGCGTATGTGTTGCATGGCATTTCAACATACACTCAACCAACATACAGGCTGCTTTCTATATGAAAAAAAAGTATTTTAAAAGAGAGAAAGATAAAGTTTTTGTTATAAATCTTAACTTGACATATTAAATGAGTGGAGAGAAATGTTTTAAATAAACATACAAACACACATAAACACACACGCATATGCTCTCTTTACTTAGATTCATTGCTTTACTTAGATTCGTGTTTTTTTTTTATTATTCAACCACAAAAGGAGAAAAAACAAATAAAGGCTGTAGAAAGGAGACGAATATTTAACACCACATTATTCATTAAACACGCAACAACAACAAACACACTTACACTCATTCGCACTCACATTCATACATAAAGGAATAAACGAACATTACCGAGAGCTGTGTAATAGGGAAGAGTACGAGTGAGGCTAGCAGTTGAACTAATGTTAGTGATCTCTGCTTAACACCCCACAATATTCTTTCTTCATCTCATAAACATGCTACAAATACTTGTCGAGAAAAGAAAAAAAATCTGGGTTTCAACACACACATACTGATACATGTAACCAGCAAACAATTATTTTAAAATGCTGTTTAGCATCCATATACGTATGCCTGTGTATTTGTTTCTTTTTTCTTAAAAATAATTTAAGAGAGTCTTTCCTTTCTGTATTCCAGGTTTAATGGAGAGCGACATAATAATGAAAGATTGACTCGCCCCATGCATATTTACTGCATGCATAGCTAATGGCATGGTTTATGCACTCACTTATGCACTCACTTACTCACTTATGTGTAGTTGTAGTAAGAAGACATTTTTAAACCGTAAAAGGTGTGTGTTATATATATAGGTGAAGTATTTGTTGCTGTGCAAGTGTAAATTGGTGTTGAAATGTTGAATTTATTTGTGCATCGGAGTAAATAAAAGCAAAAGTTTTACAACCACTTGAGTATATTAGCCAGGATGTGTGTGCTTTATTTTCAGTTTTCTTTGGTTGGTTGTGTTATATTTAAGTCCTGGTAAAATAAAGATGAAAGCCATCTTAACAAATTAAGAAATTAAATTAAAATGCAGTGGCATAAACACATACGTATGTATATAGAGTTACAGTGAAGGCCAGAACTAAAAGGACTGTCAAACAAGAAAATAAAATTAAGCGCTGAAAGGGAAGCATTACGTTCATATTGAATTTACTGAACTCAGTTAATTGTTGATTACAAACATTTAGTCAAGACAAGACCTAGCTTCTCACAGCATTTTATTCACAACTGACAACGTCTACAGTTAAAAGTCGCCATAGAACAACAGATTTCAGAAAACTTTTCTCAGCAATTTTATTTCACTGTCAGAGTTTTTGTCAGAAATCTGCTGAGAGAAAGTCGCCAAAGGAATATTTTTTAAAGAAGACCGAAGAGGAGTGGAAGCCACTGAAAGAAATATTCTTTGTCTGCTAATTTGATTTCACTCTAAGAGTTTATGTCAAAAGACTGAAGAGCTGATGAATTTCCCAAAAGTAATATTTCTTATCATTTTTCGTTTGGTTCGAGATGTCTGAGAAGTCATTTAAACCCTAGTCTCTCGTCCTAATAAGCCAAAATACCCACCTATTGACATAATTAGCCATTACAACCCTTTAGTCAGGAATACAACTCAGTTTCTCACAACTCTTATGTTGTGTGTGTTAATTTTGTACATGATTGGCGGGACTTACAGTTTAAAATCGACTCCGAACGACAGATTTTTTTTTTTTTGAGGAACTTTTCCATGGCAATTTTATTTTACCCCCAGAGTTTTTGCTAGAAATCTGCTGAGAGGAAGAACGACGAAGGTCGTTTCGTTAGAGATATCTGACCTGAGGTTTGAATCGTGGCTTCACATCTAATAAGCTAACACACTGCCTGCAAGACCACGGCAACTTCCAAGCCAACATCAACCATCTTAATGCGAGAGCTGCTATGGAGGAATTACAAAAAAAGTGTAACATTTTGGATCTTAATTTTGGTGGACCTGTAAATAGCAGCCGTAGTCTAGTAGGTAGTGTGTTGGCTTGTTTGACGTGAGGTAAACGATTCAAACCCCATTAAAACGAAAATATGAAAAAATATTTCTTCGACTACTGCCTCTTAGCAGATTTCTGGCAAAAATTCTGAAAATAAAATAAAATTGCCATGAAAAGTTTCTCAAAAAATCTGTCTTTCGGAATTGGGTTTCAACTGTAGGTCACGCTACTCATGTATAAAAATTAAAGCACACAACATAAGTGGCATGAGAAACTATGCCGTAATCCTGACTAAAGGGTTGCACTGATCAGTTATGTATGTAAACAGCAGCTACATTAAAAAATTTTTTGTTTGCTCGCCTATGTGCCAACTATAAGCAGATTTCTAAAATATTTGTCCCCCATTTGATAACAAAAAAATCAAAATTTTTTCTCACTTCTTTACAATACGCACTCAAAGCATTTCCTAAGCGACAAATGTTGTCAAAAAAAAATATGTTGACCTAATGACTTCTGATGCCCTCTATCTCTTCCTATTATATCTCTTCCAATATTGTTTGCTTTTTGCTCTTTTGCAAAATCATTTATGACGGCAGCCAGAATAAAACTACCAACTACCAACTACCGATAAAATAGTAGGACAATAAAAGCAAATAAAGAAGGAAAAAATGTGTGAAAAAAAGAAAAGAAAAAAAACTATTAAATTCAAATTTACAATAAATCATTTGGAAAACCATTTAAACTACTAATACACACGCATACCATATACGCACACACACTAAATTAATTTTAAAATACGACAAAAGGAAGAGAATGACAATAAATGCTGCAAAAACAACAAAAACAACGTACAGCCATCAAACAAAAATAAACACACATGCAGATAAAAGTTTTCACAAAAAAAAAGTCGTCTCTTATATTTCCATTTTAAAAAAGAGAGAATTTATGAAAAATCTATAGAAAGAGAAAGAGAGAGAGAGAGAGGGAGAGAGAGCCTATATACTCGTATGTATGGATAACAAACCAGAGTTGAAAACATTTATTTTGAAAAATATTAGCAAAACGAGCAACAATTTCAACTAAAACGGATATGCCAAAGAGCAACAGCAAAAGCAAAACAAAAATGGAAGAAAAACAACAAAAAAAAAAAATAATGACGACAACAAAATGTACGACGCTAAAGACTTTAGGGATAACGAAAACGGAAGTTAAAGTTGCCAACAATAAAGGAAATTCACTCTACTCTGTGACTCTCTAAAGTAAAAAAGTGCAATCAAAAATGAAAATAAAAATAAAAAAGCCAGAACACTAACATAAAAGTATTGCATTATAAAACATAAATAAAGGGTTATCCATTTAATGGATTCAAATACAAAGAAAGAATTCGTTTAAGCTTTTCTTTAATGCTTAGTACCGTTCATCATGTATATTAACTTAATTGCTTATGGCAACTCTTTTAGTCTGGATTACAACCTAGCTTCGTACATCAACCATACTGTGTGTATTAAAAGTGGGACCTACTGTTTTTTTTGTCGATTCCGAACCACAGAGTTGAGAAATTTATCATGACAATTTTTTATTTACTCTCCGGATTTTTGCCAACTAACTGCCGAGAGGAAGGCGCCGAAAGATTTATTTTTTTAATGGCTAATAAGCTAACACGCTAACTGCTACATTCATATAAATGGACCTCGCAGAGCACACTGTTTTCGAATGTGCACGCTGGCAGAGCTACCGCTCTGCACTGACGGCGATAGTTGGGACGATCACGGCCGGTAACATTGTCGGGGTTATGATCGCGAGTAGAGAAAATTGGACCTCAGTGGCGAATTACGTGGACAGCATTCTAAGACTGAAGAAGAGGGATCTTGAGGCTGCGGAACATGTGGACACGCCGGCATAGATAAAACTGACACACGTGTCAAGCGAAATTCGAAGCAGGGACCTGGACGAAAGGAATAGTGGAGACACTTGGATGTCTCTTCAACTTTCGACAAGCAGAGGCGGACGCGGATATGAACACGCAGGGGCCAAAGGGACTCCACTCCGAAGTAATACCACCGTAGTTCCGGAGTTGGCACAACAAGTCCACGAGACGAGGGGGGATTTAGAGTGAGGGCCCCACATACAGAGGATGTGACGACTTCCTCTATGGTGCGGTTAGGTACATTTACCTCTCCTCGGCGTAAAAAAAATATATAAAAGGACCTCTATTCCTCTTTCCTTTGAAGCAGCAATAAAACAGTGATTTTACAGTCACATTGCGATGAGGACCTTCTGAATCCTAGAGAGTAGAGAGAATAGAGTTGGATTCAAGCAGTCATTAACAAACACTTTCTACCTCAAGGGTATCTTTCTACACTTCGGAAGGTCCAACAGCAATAACTCCACGACTTTTAGTTTCCAAATACTGAAATATAAGGGCATTATTACCTTACGCTGGGTCTTTGACGTAATCCCACAACAAAAGGATGTAAGGGTGTCAAATTGCATGATCTTACTTACTTACTTACTTACTTAACTATCCATTAACAACCCGATTAATGGATTTCGGTTTGCCTTAACAAATCCTTCTAAGCGCCTCTGCTTCTTGCGCACTAACGCCAGTTCCTCACACGAATCGATGACAGGGCTTCCTCGATTTGATTCATCCAACGCAAACAAGATTGTCCTCTTCGCCGAATTCCGCAAATCCCTGCATTAAATACCCGTCTTGCCGGAGCATCCTCCTTCATTTGAAAGACATGGCCAAGCCAGCTTAGCCGCTGGATGTTAATACGCTAAACAACGTCCATGGCGTTGTGGAGCTTATACAGCTCACTATTGCATCGAATGCGGAAATCATCGCCAACTTACACTGACCGGAAGATCTTACGTATGACTTTTCTCTCGAACACTCTCAAGGCTGCGGGATCAGTGCTTAATAGTGTCCATGCCTCTGTGCCATAAAGAAGCACGGGCAGGATGAGCGTCTTGTAGAATATTAGTTTTGTCGTACGAGAGGGGTGTCTACTATTCAATTGCGTATTGAGACCATACTACCAAGATCACGAGTGATCCTGCGCTTGATCTCCAAATCGCATGATCCATGTGTCTAATTGTCGTCGCCAACACATAAAATTTCTCTGTCTGGCCAATTCTCATGCAATAAAGCTAAAATTGGATGTGTTGTGTGAGTTACAGCTCGATCTGGTTAAAACCACATGCCTATGCAGTTCAATATACTTACGCGGCATAGCTACGGCGTTGTAAATATTCGGCCGGAGATGGACTTTGTGTAGATAGAGGTGGAAATCCAAGGGCAAAAGATGCCATAATAAGCTGTTAAGTGGGATCAATTGCTAGAGGCGCCATTGAATCCTTAGCATTCGTATTATTCGCCATTATTTAACTAACAGAAGCAGTGTGTACGTCACGTTGAGGCACACGCTTGAAGTCGCTGCAAAATTTCTTTATGAAAATGTGTTTAAGGCTCACAGAATCACCTCGAATCGATCGTAAATGATGAATCCTTCACTTCTGGCTCTTCTAGTTGAAGATATTTAACGGCTGATAGCTTTGCCTCGAAGTCGCCGTAGTCTAGTAGGTAGAGTTTTGGCTTATTAGACGTAAAGCCAGGGTTCGAGCCCCAGGCCAGACATAAAGACAAAATACAAAAAGTATTTCTTCGGCGACTTCCTCTCTGCAGATTTCTGGCAAAAACTCTGAGAGTAAATAAAATTGCCAAGAAAAAGTTTCTCAAAAAAAATCTGTCGTTCGGAGTCGACTTTAAACTGTAGGTCCCACCACTCATGTATAAAATTAAAACACACACAACATAAGTGGTGTGAGAAACTAGCACGTTGTACAACGGGTCAATTCCCCTTCGGGTACTGTACTTGTCTTAATTGACAAGTACACGTCCTCTAACCTAATCTAACCTAACTTTGCCTGATCAGGACGTTTGAAACCATTAAATGGATAACACTTTACAAATGCATAGTTGGCGGGAGAGAGATAGAGCGAGAGAGAGAGAGAGGGGGAGTGATGAAATATTATCACACACAGTAAGAGTACATGTTTATGCGGCTGTATTATTATAAGAATGAAATCGTGCTTGTGTTTGTAATTGTTTGTGTGCAGTTTATTAAAAATAATAACTATTAAAGCATATTTTTTCTTCTCTCTCTCTCTCTCTCTCTCTCTCTCTGCATATACTTGTTTGTGTGTATGTTTGTTATGTAAAGGATTTCTTTGGTTTTATTTTTATTTCTCTCGCTGTAATAAAGCCTTTGATGGCCGCAATTCCTTTTTATTGCTGATAAAGGCAAAGGAATATTTGTTAATTAAAAAAATATATAACAATTGCATCATACCATAGCATAGCATAGCGTCTAGGGCATGTACATAGCGTTCAAAAAAAAAAAAAGAAGAAAGTCTCGTAAACATTTTGCAAATTATGAAGACAAGTTTTTTTCCTTAAAGTTTGTGGTTTTTTGTGTTTAATTTTCATGACATTTCCTTATCATTTAATTAATAAAAGATTTATTAAAGCAGAAATTAATTTCAAATTAAATTAAGTGATCTCTGAACACTGTGTTACGAATATAATCCCATTAAACAGCTTTGAGGCCAAGGCTGCCAAAGGAGCTTATGTCATATGATATTACAATGCAATCTGAAAAGCTTTGGTATATAAAACAGTAACTGGAAAAAATTATTATGATCAGGATACCATACAATTAAGCTTCTACTCTCCATCAAGGTTTCACAAGCAAACCCATGAAAATGAATGAAGTCAAACCAAGATAGAACACTCAGAATTGTTGAGTTCATTCGGACAATACCACACTACACAAAAACAAAAACAAAATTCCTACTTTATTGCATCCTCTTTACAGCATTGCTGTGATATTTACTTCGATGTCTGTCAGGGTCTCCAGACTGGCCTGACAATGATTTCAATTCTTTAAAGCCAGCCTAATGACTAGATCACTACTGTACTGGTCTTACCGCTGTGCTCATTCAGCCTTTTTTGACAAAAGGAATAAGAACACATTATATATTAACAGACCCTTGGTGGCATCAAGCTTTCACAAGCGACCAGCATGATATTTTGAAGAATTGTATTCAACCGTATTTCCAAGACGATCAGCTACAAACTGAGAGAAAATAAAAGTGATTTCAGCCAGAAACGATCAGTCTTGATCACATAAAAAACCTGCAACTAATCACACAAAAGTTTAATGAGTATAATTCCTCTCTACTTCTTAAAAAATCTGTTGTTCGGAGTTGACTTTTAACTGTAGGTCCCGCCAGTCATGTCTAAAAATTAACACACATAACATAAGTGATGTAAGAAGCTAGGTTGTAATCCTGACTAAATTATGTGTTTACGTAATTCCTCTCTGATAAGAAATTTGGAAAATTTGAACTCCTTTAATTACCACAGATCTTCCAACAATTGTAAACGGCCATCTGGTTGAAGCTACTTCAGACAAATTAGTTGTCATTTATTAAGTCCCTTTTGCCAATGAATCATGAGGGACAGAAACAACATATGTTCACTGAAGGGGCTCTCTAGAGCAGTGGGCAACAGACCATTTTCAGCAGAGACCACTTTTTGGAAGAGAAGGTACGTGAACGAACAGACCAAAATTGTCGAATCCACATCAAATCTAAGAGCATTCAATGCATCCCGATAAAGTCATAGTTTAGTGTGGATTTCGGACTGAAAGAGACATCAGTACCAGAGATCAGCAATGAATCGCTTTTTCGCTACTCATAAGTACTCATGAAATTTTGAGTATGAGTGAGTCAACAGTATTGAAATCCAACTACTCTGATTCATTCGTACTCAGTACAATATTGATTTATAAGTACAAGTTGCAATGAATATGAGTACAACGTTGACATCAAACTCATAACATTCGAAATATGTTTGATTCATACGCCTACTCATTCAGATACATAAATTTAGAAAAATACTCATAAATGATTCGAGTGATTCGAATCATTCGTCAAAATTTACAGTCTTAATTGTTGTTGCATTTACAAAGAAAGAAGAAAGACACATAAACAGAAAAGACAAAGACAGCAAGCAGAGCAAACATACAACCTTCTTATGAGTATTGTAGTGTTCGTACGCGAATCATACTTATTTTGTGATTCATGTATACGATGAGTCATGGAGAGTCGAAATCAATAACATCATGTGTATTGTTAAGTACGAGTATCATGAGTATTTCAAACTTTGAGTATGAGTAGTATGAGTATGACATTAAAATAAGTATGAATGCGTATAAGTATCAGAAATTATAAGTATGATTCGAATCTACTCATCGTTTTGAATACTCATTGCTGACCTCTGATTAGTACATACTCTTTGAGAACAGCGAGCACTGTAGCACTATTATTTTGGATTCAATTGTATGATTTGGATACCAAGGACATGTGGTTTCAACACAGTTCATGCCACATGAGATATGCCGCATCGAGCGATGTAACAGCTCGATGTGTCGTCTCACATGGAGGTGATGGTCAACCACATCGTGCGATATGACTTCGTTAGACTTTTTCTTGTGGGTTTTTCTTAAGCCGCAAATGTAATCATATAAAGCACAAACCACAGTGGTCCTAAAAGTGCTGCTACTCTTCAAATTCAGCATGATTTATACGCCATAGAGCTCGATGTGTCGTCTCACATGGACGTGATGTCCACCCACATCGTACGATTGGACCTCGTTAGACTTTTGCTTGTGGTTTTTTCATAAGCCTTTGATGTAATATACTCCCTGCTACTCTTCAAATTCAGCATGATTTATACGCCATAGTAATGAACAGTCAAGTTGAAAATTTCGAATTCGCTCCAAACAGAGGAGCTGTGGCGGACTTGAAAAGGATGTTATATTCCACACATAGTGGCACTATTGGATATCATAATAACATACACACATGCATACATAATTGGTCATTACAACCCTTCAGTCAGGATTACAACCTAGCTTCTCACATTACTTATGTTGTGTGTGTTAATTTTTTATACATATAAATTCGACTCCGAACGACAGATTTTTTAAGAAACTTTTCATGGTAATTTTATATTACTTTCAGAGTTTTTTTTTGCCTTTGTTTTGTTGGAGATATCTGACCAGGGATTTGAATTGAGGCCTCATGTGTAATAAGCCACTACGTGCTAGACTATGAGGACTTCAGAATCATAATAACTACTTAATTTAAAGTTTAGATTGATGTTCAGCATGATCGCAAGACAGTCATGCTTTAAATGCATAGCCATTATGCGATCCAGATCGGTAAAGGGGGGTTTAGATGGTCATACAGTTGTACTACGTGTCAATTTTTGTGCAGAAGAAAGCGTATAGTATTCCTTAACCAACTTTACGTACGTTAACTCTTATTGTGTACATAGAAAGGAATTATCAGTTAGGTTTGGAACTCCAAAGCGTGCTCAAGAGGGCTCTGATTTAACCCAGTTACCACTCTCTTATTTTTTGCTATTTTATGATTCAATATTGTATGCTAAGGGCCAGTTCTTTTGAAAAAAAATCCATTTTAATCTTTGCTTTTGTCTTTAAAACAATTTTCCCAGGCATCTTTACAGTTTCTAAAGACTATCAAACGTAAAACGTGGCATTGATGTAATAAAACCTGTGTTTAGTGCCCCTGTTGTTTCAAGTAAATGTATCAACTGTTGTAGCAACAGGATATTAAACATTTTTTTATTACAATATTTTAAATATTTCTCTCTCTCTCTCTGGATTTTATTTACTTGCATACGGTTTTGTTTTGTTTCGTTTCGTTTGTTTATTTATTTTGGCTGGAAATGTAGAAAAGGGGGGGGCCCTACTTTGGAAAAAAAAATTGAAAAAAATTGAAAAAAAATTAAAAATAATAAAAAATTCTAAACTGTTTTAATATTTACTTAAAAGCCAAATAAAGTTTTTTAAATAATTTTTCTTTTACTAACCATATTCTATGGGTGTATAAGCAAGCACTGGTTATCAAACTAGAAGTGCAAGTAAAACTTTTTTAATGCTTCTGGTTTTTTTCCTTTTTTGTTTGGTGAGGAAGACTATAATATTTTTACTATCTTTTTCTGTCTGTCCATCTGTCTGTCTGTTGTTTGTTGTTGCTGTTGTTGCTGCTGTTATGGCTGGTGTTGTTTATCGCTGCTCAGCAGCAGTAAACAGATGTCACATGTGTTGAAAATCAGCCAATTTACCAACACTTTCTCTTTGGTTTTATTTTTTTTAATTCTATTTGCCAGTAAAATTTTTTTTCTTATTTGGTTACTTTTTTCCAGCTTCAGCTATTTGAATAGAGTTTTAATGCTGCGAGTGTGTATGTAGTTCCAGCATACACCATATGAGTGAGAGAGCGAACTGGTATCACAATAACAAAATTTTACAATAACACAAAAAAAGAAACAAAAAACTGGGCAAAGTGTCAAAAAACGTAAAATTTTTTATTTTCAGTTTTCCCACTCTTGTGTATGTATTTCTAGTATTCTTTTTGGTTTTCTCCTTCTTTTCATTTTTTTCCATTTTTTTTTTTTTTGTTAATTTTTAATCCTCTACTGGAGTAAAACTTATCATTGCTTTTGGTTGCTTTGTTGTTGCTGTTGTTGTTGTTGTCAGGATGGTAATGTTAAAGTGTTGTTAGTTTTGTTTGTGCCTTTTGGTTGTTGTTCTTATTGCTTAAACACAACACATGCTCACTCCTTTTCACACGTGCCACGTACGACGGCAATATACAACAAATTGGCTAAAAGCCAACACAAGATTGTCTTTAACTGTGTATGTATGTTTAGGTATGTGTGAGCATTTCTGTGCATTTCTTTGTTTAATGGTGTTGGATGAGAGGGTCGGTCGATGCTTAAATGCAGGTTAATGTGGTTAATAATCAGGTGACCAGATTGCTTAATAATTTTGAAAAGCATTTCATAGCGCCTTGTTGGGATAAGTACGTCCTCCCACTAGGTTCTAAGTAATGGTTCGTTTCAAAAGCTAGCTAAGCACGGATTGTTTTCGAAAATCCATCGCATTGATTTAATTTCTATCCATGTTAAGTTGTAAATATCGATCGGTATTACTCCCGTATGGATATTGGAAAGCTTACCACAGCCTCTAGGAGTCCGAAAACATGGGTCTTTAGATTTCTGAAATTCTTACTAAAATGTTCAGTTGAACGATAAAATAATTCCTATTTGGTCATTTCAAGATTACCACCTAGTTTTTCACATCATCCAGGTTCTGTGTATTAATTTTAGCCATGAATGGTGTGACCAAAAGTTTAATGCCGACTTTGCACGACAGTTTTCAATGGCAATTTGGTTTTACTCTGGGAGTTTTTCCCAGAAGACTGCTGAGAGAAATATTTCTTTTCATAGATGGGTTTGCGTCTAATAAGCCAACATACTAAAGGGTCCGCCAAATATATTTTTTTTTGAAAATGCTTTAAAAAATATATAAAATACTATTGAATATTTTCTCAAATTTCTTTTTTTTATTTTAAAGTACAATCCTTCCGGTTAATAATGGAAAATAATTTCATTCAAATGGCTGCCTCGGCTGGCCATGCAGTAGCCTACACAATCGGTCCAATATTTAAGCACATTATCGATTGTGTGCAGCTGTATTTCACCAATGGCTTCACGAATGTTGTGCTTTAAAGTGTCAATTTTCTGTAACAGTTATCTTTGACGGCACCCCACAAACAATAGTCCAACAGTGTCAAATCGCAGCTCCGATGTGGCCAAACTACATCAGCTCTGCGGCTGATAATGCGATCTTCAAAAACAGGGCGCAAAACATCGAGTGTAGCTTCGGCTGTGTGGCACGTAGCGCCGTCCTGTTGAAACCAAATCTGAACAAAAATTTGTTCAACATGGTCCGATAACGATCGCCATTGACTGTAACGGCCACTCCTTGCTCATTTTCGAAGAAAAATGGCCCAATTATGCCTCTGGACAAAAATCCGCACCAAACAGTGACTCGTTTTGGGTGCGTCGGCTTTTCAATGTATGCGTGCGGGTTTTCTGTGCCCCAAATGCGACAATTTTGCTTGTTTACATACCCGCCAAGATCTAAATGAGCTTCATCTAAAAACATGATTTTTTTTGCCAAACTTGGCAACTTCTGGTGTAGGCTACTACTGGAAGGATTGTACTTCCAATTAAAAAAAAAATTTGAGAAAATATTCAGTAGGTTTTTTTTAAAGCATTTTCAAAAAAAAAGTTATTTGGCGGACCCTTTACATTCCAGACAAGACTTCAATTTATTGCAACTACTTGTGACACTCGTTTCGACCAGTCAGTGTCTAGAGGCCATTGGACAAAGATTTGATTTGAATATTGGCCACTCGATAATTATGAAGGAATTGGGTATCTCTAGGAGTACAAACAGCAGAAGACCCTGAAGGGAATGAAACTTGCTACAACTGGAATGACAGACATAAATATTTTTAAAAATATTTGATACTTAAACACCCACAATTGAGATTTCCTGTGACCCCTTCTATTAAAATTGTTTAAAACAATACTGTACACCTACTTACTTGCTTAAATGGTCATTACAACTCCTCAGTTAGGATTACAACCTAGCATCGAACACCACCCATGATGTATTCATTCATTTTATCCATGAGTGGCAGAACCTGCAGTTTAAAGCCGACTCAGAACTACAGATTTTTGAGAAACTTTTCTTGGCAATTTTTATTTTCCGCTCGGAGTTTTTGCCCGAAAACTGATGAGAGGGAATCGTCGAAAGACATATTTTCTTGCAACATTTCATTTTGTTAGAAATGTTAAACTGGTGTTAGAACCATGGCCTAATGTTTAATAATTCAACACAGTACCTACTAGACTACAGCGTCTTTTCATATTACAATTGGAATACAACAGTGAATCCTTCAACGACATCATTTGATTAGCATTGTCCTGTGAATAATAACATGAGCGCAGAACGGAAATCTGTTCCGTTACGTTCTATTCTTTGATGAAAATTCGAGGAGTTAGATAATGCGCGTGTAATATTTTTCAATTTTCGTACAAAGAATATCAATCTACAGTCAAATAAATAGATGGCATCTGTTATTGGGGGCAGAAACTGAATTTAAACGATTGCAATTACTATGCAGCAGATCAGAAATGTTTAAATTATCTAAGTAAAGTCTACTCTTTGGAGAAAAACTTACAAATATTCTTCAAAAAATCATATTCTTCTGAGTCGTATGCAGGATACTCTAGTTCAACAACATCAGCAACATAACTAAATTGTACACCATACATACATACATAATTGGTCATTACAACCCTTCAGTCAGGATTACGATTTCTCACACCTACTTTTTCATGGCAATTTTATTTACTCTCAGAGTTTTTGCCGGAAATTTGTTGAGAGGTAGTCGCCGAAGAAATATTTGTTCATATTGGTTCTTAGCTGTGATATGAACCACGGCCTAGATGTGAGGCCAAAAAGCCAATTCACTACTCACTTCACTATGGCTATACACTCATGCTTCTACTTATCCTTCATATATATTTTATATCCTCCTGTATCCCTTATTATTCCTGAAATGTTTTTCAGTGCCCTTAAATAAACAATTTTCCACCTGGTCACTTTAATTGCATTCATGATATAAACGCGAATTGCAAAAGATAAGAACGAAAGCAAAAAAGAATCGCAAAAAAATATTTTCCAAAATTATACAAAAAAAAACAACAACAATATTGTACAACAAATGTTACAAATACAACAACAGCAACAACAATAAAGAGAGAGACAATGTGTATAAATATTTGTAGGTGGATACATAACAGTAGCTGGTTGTATAGGAATGTATGTGTGTTTAAAATACATGTAAACACACAAAAATAACTTGGTTGAGAAAATGAGCTTTATTTTCGGTCTCTTCTCTCTCTCTCTCACCCTTACTACCTTTCCCTTCCATTCAGTTTGTACTCTTGCTAGGCCTGCTACAATAACATGACCATCATAAAATGTTGCTTAAGGTTTTAAGCGGTAACGGTACTACTCTCATCTAAAGAAACAGTTGCAATTTACATGACCAAGGATACGTAAAAGAGAGACAGAGAAAGACAGAAAACAGTGTAAGTGTGTTGGTATTAGGCTGATAGAGAGTTTGCTTTGGTTTGCTTGTGTAGTGGTGGTGATGTTAATACCAACACACGGTAAATTTGTGGTAGATGAGGCTTTTTAATACAACAGCCTGCCTGTAGTTCTGTTTGTCATTTGGCGTGCTACTCTCTGCTCTACATAGCATAGCATGGCACAACACATAGTTATTGTGTTAAAACAACCATGTTTTCTTGCCAGAAAGTATGCAGCAGTATTTGTATGTGTGTGTGAGTGTGTGTGTGTATTGCTTAATATAGAGCAGAGGAGCAAACACTAGCAAGTTGAGGTTTCTTCATTTCATGTGATAAATTGTATTCCTTTAGCTTGGCGAAGCCAGAGAGCTCTCTACTTGTGTGTATTGTAAGTGGGCCAAAAAGATAGTTAGTACAATACAAGAGGAACAGTGATAGTAAGGGAGTGCGTGGGAGTAAGAGAATCTCAGCATTTATGCCTGTATGCCAAGTTATTTAAATATAAATCTGTAGGCAAGTGTTTGTTAAAATCTACCACAGCCTATTTATAATATTAAGGCGCTACTTGTGGGTAAAGAAATGTTTTTTAAGACCGCAAGGATTTTTTTCAAAGAAGTTGATTGGCTTGGTTACATATGCAACCAGGATCGCTTAAGATGAACGCCTATGTTTTGAAGTTTATTTTATACTCAGGCAGTTCTGACTGTCATTCTTCACTTACTCTCGATTGAGGAAAACGGGCAGAGGGTAGTAGTTGGAAGCCTCTTTCGACTGAATGAGTTTGGTCTAGTGAGGCATTCTAGAGTGGATCATTTGCCGCTGAAGAAGGGCTATCACATCGACAAAAGCTCACTCCTGGGATACATTGAAGCGACAATACTTGATAAGGAATTCTGGATAGTTTTTGATGGACTCTTCGATGGCGGATTCAAAATGGTGACGGGCACGAGAGCAGGATTCTTCATTCTTTAGGAATGTCATGGATTCATATAATATTTCGGTGGAATATAGTGTCTTTCACGCGGCGGTTCGCGGTCTCTATAAGGTCAGGAAACATATACCGCAGGGCGTAAGAGTTTTAAGTTGTCATGAGGCAACACTAAAGCCTTTGAGTGGAATTTTTGTGTCACATCTGGTCTAAAAGACTGCCATAAATTATGCTGGGTACCTGTTTAGTACGATGCTAATTAATGAATTGGCCAGATCAGGTTCAGCTTTGGAAGCTATAACAGAGCAGAAGTTGTTGAGACAACCAATAAGCTTCATTTTTTGAATTTATTGAAACAAGTTAGATTCACTTGTAAATCGTGAATGGAGATGTAGAACGGACTGTATTGTTGCAACAGTAGTCTCATGGTCATAGCTCAATCCTATAGAAATGAATCGTTAGCAAGTGTAGGTGGAAGATGAGAGCAATTATAAAAATACTAATGAGGCATGGCCCCTTTAGACATATGATAAGTAAATGGCGTAGGAATACCTCCGATTTCTGTAGGCTATGCAGAAGAAACAGTGGATCATTTTTTATGTCACTGCCCATGTCAGTAGATGACGATTTGTTAAGGAACTGCAGGAAGAACTAAAAACTTGATGCTCAAGGTACATAAACGGGATTGACTGGTTAGGGGTATATGTTTAGAAGGATAATTTATATATGAGTGCAATGATGGCTAACTTTTCTTTCTCTTTCTTTTCTTGCTTTTGTTCCTTATTAAGCAACGTAGAACAACATTTTGCCATGCATTCACATATAAGATCGCTCTGTTCTAACTCTCGTAGTAACATGAGCTCTAGGTGCTCTGTAGTTGTCTACGGCTTCTGTTGCTTTTCAGAAAATTCACATTCTGGCACTATCCTTGTAATAATCTTGGACTTGTCGACTGTATGGTGTACATTTTAGTTATGTTGCGAAGATCCATGTTGCTAATGTTATTGAACTAGAGTATCCTGCATGCGACTCAGAAGAATACGAATTTTTCTCCAATTTCATACAAAGAGTAGACTTTACTTAGGTAATATGAACATTTCTGATCTGCTGCATAGTAATTGCAATCGTTTAAATACAGTTTCTTCCCCCAATAACAGATGCCATCCATTTATTTGACTGTATTTTGATATTCTTTGTACGAAAATAGAAATTTTCGAATTTTCATCAGAGAATAGAACGGAACGGAACAGAACGGAACGGAACAGATGTTATTATCCACAGGACAATGATAATCAAATGATGTGATTGAAGGATTCACTGTTGTATTCCAATTGTAATATGAAAAGACGCTGTTATCTAGTAGGTAATGTGTTGACTTATTAAACGTGGTTCTAATCCCAGCTTAGAATTTCTAACAAAATGAAATGTTGCAAGAAAATTTTCTTTTGACGATTCCCTTTCACCAGTTTTCGGGCAAAAACTCTGAGAGTAAATAAAAAATTGTGATGAAGAAGTTTCTCCAAAAACCAATCTATTAGAGACGACATTAACCGTAAATCGAGCGTTAAAAAAACTTCATAATTCTAGATTATGTATCACTTTTGATACATCCTTGTAGGACATGGTATTGTCACGATTATTGATAGCTTTTGTTAAAAAATTTTAATATTTTAATTCATTTTAATAAAACTATTTATTTACTATTATTACATTTTATTATCAAGCACTTCATGTCAACTTGATTTTATTTCTTTCTAAATGGTTATAATTTGACGTCTAGCACCCTGCTTTGTGGCGATTTATAAGTTTCCAATTGCGTAGATAGGACAGCTTATTGTCACTCGCATCAGTAACACTCTCAGTTGAGCGCTGGCTGGAACCTGATGGTACAAACCATTCTTGTGATTCGTTAGAAATATTTGTCAACGTCATGTGAGGTAAAAAAGTTTCCCGTTGCAATAGAACATCGATTTAACAATAACAATAACAATTTTCTCTCTTTGATTCCTCGCCGGTTTCTCGGATACGGGTTTCCCCAAATACTGCTGTAAGTAGTTGCTACGCACGTAGCATGTAGTTGAATCTAAAACTGCCAATTCGACTTCTGTGGACCACGAAATTCATAATGGCCACCAAATTCAATTAATTACTAATCTACAGCGACAAAATTAAACATGAGTCGAAAAGGTACCAAAAAAAAAACAAAAGGAAAGAAAACGTAAATTAATATCAAACATTATTAATTTGCCTAACAATCACTGTAAGTATTCCATCATTAAGTATCAAATTTCAATTAAAATCGCTGGAGGTAATATTCATTTTCCACAATAAAACTAAAAAGTTTTTGAATTCTGTTGCTAAAAAACTTTAATTTGAGATGAAAATATATCAAAAAGGAACATGAAAACATAAGCATCAGTATTTAAATATATTTTCTTTAATTTTCTTACCTTTTAGGCGAACAAAAAATTAAATTTTTAAAAATCTTAAAAAAGGATATATGGGCTGCTCTGAAAGTATGATAGCTAATCCCAAACTATTTGTACAGTATTATTTCTTACATAAAACTACAAGTTGTGTAATAAAAGTTTTATGAAAATGGTTAAAATTTTCTAACAAAAAATTAAGATATATATATTTTTTTTTTGAAAAAATCCTTTTCATTCGAATTTCAAAAAAATACTTTTAGCATGATTATTAAAGGCTGGAAGACTTTCAGCTCATTTTATGAAAAGGCGTAAACTACAAATTGCGCTATTTCCCACAACGTGGGAGTGTGAGCAGCTAGGTTGTAGTCCTGACTAAAGAGGTTGTAATGACAAATTAAGTAAGTAAGACAATATGAAATGGTTGTTAGATGGTTTCGTTGTAAAAAACGAAGATTTCTGCATTCTCTCTGGTTCATATTCCTGAAGTTTCGAATTATTTTGTGGGATAATTTCCTTTCCTTCTTAATGCTTGCCATGCAACTGTCTTTCAGTTGGTATCAAATCAAATTTTTTAAAATCAGTTAAACGACTACGGCAATATGTTGATTGCCCCATTACAATACATAGAGTGAGTATTGGCAACAATCAGATTCGAATTTAGAAACTGGCATTCTAAGTGAAATAAAACCTTGTATTTGGCGCTTCCCTAATAATATCTTCTTGTCATCATCGCTATTTTTCTTTTTTTTTAATATTTTTGATATTTTATTTTTAATTTTATTCTTCTCTGTTTTTTTTCTCTTTTTATGCTCTTTTTTTGCTTTTTTTCCATGATAAAGTATTTAAACAAGCAAATGCAGTTGATAAGCATTTTAAATGTAATACATTAAGTGCTTATAAACATTTAAGCAACTTTGAAATAAAACTGCCAGCATCAGCATCAACAGCAGCAGTAGCATCAGCGGCTGTAATAACACTTTAAACCGTGATAAAATCAAAAGCCAGTGCCTTAAAGGGCCTATGTGGGTGTGGAGACTCAACATTTGCTGAATGCTTATGGTTGTGAGACTTTTAACAGCAAAAAAAAGAGAAGAAGGAAAAAAATCTTGATACACATACACACAGAGAGAGAGAGAGAGAGAGAGAGATAGAATAAGTCCACAATATATGGTATAAGCATGTGTCTGTCTGTTCATCTCATTGTCAGCGTTTTAAGCTTGCCAAGACAAAATGCAACAGCAGTTGTAGCAGTAGTTGTAGTATTTCCTACATATCCTGTTACCCGTTGCACGTAGCATAGCAGTTGAAAATTAATTAAGCAGGTGAAAAGTACATACAAAATATTGCCACATTATGTAAAAACAAAATACTTTTTTCGTCATTATTGTCCTTGTTGTTGTTGTTGCTGTTGTGGTAAATAGCCTGTAAATGAGGCAACTATTTACTGTCACGGCCAGGCAGAACACATTATCGATACTTTAGCCCTGTGTATATGCACTTACACGGGGTATTTAAAGTGTTTGTTTTTGAAAAGCAAGAAAAAAAAGAAAATCAGCATAAAAATTAATGGACCAGAGCTATTTGAAGATATTTTCAAAGATTTTAGTAGGCCTATTTGCACAATTATAACAGAGAAATAGATTGCCTGAATGATTTTAAAGCACGATCGGAAATGTTGAAAATATAAAAAATTTTGTTTTTTTATTAGAGAACAAGTTAAGCAAGTTCTAGCATAATAGGATTGCTGTTAACTGTAAACAATATTTTCTGTGAAGATATATTTTACATAATAGTGAGAGACTCTGATCACTGAGCTCAAATAATTCTAATAAGCAAGACGTGTCTCTAAGATTTTGTTTTTCTTATTTGTGAACAAGTAAGGCAAGTTCTAGAACGATAGTATTGCTATCAGCCGTTCGCTATGAACAATATTTACTTTAAAATGTATTGGAAGTAGTAAAGAGTGATTCTGATCATTGAGTTCAAAGCAAGCACGTCTATAAAAATTTAAAATTTTGTAAAAAAAAATTATTTTTTATTTGAGAACAAGTTAAGCAAGTTCTAGGACGGTAGTATTGCTAGGAGCCGTTCAGTATGAACAATATTTTCTTTGAAATGTATTGGGAGTAGTAGTGAGAGACTCTTATCATTGAGTCCTAATAATTCTAACATGTAACCGGGAGAAAGCACTGCCTCGTCTTTGTATTTTGATGTTCGTTTTTGATGCCATTCTGTCTGATAATGAAAGCCCTACTGGTCGAACAATTTAGAGTGCTATTAAGGTCTCTTAATTGTTTTTAGATTAGGAAAATATTGCAAAATCGTTGTATTATCTGCCGAATTCGAACTTGGATTACTAATCCCTGCAACAAAGCACTTCAATTACTACACCTCGCCGCGTCATGAAATGTTGACCTAAAAGTAGAATGAGAACATAAAAGATGATGTACCATAGGACTGTACCACAGACAGACGTATTTGCTAATCTTTACACCAAGTGCTTGAAAGAACTTCATTGTGTCCGTATAAAAGCAGAAAACTTCTTAGATGTGGACAACTATTTTAGGGGCATACTGTTGTTCATGGTATTGTGTTAGCCGATCGGTAATTGAAAGTGCAAAAGATCTTGAAACCGTTATGAACACAATCTCTTGTGGCTCAGTGGTTTTAAATTTGAATAAATGTTTGAGTATTCGAAAGCTTTCTGTGCAATATAAGTGCCATTACCGAATGGCGTTGTCTCACCTCGACATGGAATAGACTTTCTATAATTTCCTCAACGTACATCTACCACACCATAGCGCAGACCTAGCACAAGTTAAGATAACGAAGAAGATCGAGGTGACGATTTTCTTTTTTTTTACGAGTGCTGAGTGCTCCCAAAAGTGTAACACAATTGTAACCGTGAGCGAAACATAGAACCACTATAGAAACAAACGTTTGTTGAAGGAATAAAGCACCTTTTTCGGAAAAGTATTTTACTATCTATCTTTTCTAGGAAGCGATTGAGCGATAGGCTGGATGTGAAAGCAACAGTCATTGTCTAAATGGATTACACCCATAGGTAGGTAGTCCGCATAAAAAAGTTGGCACAGTGAAGTCGCCATAGTCAAGTAGATAGTGTGTTGGCCTATTAGACCTGAGGCCTCGGTTCGAACCTTAGGTCAGACAACACCACCAAAACGAAAATATGAAGACAATATTTCTTTGGCGACTGGCTCTCGGTAGATTTCTGGTGAAAACTCTTCATTGCCATCAAAAGTTTCTCAAAAATCTGTCGTTCGGAGTCGACTTTAAACTTTAGTTGCCGCCACTCATGTATAAAATTGACACACACAAGATATGTAGTGTAAGAAGCTAGGTTGTAAACCGGACTAAAGGGTTGTAATAACCAATTATGTATGTATGTATAGGCACTGTTAGGCTTACACACATGTCATAATAACACAGTTAACCACAATTTTCTTCTAGTTTTGGAAACATTTAAAACTTCTGATGATGCGATCTAGACATGTAGTTATTTAATTGGTCCTTACTACCATTTTAGTAAGGACTACAACCTAGCTTCTTACACCATTGATATTGTCAGTATGTTAATATTATGCATGAGTGGCGGGACCTATAGTTTAAACTCGATTCCGAACGACAGATTCTTGTGAAACTTTTCATGGCAATTTTATTTATTTTCAGAGTTTTTTTTTGTAGAAATCTGTCGAGAGGTAATTGCCGATGAAATATTTTTCGTATTTCGTTTTGTTGGAGATATGTGACCTGGAGTTCGATCCCTGGCCTCATGACTTATAAACCAACACACTACCTACTAGACTACGACGACTTCACTGTGGCTATACCACTGTGGCACTGGCTAGGCCATGTCGTTCGATTGGAAGAGGCTGCTCCGGTGATACGGGTTTTGCGAAGAGGATAGCCTTGTTTGCGTTGTAAGGACAAAATCGAGGAAGCCCTGTCATTGATTGTTGTGACCAACTGGTGTAGGCGCACAAGAAGCAGAGGCGCCTGGAAGAATGTGTTGCGGCAGGCCTAAATCCGTTAATCGGGTTGTTATTGCCAATTAGGTAAGTACGAAAGTATATACTTACTTTAGATAGTCCTGCTATTTATAAGGATAATCCATTTAGATTATCGTTTGGTTAATGTCTGAGCTGGGGTTTGCCCCAAGACTTTGCGTCTAATAATTCTACCTACTAGACTACGACGACTTCGCTTCACTTCTCTTACTTACAGTTCTTTTAAATGACCTGTATAGTAGACACCAAGTAAACTTTTTCTCTTACAACTTACAGCTGGGCATGTACCCAATATATGAAGGACAGTTTCCTCCCTCTCCTCGTCTTCACAGATTCTACAGACATCATGATTGCCAAGATCACATGATTGCCCTTGTATATATTGGAAAATCATATTTTAAATCCATAGGGTTCCTATTATTTTTGGTACCTTTAAAAGTACCAAATTATTGTGAGAAGCAATTTTGGCCCCATGAAGACTTAATTTCCTAGTTTTCATATTAATTGCATTACAGTCCCTTTGCTGGGGATTTTTTTGTTTATTTTTCAAAATTTAATAAGTTGTGCCATAATTTCCAATGCTTTTTCCCTTGTTTTGTTCCCTTTTTGCACTGTTTGAGAAACAATACAAGAAAAGTACTTTTTTTGGGGGGGAGGGGGAATGCAGCATGTTTTGTTATTTCGTTTTCATTTTCGTTTTTTTCATTACGAATATTTTATTATTCTAATGCAAATATGATTGATGTACAAATTTTATTTCATGCTTTTAGTTTTCCCCTGCTCTCCGAGTCGCTCTCTTGCACTCTTATCCTTTTCATATCATAAGTGCTAGAGTGTATAAAGTGTCCCTAGTAATTTTTCCTTTTTCTGTCGTTTTTTTAAGGGCCTTTGACGATGGCATTTGCTTGTTCCGTCTGTAGGAAATGCTGAGTTTAGAAAATTTTCCGGCATTATTTTAAATTGAGGATATAAAATTTCTCATTTTCTTCTTCTGCTTTTGCCACACATACACATGAAATAAGAGGCAACAAAAAACAAAACGACAGAGAGAGAGAGAGAGACAGAGATAAAATAAAACACCAGCAGCATTTTTGATTGTATTCTGGTTCCATTTAATTTCTATTTTTTTTTATTGGGATGCACAGTTAACCCAAATGCACGAGTGTGTATCTCGTTCTCTCCCTCTTTCTCTCTCTGTCTCTGTATGTGTGTCTAATGCTGAGTTTTATATGACGAAAATATTTTATGGATCTTTAAAAAGCCTGTGTAGCTCGTTACACTATCACTGCTACGCTACTCCATATAGCCGACTTCTGTTGTAGAGTTGAGTTGAGAGGGCAAAGTATGAACATATTTCTTCCAAAAAGATATTATTTTTCATTTCTGTTGTTGCTGTTGTTGTTGTTACTGTTGCAAATGTTAAAAGAGTAAAAGATTTGCTAAGATTTTTATGCTGTTGCTCTTTGAAATGCTTGCAACAGCCATGGTGTTTTTGTTCGTGTATTTTTTTAGCTTTTTTTTGGCTGCATCAAGGAAGGAAATAAATAAATGCAATTTTATGAAGTCAAAAATTGTAAAAAGGATTTTAAAATGCTTACATATACACACTTATATATGTATACATACATCTACAAATATCTTCATTTTATTACTTCTCTCATATTCTTCTTGGTTCTTCAAAAACGTTTTTTCCCTTCATCAAAAGATTTTATGGCAAGAATTTGAAAAAGTTTTACAGAAAATGCCTTCATTTGAAACAAAAACTATGGACAACAAATACTATTATGCAGATGACATACTATATGGCCAAAATATAGGTGAAGTAAAGTTAGTTTACGACGGGATGGATGGAAGTACAAGGACTTGTATTGAAACACAAGGGTTTTGTTTAAAAAATCCTCGTATTTTTTTAACACGTTTCTTAATTCGGTTTACATACATACATACTTACATACATACTTACTTACATACATACATACATACATACATACATGCATACATACATACATACATACATACATAATTGGTCATTACAACCCTTCGGTCAGGATTACAATCTAGTTTCTCACACCACTTATGTTGTGTGTGTTAATTTTATCCAAAAGTGGCGGGACCTACAGTTTAAAGTCGACTACAAACGGCAGATTTTTGAGAAACTTTTCCTGGCAATTTTGTTTATATACCCTCAGAGTTTTTGCCAGAAATCTGCTGAGAGGAAGTTGCCGAAAAAAAAATTTTTTGTATTTCGTTTTGATGTCAGACCTGGGGACCAGACCAATAAGTCAACACACTACCTACTAGACTACGGCGGCTTTCTCTTGATTCTGTTTATTCATTGAAAAATATCAAAAAATTTTTAAGGTTTTATGGTCTTCTCAAGCCTATTTGATGACTAAGGTATATGCTGATAGGTATGATACCCTTAAATGATCTCCTCTCCTTTAACGTAGCTATCTACCTAGAGGGTGGTATATATGATTGGGCCATCTATCAAATTGAATTTCAGTCATCGGTTATTTTGAATCTGACAATACTTATGTCATTCTACTCTGTCACAAAATTCAGTATATTATCTCCTTTGAAGGTAAAGAATCGATTTACGTTTGAGTAACGTTGGGATTTATTAGGCCAATGAGAAACTGCAGGAAAATCATCTTTTCGAATGAAGCTTATATTCATCTGGGGGTACGTCAATAAGCAAAATTGCTGTATTTGGGGCACAGCTCATGCTACAATCGATTTATTGCGTCAAACTTTTAATGGTAATGGCAATTGGCCCCCAAGAAACTGCGATTTGAGACGTTAAACTATTTGCTGTGAGGTATTAATGTGAACGATGTTTGATTTCAACAGGATGATGCAACTTCCCCTCCAACTCATGCCAAACGCTTGATGGTCGTTTAATTAGCAAAAATGGTGATGTCAATTGGCCGCCAAGAAGCTACGATTTAACACCGTGGCGTATTGATTTAAAACGATGCTTGGTTTCAGCAGGATGGTGAAACTTCCCCTTCAACTCATGCTACAATCAATTTATCGCGTCAAATGTTTGATGGCCGTTTAATTAGCCGAAATGATGATTGCGTCAAATGTTTGATTGTGATGCCAATTTGCCACCAAGAAGCCACGATTTGACACCATTGAAAAATTTTTTGTAGAGGTCCTTTAAAAAAGTGATATGCCGACAAACTAGAGACAATTGAGCATTTGGAGACTAACATTAGTGATGCCATTGCCGAGATACCCGACACCATACACTTGAAAAGATGCACGAAAATTGTTCTGGTCGAATGAGGTACCGTGAGGCCAGTCGCGGCAGCCATATGAATGAAATAATATTCTATTTCTAATCGGAACAATTGTACTTCACAACAAAACAAATAAATTTGGCAAAATTTCAAATCGTTTTTGTAATTTCCCACCCATATTTTGGAGGCAAATCTCTTTTTTTCATAACGTTCACTTACCTAATTATTCATTACAAACTTTTTAGAAAATGTTGCAACCTAGATTCTTACACCACCCATGTTGTGTATGTTAATTTTATCCATCAGCAGCGGCACGCACAATTTGAAGTCTCATTTCGAATGAGATTTTACTCTCAGAGTTTATTTTACAGGTTTTTGGAACATTTAAGGAAAAGTACTTTTCATAAGTATTTCATACACCTTCAATGATTCCTGGGTTATATTCGTATTTTCTTTTTAACTTCTTCCAAAACGAAATCGAAAATATTCGAAATTTTTCGAATTATTTGTCAGTTGAACAATTTTTTCCCTCGAAAAGAAAAAATAAAAAAGAAATTCAAATTTTTCTTTATTTTTAACAGTTTTCATTTGACTTTTCTTTGAGTCTCAGTTTATTTGTTTATTTTGTTCAATTCAACATCATCATATATTTTCTTTAATTTTCAATCAACGCACCGAAATAGCAACGAAAACATTTCACAAGTCATTTTAGTGACAACTTCTCAAGACAAACAACCGGTTGCCTGAAATAATCGAGAATAAAAATCTTTTTTTTCCTTTCAACTGCAACAATTAAGAGTGATAGAGAGAGAGAGGATATCCTTTAAAGAGAAAAAATAAAACAAATAACACGGGAAAATAAAAATTATGAACGATTCGTCATCATCAATAGCAGCGGATCGTTGTGTTTTATGTTTGGATCAGAAACGTTCACCGGTGCGCATACAATGCGGTCATTCGTTTTGCTATGATTGTCTGGATGTCTACAAATCATATCAGAAACATGCCTGGGCCAATAGATGCCCCATTTGTAGGGGCCAGCTCAAGGAGAAGAAACGTGCGGTGAGTAGAGATTCGAGATAAGCAGCCCAGTAGGAAATAATGCATAAAAATTATTTTAAAATTAAGAACAAAAACAAATATTGTGTGGATTTTTTCGTTTCTTTTTTCCTTTACCGTTATGGGCATCTTTTTAGAAAATGTTTTTTCTTCCCTTTAAATGGAAGATAATATTGAGCTTAGTTTCCTATATTCTAATCTAATGATAGAGGGAAAGACGTGCAGTATTTATCTTTCAAACTGGACATGGAGATTGACGGATGCTCAACACTATATGGAGTGTTTGCTACAGGCAGATCTTAAGCCTGGCTTCACCAAATTCCACCAATTTGAAGGTTTCTTCTCCATCTACTCCTTCTTATAATTACAAAAAAGGCAGGGATTTTCATTCGAATATCCTTTGGTACTTTTTCTCGTTTCTTAGTTGAGTTGCTCAATGGAATGGAAGAAATTCATTTGGATACCATGACCTGATTTCATTGGTACTTTTTCTATTGCAATACAAGATTTTTTTATTTAGTTTTGGTACTTTTATGTAATAAAGCCATTACTTTAGAGCATAGGGTAAACACAGCAACCTATTTGGTACTTATTTATGTACAGAATAGTACTTAATGAGCAGTAGATTGTTATCCTGTCCATAGGATTGTAAAGATCAATAAGACGTATATTTCCTAGGTACCTTATTTTTCTCCTCTTTAATTCCAATTAAAGAAAAGATTTCGATTTGCGTGCCATTGCTATCATCAGTTGGTACTTTACTTTGTTTTTAAGAAGCTCCGTGGAAATTATTATCTTTTCTTGGTACCTTCTTTCTTTCCTTATTATGTCAACGAATGAAAAAACCATTGCCTGTTTGCATTGGTACTTTTTTCTTGCTGGAACCGTACTGCCAGGCTCTGATTAGTTTGTTAGACTTTAGACATATTACGAGCACCAAGCACCTTAGAAAGTACGGAACATATGCTTATTGGACTATAGTTTTTAGGGTTAATACTCCTCACCCTTTCGGGAATTGTCTTTACATTAGCAAACTCCCCTCAAGATGGTAAAATACTGCCACTGTAGAAGCACTGAAGAGATCAGCTAATGGACAAGCATGCGTTTAAGAACATTGCCTTTTAAACAGAGCTGTACTGCCATCCAGGCCAGAAGACATATTTGTTTTGGGATCTGTATAAACGTCGGCCGAGTTTGAAAAAAATACGGCTCATAGTATGCTTTCGACCACGAACATTGATTGATTGCTTGCCGGCAAGTTGAAATTGTTTCCAAATATGTCAGCAGAATAGTAGGCTTTAGGAGGTCGCCGTAGTATAGTAGGTAGTGTGTTGGCTTATTAGACGTAAAGCCAGGGTTCGAGCCCCAGGCCAGACATCAAGACAAAATACAAAAAGTATTTCTTCGGCGACTTCCTCTCTCAGCAGATTTCTGGCAAAAACTCTGAGAGTAAATAAACCTGCCATGAGAAAAAGTTTCTCAAAAATCTGTCGTTCGGAGTCGACTTTAAACTGTAGGTCCCACCACTCATGTATAAAATTAACACACACTAGGACATTGTACAATGGGTCAATTCGACCTCCGGGTACTGTACTTGTCTTAATTGACAAGTACACGCCCTCTAACCTAACCTAACCTAAGCTTGGCTTTAGCAATCATGCTAATGAAGACTCGGTTACTCATAATAGGAGTAGGAATTGAATTGGCACTGCTACGCAGCCTTTTACTGAATCGCCAAAAGCTATTACTTCCCCTTGGATAGGAAAGAATTTTAGAAGAAAGATGCTGCTTGCTTTTAAGGGCCATAGTATTGTGGCACTTGAAGTTCTAGACTGTTTACGGAGCCCATAAATAGTTTTAACAAACGTGCTAATGAACACTCGATTATTCATTCCATGAGTAGGTATCGTACCCTGTCAATGAATCCCCAAAACTATTAGTTCCCCTTGGAAAGGAAAAAGTTTTTTTTAGAAAGGTGGTGTTCTCTTTTTAGGGCCATAATACTGCGGCGGACGAAGTTCTAGCAGTTTTCGGACCAAATCGGTGGCTTTAACAATCGTGCTATTGAACACTCGATTATTTATTCTATGAGTAGGTATCGAACTAATGCGTTGTTTCGTACCGTTTTAATGAATTGTCAAAAGCTATTACTTCAGCTTACATAGGAAAAAGTTTACGTAGAAAGGTGCTGTTTGGTTTTTAGCCTGCGGCACACGAAGTTCTAGTCTGTTTACGGAGTGATACTTATAACTTGGTATTGAACTAACACGTTCGTTTTTAATAAATCGCCAAAAGCTATTATTTTCCCTTGGAAAGCAAAGAGTTTTTGTAGGATGTTGCTGCGGCACAGGAAGTTCTAGACTGTTTATGGAGCCAATCAATTCGTGCCTCATGAACACGAGATAATTCATTCAATGACTAGGTATCGTACAACTTCCCCTTGGAAAAAGGAAAGACCATGTAGGAGCTTCTTTGTAACTGCACTGTAATTTTGCGTCCTGATTAACTCGAGATTTGTGTCTTGTCTTGTACAACAGCTGGTGGTTAAACTTCACCAAGCAATCCTCTCGGATTTTAAATACGGAGTCAATGAGAAAGTCAAAGTAAACATCCGATATAGTCAACTTTCTATCCACATTTAGATTACTTTATAGAAACACGAACTGCACACGATGCGCCGTGGCATTCAATTCAAAACGGATCATACATGCCTTGTGGTTGCTGGCAAATATTTTCACGTATGTACATCTCAAGGCCCCTATGAAACTAAAAAAAATAAAAAATAAAGATGCTTAGGTACATTAAAATTCTATGGATCTGCAATTTCAGATATCTTTGCGGGAACATCTGTCCGATGGAGAGACATGCAAGCGTATGCTGCGAAGAAATTTGATCTTAGTCCGCGTATTTTGCATGAAACTCTACGATGTGTTAATTTTTTGTACTTTTTTTGCTTTAGTTTGGCTAAATAATACTAAACGTTTAAATTTTGGTGCTCCTTACTACATTTTTCCATCGTGTATAAATAGTACCAAAGATTAAATTCTTAGTACTTTTTTTTTTGTTTGTTTGCTTATGTTCCTACTGGGTGTTATTATCGAAAAAAAAGAAAAAAGAAAATAAAAACAAAACAAGAAAAATTGTTTACATACACACTGAAAAAAATAAACATTTCAATATGACTTCAAGGTCAAACGAAAATATTCCACAACAACAAATGCAAGCTCTGAGAATCCGACATCAAATCCAACATCCACTATAACCAGTCCCTTAAGCGATAATCAAGCGGATTCGTATGAGCAAATATTCATGCTCGAAGAGTTTATGGCATGGGCTGCTGGCTATAACAACAGTGAGTCCCAAGATGGTAACAATGCTCCGGACGAAGAGGGCTCATACGTGGCACTAGATAATACAGACTATGATGACGAGGCCAACAATGTAACCGATTTAGTGGATGTAGATGCGCCAGAGTATGATGACGATGATGATTATTATGATGATTATTACGATGATTATGATGATGATTTCTATGATAATGGTGACAATGATCAGGACGATGTTGTGGACTTTTCAACGGATTCGGATGATGATGAGAATAATTATTATTATCAGTTTAGTGAAGATGTTACACAGGAATACTATCATTCGACGGCTGATGTAGACGAGAGTATGGCGGTCCAGAGTCCTTTACAACAGCAGCAACAGCAACATCAACAGCAGCAACAGCAACAGCATGAACAACAATTTATGTTTAGAGATTGCAACAATAATGTGAACAATGCCAGCAGCTTCATTGATTCCACCATTGACTGGGAAGAGGCCATTGAAGTGATCATAATCGATTAGAGATTGAATCATTTTTAGGATTCCATATACTACGATATATTTTTGTAAAAAAATTCCTTTCACTAGTAATTTTATGTTCCATGTTTTAAGCTGTGATTTATTTTTTCTTTTGAAAAACTTAATTTTATAAACAAGAAAAATAAATTTTTTCTTAGAAAAATTCTTTTCAAGTGAAACGTTGTGATTGATTTCAAATTTAGGAAATTTAAGCCCCATTTTCTGATACATTTTTGAATTGGAATAAGGGGAATATGGAAATATGGGGAAAAATGGTAATTATACCATGAAAATCGTTCCAAAAAAATTTAAATAAAAAAAGTACGATAAAAAGTACTTGTTAAAAAGTTATAAAAGTACCTGAAAAAAGATACGGAAAGTATCTTTGAAAGCACCGTTACTTGCATAGTTAATTTAAAGTTATAAATAAAAAATCTTAGGAAAAAGTAAAATAAAAAAGGTGGTTTTAAGAAAGTACCTTTAAAAATCAAACGAATACTGCTTATTCCATGTATATATTGAAAAGTACCTTTTGAAAAAGTATTTAAAATATTTGAAATCCATATAAAGTGTTCACTTTATTTAACGTAGCATGAAAATGAAATGAAAATATAAAGGTACCTTTTTTTAAAAAAGTACTTTAAATAAGAAATAAAAAGAACAAAAAAATTCTTTAAAAAGTACCAAAAACAGCTGACTTCATTTGCTTTGATTAATCATTAAAATGAAAACTCGTTTACAATTAAAAAAAGTATCTTCTGAAAAAGTACCTTATAAAAAAGTACTTTATGAAAATATAAAGATAGCTTTAAGAACAGAATAGAAAATATCCATTAAAAAGTACCAAAAAAAAAGGTGATTTCATTTGTGTTAATTAATCATAAAAATGAAAAAACCGATTAAAAATAGAAATATGAAATATTAAAAAGTACCTTATAAGAAAGTACTTTGGTATGGAAAAACGTTAAAAAAATGTATCAAAAAATGCTCTTTATTTGCATTACTTAATTAATTCTTCAAAATAAATATTGTTTTATAGAAAAGGTACCAAAAAAGTACTTTTAAACAAAAATTTTTTAAAAAAAAGTTGAAAAAGTTCCACTAAAAAATATTACGGCGTAGCTTGCATTTGTGTTTGCACGTCCATGCATATAAAGCCCAACTCCCGTCATCAATGAAATCCGGTGGACCATTCATAATGCCGTGGATATGCTGATTGAGAACAAGGATTATAGGCTTTCAGTGCTGAAATATCGAAGAAAATTTTGTTCAGCAATGAACCTCTTTTCTTACTTGGTGGTTACCTTAACATGAAAAGTTGCCGTGTATGGGGCTCGAAAAAGCTAGAACAGAAGTAAAACCATTGCATCCAAAAAACATGATGGTTTAGTGCACATTTTCTTATAAACTTGCTTTCCTGTATTACAACACAATGCACTGAATGAATACGGGATATCTTCTGATTGTTGGTCTCAAAAAAAGAAGGACATTATGATCATTCAAGTGTTTCTTTCCTCAAATGGCTTCGACCTGCAATTAAGGACTCTGAACCCTACGGTATGTGTCTTCTACAAATCGATGCCGGGAGCCAGATAACTCGATCGACTTTAACTTTACTGCAGGAAAACCTACCAGACAGATTTGTTGCACGGTTTGCTGATGTCTATTGGCCACCAAGATCATGTGAATTGAGTTGAATACTTTTGGTGGGGCTACGAAACTACGAGAATGCCTGCATCCATCAAGTTATCACCGAGATGCCCCCCGAAATAGGTTTCAATTGATTGCTGCAACTAATCTAGAAGCTGTCACTCAAATGAGGTTGCATTTCTCACAGAATGGCAAGTTCCAAGGCTTACAATGACATAATATGTCACTTATTAATGTGTGTACTTATTAATGTTAATTGGTGATTACATCCCTTTAGTTAGGATTCAACAGGTTTCTAACACCATCCATGTTGTATGTGTTAATTGTAGCCAGGGGAACCCCCTTAAAGTAGACTGCGAACATCAGATTTTTGAAAAACTTTTCTTGGCAATTTTATTTCATTTTCAGTGTTTTTGCCAGACAACTGCTGAGAGGAAGACGCCGCAGGAAAATATTCTTTCATACTTCGTTTTGTTCGAGATGTCTGAGCTAAGGTTTGAGCCACGGGTTAATACACTACTTACTAGATTGTGGCGAAATTTTCGTTTATTACTGAGCTTTTCAAACAAATACATTTTTTGAAAAATTATTTCAAACTTAAAAACCTATGTGTATGTGTGTGTTATTAAAATGCCGGATTGATTATTCATTGGCAATTAACGTTTAAAAACTTTAAAATATTTTATAATTTAAATTTTTTAATTAAAATTACTTTTTAATGCAATTATTACATATATTTTAGAATATTTAATTACAACAAAAAAAATTTAAAAATAAAAAAATTCTTTTTTTCCATTACAGCACTGGTGCATTTATTTGATGCTGATAATAATTTTTATAATTCTTTGTTACACACCCATTATGACGATAAATGGTGTTATCAAGTCCACTGAAACTGTTTATTTTTTTTGAAGTTTAATTTCTATTTATTTTATCATATTTAATCGGTATTTAAAAAACATTGTTTTTTTTATTTATTTTTTTAATTTTATTTCATGTTCTTTTTTGTTGTAAAAACCTTTACTTAAATGGCATTTTAATAAATAAAATTTAAATAAATTTACAACATTGTTATGGTAAGTATGCTACAAAAAAATGGCCAATGAAACAAATTACCCGAAAGTATGCTTTAACTTTTAATATAAATACAATAGAATTGAAGCCTGAAACTATGCAATAACAATTGAAGTGTAAAAAACTAGAAAATGTATCGTATCGTATTGCATAAACACAAGCAAGCAGGCAAGATAAGAACGGCTGACTGAATAAATAAATATTATTTTCTATTATTAAATACTCTCTCGATAATATTATACAAAATAATATGATTAAAATTAAAATTGAAAAGAAAAACAACAAAAAAAAAATATTACAATTCTAAACTATTTCTTCAATCAGGCATGGAAAATTCAAACAATAGCTCGAATGCTTTGGCTCCTAAAGGCTGGCTGCCTGGCAATAGAGCAAACGAAACTTCCGTTAAACAAGATTGTTAAGCCAAGTCAAGCAAAGAAGCAAGAAAAAATGGATAATTTTCAATAGGTTTCCTTTATTTTGTTGCCTTTTCATTTGAAGGATTTTCAAAATTAAACACAATAATAATAAGAAAACATTGATAAAATTGTTAAATTTCGTTGTTTATCAATTTGTGCGACAGCAATTGTATTCTAAAACTCACTCAAGCTGAAATTATTGCCTAACTCTAGGCGTTTGCCCCTCTTTCTCTTTCTCTGCCTTGCAATTGTTTTAAATTTTTGTTAAGAATTTCAATTTTATTACTTGCCAGCATGCAGCTCTCAGAGAATATCATATCTTTAGCTTTGAAAATTTTGTAGCCTACTTATAGGATATGAACACTAGTTTTTTTGTTTGATTGCATGCCTGCTAACTTGAAACTACAGAAAAGTGTTATGAAGAATAGTAAGCATATTGATAACGTACAAGCATAATATAAATCAAGGCAAATGCAAAGCGTTTAAATAATAAAACAGCCTAAATGGCAGAAAAAGTAAAACACAAAACAAGGCTGTCAGCTGTTAATTTTACATTCGGAGACCCATGTAATTAGTTAAAGGTTTGCCAAGCCTAAAAATAATAAAAAAGTGGTCCCATTATGGGCAACCTACTGTGCAAGGCAAACATAATATTACAAAGAAATTTGGAAAGACTGGAAAAGCTACCGATATGGTCAAGCATCATGTGCATCATTGCAATATATGTACTGCCTAAAATATCGCTTTTGTTAGGGAAAAACAGACCGATAATCAGAATTTGAAATACCTAGGCATTCTGAGCGTTTATGACTCTTTATACCTCATTGTGGCTCATTGTGGCTCATTACGACTCTTGCGTCCTATTATGACGTATTTTGTAATGGGCTTTGCATTTCCATCCATATAGGGACGAACTCTTGCCATTACTTAAACCAACTGACCATTCAAAACGCCATAGAACGCTGGAGCAACACACATTTAATGTTGATTTTTCATACAAAATTTTTTTTTTCAGCAATAGAGCTCATTTCTCACTGAATGGTTACGTCAGCAAGCAGATTAGAAAATAATTGTGGAAAAGTAATTGAGTCTGGAAAAAGTGACATTACTACGAGAATCTGCCATTACGCCTTACTTTTTCAAAGATGACCGTTTACGTCAATTCAAGACACTATGACCGTATGTCAACTTAGATTAGAGCAGAATAAGCCACTTTTTCTCGTTTTACTTTCAATTTATAAAAGCCATGTTATGCTTGGCCTGTCAGCTTATTGTCCAGACGTATCGAAAGATGGATCCATTATATTATATTACTAGTTCAGCTATTTAGTTTTACTAGCCATCTATCTTCCACATTACAAGGAGTGGGATGCTAATATATGCATGCTTTTAACCAAAAATTAGAATGAAAATTTTCCTTTGTGAGGAACAAAATCTATCCTGATAACATTTAACACTTACTAATACTAACATTAGTACTACTAATCTCATTATGTTGCAGTTATTGCTGTCTCACGAATGTCGCAACGAAAGTCCTAAAACAATATACAACCTCTACAGAAGTCATTTGCAGTTCAGGCAAATCTCTCTATATGCCCACATGTTGCAGAATAGATACATGGACAGCGATGCCCTTCCCATCCAATTTGAGTAATTTATTGGTACGTTTGCTCTTCAGTTTAGGCCAGATGGGACTGGTAACAGAGACAGATTCTTACTAAGTCCAGAATTAGAAAGCGGCCAACAAATATCTCCACGTAATGGACAATCTATTACGGTCGGAGAGTGCCTGGACGTGCCTGTGACCCGGAATTCATAGCAGATTGGGGGCATATGCTAAACAGTGTAGATCAGATCTGATAGTCAAAGATGTTAGCAATTTTTGTACTTGTGGACACCCTACTCAGTAAAAATGTTATGAACAATGATTTGATTTTACTTCGGCTTAAAATATAGTCATGGTGGCAGAGATATGTGCTATATATAGGACCTTCGAATAGAATTCTAGAATTCGACAAAATTTCCGAAGCTGACAAGGTTGAACCAGTTCTGCTTGCTTAGAAATGAATATCCAGTAGGGATTTGAAAAATAGCACTTTTACAAAAAAGTACTTTAATAAAAAAGCAGTTTTACAAAAAAGTACTTTTAAAAGAAGCATTTTCACAAAAAAGTACTTTTATAAAAACTGTGGAAATAGTAGTCCTATGAAAAAGGACTTTTACAAACAAGCACTTTTATAAAAAACCACTCTAACAAAAAGTACTGTAGAAAAAGTACTCCTATGAAAAAGCACTTTTAAAAAAAGTAATTTTATAATAAAACTGTAGAAACCCTACTCCTATGAAAAAGCAATTTTACAAGAAAGTACTTTTATAAGAAAGCACTTAAAAAACACTTTTACAAAAAGTACTTTTATAAAGAAGCTGTAGAAAACGTATGCCTATAAAAAATTACTTCTGTAAAGAAGTGCTTCTTATAGAAAAGCACATTTATAAAGTACTTTTATGAAAAAAACTATGGGAAAGTACTCCTATGAAAAAGCACTTTTACAAAAAAGCTCATTTATAAAAAAAAAAAACTGTGGAAAAGTACTCCTATGAAAAAGCACTTTTATTAAAAAGTTAAAAAAGTACTTTTATTAAAAAGTTAAAAAAGTACTTTTATAAAAAATTATTCCCTAAAATTTTCTATAAAATAATACTTTTTATAAAACCAAAAAAATACCATATAATCCCTTTTCCCCGCATTCGTTCACAATTTATTTCAAACACAAACAGAGAAAAGAATTTAAACGAGGTTATTACAAATGCATGAGGCAAATATTCGAAACAATTTCTTATTCTTTTCAATTTTATGTTTCTTGTTGTTTTTATTCAGTTGAAGAAAAGTACAAAAAAATTACCTGGGGTGTACAATGTTCTACACATGTTGTTGTGCCTGGCAAAATGAAAAAAGAGAACAAACCTTGAATCACAACTTTTTCTGTACTTTACATGGGTTATTGTTGTTGGCATTTAAGTGAATAGAAAAAATGCAACAACAACAAAAAAATTAAATAAAAAAATAGAAGATCTGTGTCAATATGTTTCATTTCGTTTCGATTTATTTCTAAAGAAGCACTATTTTTTTGGTTCTAAAAAAACAACAAAACAAAAAACAGAAATTGTAGCACGAAATATTTTAAGAACATAGCATAGCAGAGTATAGCATAGCAGAGTATTGCATAGCAGAGTATAGTTTTCATTGAATTTACTTTTCAGCTGTAGCTGTAGCTGTAGCTGTAGCCGTGGCTGGGGTAATAAATTTTCCCAATGAAATACAAACGAAATACAAGTAAGTGTCCCTACCTACAACCATTCAACCACTCGTACCATATGAAATCAAATGAAATTTATTGTGAAATAAAAAACTTTGTTGTTGCAAATGTATGGTGGTGCTAAAGTCGGGCGGGTGGCACAAAATTTGGTACTTAAGAGCTGGAGGTGGGGGTGTCATCGTCATGTTAAAAGCACAGATGTTTGGAATAAATGAATTGCTAAAGAAGAAGAGCGCCAGAGAAGAGAATAGAAGAGAATAAAACCTTGAATTATTGACTTTTTTAAAAACAACAACAAAAACATTTTCAATAATTTTTGAATATTTGATTTGGAAATGAAATGAAATTAAATAAGAGGTGTTTCTGAAGTAAAAAACAAATCGCGGGCGGTTAAATATCTTTCAATTAAGGTGCCTTTCCCTGCAGTGAAAGCTTTGCCATGGAAGTGGATCGACGAATAACCGAAGAACGAACATTATGAGTTGGCATGATCGTCATTATTCACATGCTGAGCAAGGAATTTGTAGGATTATAAAGAAATGTCAAGGGACTGAGTTAGGATACGTAAGATGTTACTGCCTCCTTGGAGCATGAAGTCCCACTTAGTACAGCCGTTAGTCCCATTGTAATACCACAATCAATATTCAACCCGGGTATCAAATATTCCCTAGCAGAAGCCAATTCGAATCCAAGGTCAAGGATATCAGAAATTAAGACATCAAAAACTTTCGACATTTTATGACAAGATCCGGGCACTGACACATGTGGTAAAAGGCAATCTCTTTCTGATCACAGCTCCCCCTCCCAGATCCACAACTGCTGCAGAAGTCTTTTGGCCGAATAGCGAGTCTTTCGGCATACCAACCAAAGGGACAGTGGCCCGTAAAAATTGCTATTGTGCGATGAATAAGTACGTAACATAATTGGTCATTACAACCCAGGATTACGACCTAGCTTCTCACACCACTTATGTTGCGTGTGTTTATTTTACACATGAGTGGCGGGACCGAACGACCGATATTTTTTGAGAAGCAATATTATTAAACTCTCAGAGTTTTTTCTAGAAATCAGCTGCGAGAGAGTCGGCGAGGATAAATTTTTCCATACTTCGTTTTGTTGGAGATGTCTGACCGGGCGTTTGTATCATGGCCTCACGTCTAATAAGCCAACACACTACCTACTAGACTAAGATGATGGATAGCCATACGATTTAAGGCCAGAAGTGAGTCTGTGCTCTTCTTATTTGTATGCATTCAGCAGAGTCTTGCTGCCAATGAGATTGAATCTTTAAGCCAATTTAACTGAGGCAGTCGGAATATCTACGAACTGTAACATGTCAGAGAATGCGAGCTCCGTACCATACCTGGTCATCAGCAATAGCATATCCAAAGATATCCCTATGTCCAGGAATCCATTTAAGAGTTACCTTTGAATGAAATTTTTTTGGAGAAATCCTCGGTATTTATAGACAAGGATGAACGTTGAAACTATTCATTGGTATTGTATTCATCTAACACTGCCTCGAAAGCTACAGTCATTCTCTCAGATCATGTTTTTGTCAATCTGCCTGAAGTCGTTTGTATTATGCTGCAATGACGGAGTACTACTTGCAGTCTTACAAACTTAATCGCGGCTTGGCAGTCGGAGTAAATCAAGAAATTCTCAGAGTAAATCTCACCATCTAACAAATCTAGCACCTCTTCCAAAACAACCATGACCTGCGTCTAGAAAACACTGGAGTGTTCACGAAATAATCGCTGCTGGAATGCCGATAACTCTTGTATTCGCTATACGTGAACTTCGAAAAGTCATTTGTAAAGCTCATGTCACAAAATGAGCCGTAAGGCACGTAGCGCCATTTTGATGACACCACATGCTGTTAATGTTCAGGTCATTAAGTTCAGGCCAAAAAAAATTGATAATCAGCAAAGTATAGTACTTGCTATACTGTTGGATCACCAACAATCCTTGTATAGGTTACCAAGAGTCAGACTACAACAGCGGCGAAGTTGTGTGATCAAATCTTCTCCCTTGTCGTTATGACCTTGGAGGAAGAATGAAACGAAGAACAATAACAAATCAACAGTAAAGTTCTCGAAGTTGCTAGACCGAATGTTACATACATACATACATAATTGGTCAATACAACACTTTAGTTAGGAAGGAAGCTTCTCTCACCTCTTATGTTGTGCGTGTTAATGTTAAAGTGAGTGACGAGACCTAGAGTTTAAAATCGACTCCGAAGACTGATTTCTATGAAGTTTTGCATGGCAATTTTATTAAACTCTCCGAGTTTATGCAGGAATCTGGTGAGAAGAAGTCGCTGAAGAAATATTTTTTCATATGTTTGTTATGCTGGAGATATCTGGCCTGGGGTTTGAATTGAGGCCTCACTTACTTACTTACATACTAGACTAAGGCGACAAGATGCCGTAGATGTGCAGATCATTAAATTCAGTTCAAACAAAGTTGATAATCAGCAAACTATAGTGATTGCCATTGACAGTGATGGCCTGGCCACTGCCATTCTCAAAGAAATATGGACTGCTGATGCCGCCCACCTGAAAGCCACACCCCACAGATGCATTGAAGGCTCTTGGTTCTCAAGTGAATGGCTTTCGACCCAAATTAGACAAGTTTTTGTTCACGTACCCATTTATACAGGACTATGTCTCAACACTGGCAATTTTTCTTCGATGAAAATGAGGTTTAATTGCCAACTGCTACACAGTCTTTCCAGCGAATACATAACGCTGCCTATGGTCCTTATCTATCCATCCATGGTGATTTGGCAACACAAAATAAATGACAGCTAATTTGATAGTTTGTTGTCTCAACAAGATGGTCGTTATCAAACACTAAACTTCAGATATCCCTGTTGGAAGCCCCCATATAACTTAGAATCAAAATTTAAGTTCCGTTTATTAGACAAAATTGTAGGCCTATGGCAACACTGTACTGGAATTCATTGTGTGTTGTTGTTGTGTTTTTTGTTTTTCTTTCTTTCACTCAAGTTTTTACTTTAAAGTTCTCTAGCTTAAGATTCTATTTCAATTACTTGGTTTATCTAACTCATCTTCATCATTCGTCTTATTCTTATGCTTTTCCTTTTGTTTTTTGTGTATGTATGTAGTTTCTTAAGCTTTACTTAACTTTTATTTAATTTTCGTTTACTTTTCTTGTTTAAATTTCATTTTTCTTATCAATTCTAACAAATTCGCTATCCTCTTCACTTTCTCCTCCACGTAGCAGTGTGTGGCAGAACACTTGTGCTGTTAAAGACGATAATGAAGTATGAAGGAAGAAAAGGAAAAGGAAAATGAAATGAAAGAAAGACGACTGAATGAAGCTCTTAAACTTTTCTTATATACAACATAATTGAATAAAAATTTCGCTTCATTCGAGGAACATTTAAGATTTTTTTCTTCTCCTTGAAATTCTTATTTTTTTTCTCCTTCTTTTTGTGTCTTCTGTGTCTTCTTAAACAATTTGTATCATTTTAATCATTATGTTTTTCAATTATCATTAATTTAGTTTCTTCTTCTTCATCTTGTTATTATTATTGTTATTATTGTTGGCTTTTATACAACAACAATAACAACAACGGAGATAAATATCATTTGAAAACACCTGCTCATTATAATTTTAACTACGAATGACGGTTAGTAAGTACTTGAAGTACAGAAGCCTAGTGCCGCTCAGTATCTTTTTAAAAAGCAAGAAAAAGAAATAAAACGAAATTATTTTAACACCGTTAAAAGAGGCTTAAGTGAAAGAGCTTTTTGTAAATATTTATGATAGAAATTATAATTACGCCAGGTATTATGTAATGCCACCATCATCTCTACCCTCCTCGAGCAATCTAAATTGCTTTTAAAACAAAATGACAAATGAAACTGAAATTTTTGAAAAAAATTTACTAAAGCGGCTATAAACTAAAGTACTTCATCATATTTATGGGATTCTAAAATTACAATAAAAAATTTGAAAGAAAATACTTTTTAAGCTCAACGAAATCTGCTTTAAAAAAATCTCATTAAGCCTGAGAATCTTCTCCCATATAAGCCTCGATACTGACTGTACCCATTCATTACTGGAAAATCTTTTACCAGCGTGTGGCGTACATTCAAACGCTTTTATAAGCAGACATATATATACCACATATATTTACCACATTGAGGGCAGTACACTAGAACTTCTACATCACAACGTAATTGTCATTTTTTAAAAAAGGACAATCCCAGGTGAAATCCAGTGGCATTTGTAGCATTCAAAGGCGAACATGACCTGAGTATGATCGTGAAATGTTCACGGGCCATAGAAAAACAAACTTGTACTCATTGTTGACTGTTTTGAATGGTCACTGGCTGATTGGTAAGCCAGGGATGGGACTACTGCATGGTGATCATTTTCGTAACTGTTCGCTAGGTTCGTATAATACCTTTAGGGACCTTAAACTGGGTTTGAGTTTCACACGGTGACTTCTGGTGCTGAGTAAATTGGTATTTATCGACACGGAGTACCTGCACATGAAAAGTTTCTCAAAAACCTGTCGTTCGGAGTCGGCTTTAATTTGGCTTTTTTTTTCCCTCCCCTCATGTATAAAATTGACTTACACAACATAAGTGGTGAGAGAGACTGAAGGGTTATAATGACCTATTATGTACACACAGTTACTAAAGCATACATACGGTTAACAAATTTCAGAAATTTTTTAACCAATCCGTTTTCGTTGAAAATCTTTATAGTTTCCTTGATGTTAAGACGGTCTTTTGCATTTATTAAAAAATTTCTGAAATTGAACTGAATTGTGGGCCTGCACAGACCCACAAAAGTATACATCCGATTAACAAATTTCATAAATTTCTGAACCAATGCAAAAGACCGTCTTAAAATCGAAGAAAGATGTCAGACAATTAGAACGATTTTCAACGAAAACGGATTAGATAAAAAATTTCTGAAATTTGTTAACCGTATGTATACTTTTGTGGCTGAGTATATGTATGTATCTGCACAATATGATAAGACTGAGCTGCCATGGAAACCAACCAACATGCTAGTAACAGTTGCCAGAAATTTTACAAGACTCAAGATATGCAAGGCTCCTATGGCGGCTGGTTTTACAGCTCTGGGTCTGATATTCGCTTGGCTCTTAAGTTACCTTATTAGTCTTTCACATATCATTCGTGTGCAGTTTCATGAGAGTGTTGCCTTAGCAGTCGGCGTAGCCTAGTAGGTAGTATGGCGGCTTATAAAACATGAAACCACGGTTGAAGGCCCTGGTCATACATCTCCAACAAAATGAAAAACGAAAAAATATTTCTTTGGCTACTTCGTCTCAGCAGTTTTCTGGCAAAAACTCTGGGGAATTAAAATTGTCATGAAATATTTCTCAAAAATATCTGTCGTTCGAAGTCAAGTTGTAAACTGTAGGTCCCTTCACTCATGAATAAAAATACACACACACAGCATAAGTAGTGTGAGAAGCTAGGTCGTAATAGTGGCTGAGGGACCAATTATGTATGTGTGTGTATAGTACAGAGAGAATTAATTTTACCATTTCAAAATCCGATTACAAAGAGTTTTGTATTGACAATTGAAAAGGCTCCACTCGGCAGGAATCATTCTACAGTTCTAAGGGCATTAGGGATTCATGCATGATTTCCAATTTCTTTAATAAAATACCACAGATTAGGGCCTATAAGCCCGCATATGAATGTGCAGCACATGTGTAAGCATAGCTGCCAGATAAATGAAGCACCAAATCGTTAAATATTTGAGAACAAATCATCAATATCGTCAAAGACGTTTATTAAAATCGTCAAAAATAAATTAAAAGTTTTTAAAAACTAAAATTATTTCTATTGTAGTAAAACATATAAAGTCAATATATGTATGTACATATCTGAGTTCAAAAATAAAACATTTAACAAAAAATTTATTGAAAATTAAAAGCTAGCGTCCCTTATCTTCATTTAATATTATTTTTCAAAAAAAAAAAAAAAATTTAAAAATTTTGTATCATTTTCAGGAAAAAATTGTTTAAAGTTTAAACAATCTATCTCAGCGTTGTTTATTGACACATACGCCCAGCAATAATATTACATCATCTATATCTATGGGCGGTGTAGACATTAGGGAGTCAGATGCTTTTGATGTTCTGATCATGAAAAATCAGTGTAATGCTGATACATTTTTCAGTTCCTTTTTAAGTTCTGATCATCTGGTCTTACTATTTACACCGTTTATAACTAACAGAGAATGGAATAAAACTGTCATGTCTGAGTTGGTGCCTCAACGTCTATTTTGCGGTTTCTCGACCATGTACAGAAGAGGCCATAGTAACTCGTTAATGACGGTAGTGTATCCAACTCCATTGAATCATTGGAGCATCGTTGCATAGGGGGACTTTTTCCCGAAAATCATTTATTCCTACATAACGCTCGCCTTTTTTGGCCTGAACATCCGTATGTGGTCGCTTGGCCAGTGGATCGCACCGGGCATTACAGTAAAAATACGGTTTTTAGTCGGACTATCCGTATGTGGAAATCAGTTCCTGCAGAGGTCTATCCTGTTACTTATGGTATAAAAATATACCAGCCTAGTGTCTATAATTTATTATTTTATTATTATAAACATAACATAAATTTCCAATAGAAAACAATTGCAAAGTAAATACAAAGCCTAAAGTGGCTTTTAGTGTTTTTTTAATTTTTAAAAATCATCAAAATGAGGGCAAAAACCTGGGAGTTATGATTGTGAGGCCAATATATGTAAATGAAATAAAAATTCATTTCCAACCGGAGCAGTTGTAGTTCACAGCAAAACAATAAATTTATTAAAATTTCAAACTATTTTTGTTTTATAAGAATTTTAAATTTAAACTTTTTGATCGCCAACCCATTGGTATTTACTCACATTATGCTCATATTTAATGTGTATGTAAAATTCATAATGCGTAGAACATATGTGACGTATGAGTTATATTTAATTCCATTAGTTTCATACATGACAATATCGAGTATTTTTATTGCATACTTTTCAGGGTAACTATTCCAGTACATGCAATATGATGCGTATGAGTAATATATTTCAAATAATGGGTGATTTTTTAAGAGCCATAGGAAAAATTTTCAAAAAAAAAAAACACATAAAATTCAGAAAAATTCATGAAATCTTTATTTGAATCGATAGTACGTTCCATATAATTTAATGTTTGAAGATTATTTCATGCAAATGTTGACCGTGACTACGCCTCATATCGTCCATCCGCTTAGTCCAATTTTGGCATACTCTTTCCAACATTTCGGCCGGTATCTGACGAATAAATGCTTCAATGTTGTCTTCCAATGCGTCAATTGAAGCGGGCTTGTCTGTATAGACATGAGCTTTAACATAGCCCCACAAAAAATAGTCTAAAGGCGTTAAATCGCACGATCTAGGCGGCGAATTGACCGGTCTCGAACGTGAAATAAAATGTTCACCGAACTCGCCTCTCAGGAATATTACAGGCTGAACAAAGACGGATTCAAATACCTGCTGAATGTGTTGATGGAAAATTTGATTAGTAACAATTGCAAAGTAAATGCAAAGCTTAAAGTGGCTTTTTATGTACTAAAGTAAAGAATATGATGTAAATTTTTAATTTTTAAAAATCGTCAAAATAAGGGCATAAATCGTCAAATCGTCAAAATGATATTTTTGGTGCTCAAAATCGTCAAAATGACGATAGATCGTCAAATCTGGCATCTATGTGTGTAAGTGACAAACACTCGCTGAAGTGAATAAAACAGGCCTATATTCAAGAGCACTATTTCAAGTAAGTCGCGCATTAAATAGCAATCATTTGAATTCATTTGTTGCTGGTTCCATTTACCACGATCAATATTTTTTAATTTCAATTTTACTTACCATTTCGTTGTTTCAATAGAAATTCTGAAAGGAAAACCAAACAAAAAATTTCATTAAATATTGTATTCAAGGATTGCATAAAACAATGTAAAACACGGGCCTTAAATAAGGAATGAAAATATGCGCACAATCAGAGCAATATTGCTCACAAACTATAATTTTATTTATCAGTTTAAGGATAATAGAGAATGGCGTAGTATATTCGATTCAGAGATGGAGAAAGCAGACATAAGTCCTTATGTTTTGATATACAATCTCTTCACATTTAAGGAGACAGAAAGGATTTTATCAGCATAGTTTGGATAACATAGTGAAATACAGCAATCATCACCGGCGTCAAGAGGCTTCAGTGTAAAGCTGCACTTTGTCAAGCCGTAATAACAATCAAACGCGGGGAATGTCAATGAGACTTCGAAACTGTGCGGAGCTGTGAGAGAAGATACTTTTTCAGGGTTAACTGATGCAGCTGACTCGTTGAAGCAACTGCCTTACTGCAGCTCTTTTGCAGGCATAAGGGACAGCAATACAGGCTGCGCAGATGATTGTTACCATTACCATAGTTTCTGGTAGCCAAGCCACCGCTACTGGGCAATGGATTCGAATATAATAACTTTCAGAATATTTTTGGCCACCACAAGCCTCCCAATGAGATGGCAGAGTGCATCAATACTCATATCAGTGGTAATCCAGGAAAACAGCAGAACCATACGAGCCATAACTGAGCCGGCCATATGTGGTGCAATCATCTGGAAACCCCCCATCAAGCATAGGATTGACCGTGCAGTAATAGATTCCATCCATAGATTGCCACGATGGCATCTTAAAAAACAAGCAAGATAATGCCCCCCGTCAAGCATAGGATTGACCGCGTAGTAATAGATTTCACCCATAGATTGCCACGATGTCATCTTCAAAAACAGGCAAGATAATGCCCCCGTCAAGCATAGGATTGACCGTGCAGTAATAGATTTCACCCATATATTGCCACGATGGCATCTTCAAAAACAAGCAAGACAATGCCGTAAATGTGGCCAAGATTGTATAGAGAATGCACAGAAGTGTGCTTAAATTACGAACCAGAACAGTAAGCGTAGTTATCGGAGTCATTACTGGACAATGCAATCTGGCGACTAATACGAGAAGCCTTGTTTTTCGACAATAGTGTGCAAAAAGAAATCCCTTGAGCTTCTACTATGCAAATGAACGTCTTGATCTTGAACAAAGGCCATAAAGAGCCCATTAGGATAAAAGGGAGATAATTCTATGATTAGAAGCATAATACGGCACTGAGAACTTTAAAATCATGTGGCTAAGGAGGTAACATGTCTCCTTAGGTAGAACAATTAATGAATCTTTTTCTAATGAGTCTCTGACGACCAAAGTGTGTCTTATGGTCTCTGGTTCTCCAGTATTTCACTCCCGCTTTCATCCCAAACTCCGTAAATAGTTGGGTCAGAAACATATTAAGGGACAGGAGCGGGAAAATATTCAGAATCCTTGAAGAAACTCACGGGTATCTTTCAAGCGTAATTATATGTCAACGAAAGATGTGCTCTTTTTAATTTGGATTGAAAAGTCCGGACATAGCAACACTATCAGACAGTAAGTAAAGCCATCGTTCAAGCACTCGGTTCTTATAAGATTATAACAACCAAGCCGCCATTCAAGCACTTGGATCATATGGAGTTTCTGGAGAAGCTGAATCGGCCCTCTGTTGGGTCTCAGGTCATATGGGAATTTTCGCCAATAAACAACCAGACGAGCTTGCGATGATTGAAGCTTTTAAGCCGCTGATGGATGCAGAAATCTTTTATGGAATGGGTGCGAAAGGCATGCTCAACGAAGGGGAATACTTTTCTCAAATACGAGTGCTTTTGAGGAAATCCAAACTTATTTTTTTGAAATCAGAATAAGGCGAGATCTGCGGCAAGCATCAGAAAATCATGATAAAACCGGAGATGGACAACCAGTCTTTCGGCAGGCCACGGTGGCCACAGGTTACACTTATTCAGAATGAATGAATCATTCAAACATATTTTTGGAAACATATGTTTGCCCACCAGATTCTGGGCATGGAACTGTCATTATTGATACCGAGAAGCATTTTGAGGCAATATGCTTGGAAGAGACATTGTCGGGATATCCTATAAAGTATGAGGGGAGATCAATAGATCCTATGGTGGCAGTACTAAGCTACTCCTTCACAACAATATCGTCTAGTAGGTAGTGTGTTGGCTTATTAGACGAAAAGCCAGGATTCGAGCCCCAGGCCAGATATCAAAATGAAATACGAAAAATTATTTCTTCGTCGACTTCCTCTCAGCAGATTTCTGGCAAAAACTCTGAAAGTAAATAAAATTGCCATGCAAAAGTTTCTCCAAAATTTGTCGTTCGGCGTCGACTTTAAACTGTAGGTCCCACCACTCATGTATAAAACTAACATACACAACATAAGTGGCGTGAGAAACTAGGTCGTACTCCTGACTGAAGGGTTGTAATGACCAATTACGTACGTACGTAATCGTATCGTGGTGACTTCTACCGGCTTATATTTCTTTTAAAGTTTGGCTATTTAACCATTAGGCGGGAATTGTTGAATTTTTTCATAAAAAACTATGACATTAAAGAATCTGCAAACTGTTCAGCACGCTAAATAGGCCACTAAATACGAATACGTGCTTATTTTCCTCTTCATTTTAATAAATATTTGATTACTTTTCAGTTTTCCTATTCAATTTCCATTCATTATAATCCTGTGCCGCACATGTCCTTGTTATTACAGCCTGTGTTATGCCAATTGGCATACCATCCCATTGCCATGTTAAGAAAATGATGATAATGCCAGGCTTTATTTGCCTTTTGAATCTTTTGTTCGTTTGATGGAACAACAAACCCCTTAAATTACTAAAGGATTTGCTAACTTTTTAATCAACAGCGTTTTTTTTCTCCTTTTTTTATTATTTTTTTGGGAGAAATTATACGCTTTCACACTCACTCACATACATACATGCAAACACACAAGAGAATTCAAAGAAAAAGAAGGAGAGGGGCAGAGGGAAGGCTAGGGAATGAAAGAAATACTCTTATGTTCTTAAGAATTTATTTGTCTTCCTTCATTCTGCAGCAATTCTGTTTCAGTTTCGGTTTTTTCTGTTTTTTTTTTGGCATGAAATTTTCGTATAATTTCTGTGATTGTTAAGGAAACTTTTCTTTTTCTTTCTTTCAACACAGAGAAAGGCCACACACACTCACTCTTATATGGTTTAAGAAGAAAGACGACAAACAACATACAATTGTAACATGATAATTTACTTTTTTATGTGAGTGTAAGTAATTGTAGTGTAACTATTGCTACGTATGACAATTGCTATTATATTCTCTCTTCGTATGTATGGGTGTCTGTGTGTAAGTGTGTGTAAATTTTTATTACTCGTTTTCCCTTCCCCCCTTTACTTCTTTATTTTTATTTTGACTTTCCTGATGTGTTATGGTGTGTGTGTCTTGGAAAAACTTGTGTCTCTAAATGACTGGTTTGGCTGGCACAATTCAATTTGTAACTGAATTCTAGTGTCTCTAGATGGTGTCATTTGATGTTATTTTTTTTATTATTGTTGTCGTTGCCAATGTTCGGTTTGTTGTTTTTGTTCTGGTTTTCCTTGATATATTTTATTAGTGGGTTAACACCCACAAAACTAGACTATACTTTGGCTTCTTTTTTCTTTTTGATTTCTTTTTATGGCCATTGTAACGTCGTATAGTTTTCGGAGTACATATTAAACAATTGCAGGAGAGAATTATTACAGAGCATCACAGTTTCTTAAGGCATGTGGGCTGTTTTATGCATGATTTCTACATATGGATGTTGTTAAACTTGAAAGAACAAATTAAATTGATCTTTTAAAGCCCTAAAAAGGCGAAATTTCTTTAAAAAATCATACCCAATAAAGGGAAATCACTTTTGGCGACTTCTTCGCAGCAGTTTTTTGGTAAAAATTCTGTATAAGTTTCTGTAAAAAAATCTGTAGTTCGGAATCAACGTTAAACGGTAGGTCAAGCAACTCATGGATAAAATTAATACACACAGCATAGGTGGTGTGATAAGCTAGGTTGTAAACCTGACTAAAAGAGTTGTAATGACAATTTAAATTCGGTAAAGAGATCTCTTCAATTCCCATCTGCATCTTTTGTAAGGAGAGTGATAGGCCACTAGAACACGTATTTGTAATCCGGACGGCAACACGTGTTGCTTAACTATTACCAGGCCAGAAAGTATTCCTACTGAAAGGGAATCTCATTTTAAATTCAAGTTGAGCAACAGGATTGGCGGATACATTTACCACATTGAGGACAGTGCATTAGTTCTTCGACATAACAACGTAATCGTCGACACTTCCATGCGAAAGCCTATGGCGCCTGCATCATCAAAAAGGCAACCATGTCTTCAGTATGATCACAAAGCGAATGAAGTGTTTACAGACTACAGCAGAATAGTCACAGGCTGATTGGTGATACTTCTACCTAACAACGTAATCGTCGTTTTTTAAAAAAGGACAATCCCAGGTTTAAACCAATGGCACCTGTAGCATTCGAAGGCGAAAATGACCTCAGTATGACCGTGAAATGTTCACAGGCCATAGAAAAAGGAATTTATACTCATTATAGATTGTTTTGAATAGCCACAGGCTGATTGGTGACCAAGGGATGAGGCTACTGCATAGTAATCATTTTCGTAACTGTTTAGTCGGTTCGTATAATACATTCAGAGACCTTAAACTGAGTATAAGTTTCTCACGGTGACTTCTGGTGCCGAGTAAAGTGGTATTTATCGACACGGTGTACCTGTCCATTAAAAATTTCTCAAAAATCTGTCGTTCGGAGTCGACTTTAATTTGGAGGTCCTGCCGCTCATGTATAAAATTGAAACACACAATATAAGTGGTGCCAGACACTAGTTCGTAATCGTGACTGAAGGGTTGTAATGGTCAATTATGTACGTATGTATGTATGTATCTGTACAATACGATAAGACTGAGCGGCCATGGAAGCCAACCAATGTGCTATTAACAGTTGCTAAGAAGATAACATAACTCAATATGAACAAGGCTCCTATAACGGCTGAGTTTATAGCTCTGGGCCTGATATCCACTCGGCCCTTTACTTACCTTATTAGTCTCTCACATTGTATCACTCGTGTGTAGTTTCATAAAAGTGTGTCCTTCGTAGTCGGTGTAGTCTAGTCGGTAGTGTGTTGACTTATTAGACAAGCGGCCACGGTTCAAACCCAAAGTCAGACACTTCCAGCAAAACGAAATCTGAACAAATATTTTTTAGTCGGCTTCCTCTTAGCAGATTTCTGGTAAAAACTTTCAGCGTAAAATAAAATTGCCATGAAAAAATTCTCAAAAAAAACTGTCGGTCGAAATCGGGTTTAAACTGTAGGTTCCGCCACTCATGTATACAAAAATAACGCTCACAACGTAAATGTTGTGAGAAGCTAGGTTGTAATCCTGACTGAAGGGGTGTGATGATCAATTGTGTATGTAGGTATGTATGTGGGCCTGATGTTCCCGCAGACAGATATTCCCTCAACCTGATGTTCCCTCAACCTGATGTTCGCTCAGCCTGATGTTCGCTCAGCCTGATGTTCGCTCAGCACGAAGTTTGCTCAGCCTGATGGTCCTTCAGCCTAATGTTCCGTCAGAAGCTTGTTCAGCCCTTTTCTTATCTTGTTAGTCTCTCATAGAGTGACGATACGTTTTCTACGAGACTCGTTCCACAAGAATGTTCTCTTTTAGAAATCGTCTCTATTCCCACACAAAATTATTTCTTCCACAGAAAAAAACATTGTTACAGCCACCTATTCGTATGAGTGATATTTGTTGCCAGTATTTGAAAAAGCTCATACGCCTGAGTGTTCACTGTATACTTATGTGAATGAACCTATTCAACTGTACGTTACATTGTAACATCACCCTTATATGAGAATTAGAGATTGCCAAGGCCTTTTATTACTTTTTTTCCTTTTGATTGTCAATTTTTTTTGAAATACTTTCCTTCCTTCTTTTCTACATTATTTTTTTTTCTCTTCTTAGTTTAGAAATTGTCTGGTATTTTAAGTTATTCCTTTTAATTTTACACAAATTTCTTTTCATTTAATTTTGATGCTCTTCACACTCTCTTCCTTCCTCTCTCTCTCTGGCATGTCCTTTTTCTGTTTTACTGCTCAACTTTGGCTTTTAATTAAGTGTAAATGATACTCTACCATAAATAAACCATACGTATAAATAACAAAGGAAACAAACACACACACACACAGACATAGAAATATTCTCCCACAACTGTACACATACACATGTCTATATATATTCTCTCTCACTCTCTCTCTCTTTGAGATAAGCTTAGCCCTGATGGATGTGGAAACATATGTTTTGAAGAAGAAAGAAACGAATCCTTAATGATAACGAAGTAGTTGAATACACAAGAAGGAGAGGACAAAGAATAAGAATAAGAACAACTGCCAGAATGATATGTTGCCCACAATTTTAATTATATTTCCTCTCTCTCTCCCATTTGTTGTTGTTGTTGCATTTTCTTTTTAATTTTTTTGGCGAAGTGAATTGAATTTATATGACACAGACGAATTACATTCACAGTGTAAAATTATAAATTAAAATCTCTAAACAAACATCAACAAAGCCTTGGGGTTAACAGTGATTTAAAGCAGAATTTAAACAAGTTTATGGGGTCTTCCAGCATCGTGTCCAAGAACTTGTACCCGCCTTAAAGGCAAAGACAAAAATACCAGCAGATCCACAGTGAAATAAAAGGAAAGCAAAACAGGCCGTAATCCTGACTGAAGGGTTGTAATGGCCAATTATAATTATATAAAACAGCAAAAGAAATCTCGGGAGAGCCTAAATTTCTGCTGGCAGCAGAGTCTTTAAACACTGAAGGAATCGCTCTGCCAGGGTGTCTACAAAGACTCTCCCACAAATAGTTGGGCATTCCTCATCTCCACATGTCCTCTAGTCACGTGCATGCTAGCAACCTAACATTGCAATGTTCAGTCAACAATTCTGGCTTACTTTACTTAATTGCTCATTAGTCAGGTCTAATGAGCATGGGTATTTTTTACATAAGTGGCAGGACCTCCAAATTAAAGTCGACTCCGAATGACAGATTTTTGAGAACTTTTTCATGTGCAGGTCCACCGTGTTGATAAATACCACTTTACTCGGCACTAGAAGTCACTGTGTGAAACTTATACCCAGTTTAAGGTCTCTGAAGGTATTATACGAACCGACCAAACAGTTACGAAAATGATTCCTATGCAGTAGTCTCTTCCCTTGGCCTGTGATCATACAAAACCATCAAAAATTTGTGTAAATTCCTTCTGCTATGGCCTGTAAACTCTCCATTCGCTTTGCGACCATATTGAACACATGGTTGCCTTTGTATGATGCAGGCTCCATAGGCTTTCGCATGAGAGTGTCCTTTAAAAAACGACGATTGATTGTTAGGTCGACAAACTAATGGACTGTCCTCAATGTGGTAAATATATTCGCCAATCCTGTTGCCCCAATTGATTTTAAGATGTTGTTCGCTGTCAGTAGGAATATTCTCTGACCTGGTAAAAGTTGAGCAAACACGTGTTGCCGTACGGATTACAAATATGTGTTCTAGTGGCCTATTACCCTCCTTCTAGAAGCTGCAGATGGGAATTGAACAGATCTCTTTACCGAACAAGTGTTTTTTGAGTTCAATTGTCTTTACAACTGTTTTAGTCAGGTTTACAACCCAGCTTATCACACCACTCATGCTATGTGCGTTAATTTTATACATGAGTGGTGGCACTTCCAATTTAAAGTCGACTCCGAACGACAGATTTTTGAGGTACTTTACAAGACAATTTTTTTAAACGTTCAGAATACTGCTGAGAGCAAATTTCGTTTTGTTCGATATGTCTAAGCTCGGCTTTCTACTAGATAGTGGCGGCTACGATTTTACCACATGCCTGCCTTAAAACCAGATTCCTGTCATCAACTTCAGATCACAATGTCCCTTACATTTTGCGCTTATTGAGTGCCAGTTACAATTTATGTCCACCATCTTCGAATAATGACTGACAGCTACTTATTACGTAATGCTCTAATCTATCCGCACTGCTTTATCTCCCACACTCTTATCCCGATTATTGTATTGGAATGACTGATTGAAGTATTATTACGCACATCTACGCCACAAACCGATTGAGTACCCAATGCGGCAATAAGCACGTTAGCTATTTCTTTCCCAGGAGTATTACTATGCACCGGCAAACAACAGAAACTGATACTGTCTGTTTCAAAGGCTCCTATAAAGTACTTACACGTTCCACCCGCAACTTACAACAAACTGTTGACAAACATATGACACTAAGGGCCTCTTGATTCAAAAATCAAAACGAATATCACGTAAGTATCCGTATTTTAAGAAGCAAGACCGTCCACAGTCTCATGAACCTTCAAAACCACTTAAAATACGCTGCAGTTGTCATCTAATTTATCAAGAAGCTCCTGAACGAGATCTTCTCAAAGATTCTCTCCCGTTTCGTAAAATTAGTGTTCCAATCCGTATTAGATAAGGCCCTCAGCAGGAGACCCTCTTAATTTTTTCAGGACATACAACTGGACGAGACATTTGGCGTTTATTTTTCAGGTACTTTTTCGTTAAGCGTTTCTATTACATAATCGCGTTGAACTATCGATTCCTATATGTTATCGAAAATGCAATAGGAAGTGAGATAACCATCTACGATCACCATTTCGCGACAAGCTCGGCTGGCCAATGATGGCCGGATGAATGGCATGCCATCCAACAATGCATTTTTTTATCCAAAATAATGCATGAACTTCTTAAACTATCCTTAGATTTAAGTCTTATCAGCTATTTTCTACACTACAATCTCTAATGCGTGTTGTATTAAATAAATCATAAGCAATTAAAGCCTTAAAATGCAACACTGACAATGAAATTATCGAAATAGTCAAAATTATTCTGACAAGTCATCAAAAGTCTCAAAAAAGGAGTCAATATTTATTGGTCATCACTTATATTGCACAAAATATAGGCTCCGTATTCATAAATTTTATAATCGTCCTTCCAATTTTCATTCACATGGTCACCTTAATAGCTGACGTTATTCAATAAATTCATTTATTTAATGCCAACAAATTCTAAAACTATTTTCGTTTTTCCTTTTTTTTCCTTTCTCGCCTGGCATATTTATTACAAAAACCGTTAATTAACACACGCTAAATACAGTTTTAATGGCTGTTTTGCCAAATAAATTAACACCAGAACTAGTCTGTGTATGTAACAAACACAAATACATTTACACACATCAACATACTATCTAACAGCCTGTGTGTGTTTAAGTATGCATGTGTTTAAGTATCAATATTTATGTACAGCACATCTGTATGTGTGTGAGTATTCATTTAAGCGTGTGTATATGTGTATTAAATTTTGGCTGACTTAAAACGTTTATTAGTGTAACGGTTGACACATTTAATGTCACTAGTTTTTGGTATTTATTTTCCTGTAACTAAGACCCGATAGGTTTCGCTGCTCCGTTATTTGGATTATTTTTTTAAAAGTGACTTTAAAGTTTACTTTAGCTAAAGTCACCTTTAACTAAACCCAAACTTTGACGGGAAGTTGGCCCTTAGTTTGTTTTCGTTACAAATCCTTGGGTTACCACAGTCCAGGTAGTGTGGGTTACAGGATGAAACCTCCGTGTTATCACAAATTTATGACATTCAGAATACAACCCCGTATTAACTTTGCTCTCTTTGGCTCTGTGAAAGCAATATGTTGTGATGAACCCAACAAATCTTATTTCTTTGTCGGAAGAACACAAATTGGAGAAAAGTTGAATAAACTGCATTGAGCTCTCAGAATACTACGTAGAAAATAGTGTTGTTATCTGAAATACCCTTCTACCATTTACCAACCCATGGACTTATTACGCCGCCCTTATGGTTAAAACTGTCATTTAAAAGTTCCAAACTCATTACATTTTTTGGCTTCATTTGGTAATAAATTCTCTGCAAATTTTTTTTATTTTTTTTTTTTTTGCATGTAATGTTCCATTTGCAGTTGCATTTCTGTTGAGTCTAAACACAAATCCTAAACAATTTTAATTAAAAATTGCATTTAAAAGTACCGTTTACAACTCACAATACAAATCAAATAAATTTTAAATTTTTTGGAAATTTTTTTCGTTTATTCCACGGCGGAAAATGCTCAAAATAATGCGGGTGTTAATAAAAATTAACGTTTACACCATAATTATTACACTTTATACATGTACATGTACATGTAGTAGTATTTGTTGTTATTGTAGCTGTTTTTAATGTCATTTTGGATTCCAATAAAATTTAATTATTTTCAAACATGACACAAACACACACACACACAGCGGTAACTCAAATACAACGCAACAGACATAGCAGCCAGCCAAGTCAGCCAGCTTTATACGTAAACGTAATAAAATTAAGGGCGAATAGAAAAATAATCAGAAGAACAGGAAAAAGAAACAAAGAAAAAAACTACCAATACTAGCGATATCTAATGCCAGCTATGCCGGATGCCCTCCATGCCATCTATGCCATGCATTTAAACGTTAAAGCAACTCAACTCAACTCAACTGAACTAAATAACTCACTACCATAACCTAAAAAAAAACGCTGTTAACGTTAATTTATAACCATGAAAGCAAAAAAAGCACCGTAATTCCCTAAACTAAACTGTATGAACAGAATCACAAAAAACTAAAAAAAACAAAAATTGTTTAAGAGCAAGACATACTGGGCCTTGGCAGAGATGATGAGGCTGTCGGTATATAAATTAAAAGAGGCAGCGGAACTGGGGGGGCCATAATAATAAAAATCAAATGCAATTAGAAGCCAAGAAATGAAACTCAATTAGACAAAAAAGATTGTGTAGTAAATTAACAGCGAAGCAGTTAAAAAAAATTATTACGTTTAACCTTTTAAATCGCTGGAGAGAGACACAGCAAAAAAAATAAAATTAAAAAACTTTGCAATTTAAATTTGAATTTAAAGGGAAATCAGTCCCAACAGCCTTAAAAATTAGTAGCAAATCACACCAATTGCCTGCTTAAGAGAAAATTGAATTCCTTGCTTCTGTTTGTGAAAACCTAACACACTTCCTTCTGCTTCCACACACTTGCAATTTATTTCTTTAATTCTCCTAAAATGTCTCTCTCTCACTCTCTGTCGTTTAATTTTCTCAACACTTTAAAAACTGGTTTCCACCCACACTCTCTACTCACACACACTCACCCACACTTATGTTTGTTTACTTTCTCTCTCAAATTAGCATAAATAATTGATACGTTATTGTCTTCAGTTCAGTTACGCTTTGGCGCTTGAACAAGTAATTTGTTTTTGTTCTCAATAACGCAGTCGAATGCCAAGAAAAATAAAAAGCGCATCCTACTCAAGCATACACATCAAAAGTATTTGCATATTTGAACTAAAAAGCTGTTTGAAAAGACAAATAAATCAATCAAATAAAATAAGAGCCTTTGTAGATTAAATTGGCAAATAATTTGGAAGAATATTTCTCATATTTTTGCTTTTTAATTAAATTGTAATGAAAGTAAAATAAATACGTTGAATATCCTTACATTCTATCAAATGGAGTAGAAAATTTAAGACGTTTTTTTGGCATTTCATGATGATTGATGAACAAGTGTAGTAGATATCGCATTGCTTCAGTCATAAGCATACTAACTCACTTAATTAATTGGACATTACCTGCCTTTAGCTAGAATTTCAACCCAGCTACCAAGACCACCTATGCTTTTCTATGCTTTTATTTTATCCACGAGTGGTAAGACCTGCAGCTTAACGTCTCTTGTAGGCTGCCTTCCAAAATGTATCAATACAAAGTGTGTATGCAGTTCTACTAATGTATATAAACTATGTAGATATGCAAAATAACCAAACAATGCATCAACTATAAATTCCATGCCTGTGATTGCTTTTTGACTGCGTTAAAAATAAACATTGACGACGTTTTGAAATAGAATACATTGTACATATTTTGTACAGTGGCATTATGAAAAATGATACTTTGTTCAAACACAAAGCAACTAACATTTTTGAAGGCAGCCATCTTTTGGCATTTGATTATGATTGATGACACTTGTTGTAGCAGATATCGCATTACTTCTGTCATAAGCATACTAACATAGTTACTTATTTGGACATTACCTGCCTTTAGCTAGTATTTCAACCCAGCTACCAACACCACCAATGTTCTATAAGCTTATTTTATCCATGAGTGGTAAGACCTGCAGCTTAACGTCTTATATACTGTCTTATCTCTCATACAAATTATTTACTATAAGGTTAATAACGATTTATTTAATCTCATTTCGAAATTCGATCTGTGCCTGGTTTTTTGTAAGCATGATTCCTTATGTTTTTTGACAGTAACCTGTCTGCTTTCTTCAATTTTCTCAAGTATATCCTTGTTTCTCTTTAACTCACTCAACATATTTCTTTGGCGGGTATCTGTCTTGAGATCTGGGATGTCTCAATAATTTCGTCCTGTCTGTAATACATATTCTAGGCTTTTTCGTTTATCGTCCCATAAAAATCAATTTTTATTAAACTGTATTCGCTATTGTCGCCGTAGACTATCGAGCAGTGCAATCAATTACTAGATATAGAAGCTACTAATACGACAGAGTGGCCATTTACCTTTACCTAAAAGGAATGCATCTGCGTTTTACTCTTCGAAGACGAGCATGAATGAAGTGTGTTGCCTTATTAGACGTAAAGCCAGGGTCAAAACAGACATCAGCCAGACATCAAAACAAGTACAAAAAGTATTTCTTCGGCGACTTTTTCTCAGCAGATTTCAGGCAAAAACTCTGAGAGTAAATGAAAATTCCCCTTAAAATCTGTCGTTCGGAATCGACTTTAAACCGTAGATCCCACCACTCGTGTATAAAATTAACACACACAACATAAGTAGTGTGAGAAACTAGGTCGTAATTCTGACTGAAGGGTTGTAATGACCAATTATGTATGTATGTATGTATGTTATCTTCTTTGGGGGATCGAAGAATATCTTTAAGAATTTATTTTTTTGGCAAAAATTATTGAGATGCTTGGGTTTATAGTCTAGTTATAGTCTAGCTCTAGGCATGAAGATAGGGTGCGACTAAGGCTCTATTCAGAAAAATCGCAACTCAAACTATATCCCCAGCTACCGGAGCATAATACGGTTTACCAAGCCGAGGTAATAGCTATCAGAGAATGTATGATCTGGACCAGACATCAGCAATGAGTATTCAAAACGATGAGTGGATTCGAATCAGACTTATAATTTCTAATACTTATACGCATTCATACTTATTTTAATGTCATACTCATACTACTCATATTCAAAGTTTGATATACTCATGGTACTCATACTTAACAATGTGCATGATGTTATTGCTTTCGACTCTCCATGACTCATCGTATACACGAATCACAAAATAAGTATGATTCGCATACGAACACTACATACTCACATGAAGATTGTGTGTTTGCTCTGCTTGCTGTCTTTGTCTTTTTTGTTTATGTGTCTTTCTTCTTTCTTTGTAAATGCAACAACAACTAAGACTGAAAATTTTGATGAATGATTCGAATCACTCGAATTCTTTATGAGTATTATGAGTATTTTTCTAAATTTATGAATCTGAATGAGTAGGCGTATGAATCAAACATATTTTCAATGTTATGAGTGTGATGTCAACGTTGTACTTATACTCATTGCAACCTGTACTTATAAATCAATATTGTAGTGAGTACGAATGAATCAGAGTAGTTGGATTTGACTCACTCATACTGAAAATTTCATGAGTACTTATGAGTAGCGAAAAAGCGATTCATTGCTGATCTCTGATCTGGACCGATAATAATTAAGTAAGCTTCACATTAAGGAATTTAAATATCTTCACTGGTTGTCAAATTACAAAATATTGCAATAGCATCCAGGAATACGGAACCATGAATTGTTTTGAAATGGTGGAAGGCAATTAAAAATTACTCAAGCATGGTACGAATCGGAATTAGAAAGTTAAAAGTGTTATGGAAGTACAGAACACAAACTTGAATAATCAAATGCCCTTTTAAGGCATTGCAAATCAGGCTAAGAAAGTGAGTGGAAATCTCACACGAACTATGGTGGAATAAAGGCACAGGAGTGAAAATGCTAAATTACTGTGAAACGTTTCTGAAGAAGGAAAATCATGAGGCGGCTTGAACACACTAATGAGTATCCTTACAGGACATTCAGCCTTTTATGTACAACTGAATGGAAAAGGTGTAGTAGATAACATAGTAGATAAAATAGTAGATAACATAGCAGATAACATAGCAGATAACATAGCAGATAACAAAGTAGATAACATAGTAGATAATATGCTGGGTATGTGGTGAAGTTATCGAAACAATGGAACACTTTTCACGTCATTCGCTAGCCGTCATAAGTTTAAGATTTTAATATTTAAGGGAAGGCCTTATACCAGACACGACCCCTCTCAAAGGAAAGAACTGAAATGAATTAAAGATGTTTGTAGCCGATACAGACTTTCCATCAAAAACATGTTTCGAATCCCTTACATGTGAGCGTACAACAAGGTGTGGGCATGAGACCTCGAATTCTGTGGTTAACTGCGCCCTTTTCACCCTATATTTAAGGAATGAGGATCTAAACTACATACATATTGATTACGATTTCATTAATTCTGTGATTTCATTAATTTGAATATCGACTACACATGCCCATCCAAAATTTCACGTGTAGAATCAATGGAGAAAATTGATTTGAATTGCATTTCTCTTTAAGAAATAAAAATCCTTTTTTAATGTCTTAAAATCTTACAAAAATCCTTTCGTTCAAATGCTTAAAATCACGACTTGTCTTGGCATTTCTCTCTCTTTCTCTCTCTCTCTCGACAGTCTTAATAGACCACAAACCGAATGAAAGAAACACAATAAAAGCATAAATAGTCGAGTCGAGTCGGTGTCTGTGTTCTAATGTGCTAATGGGCGGCTAAAGGCCACAGGGATATGCTGGCGATGAGGGGAATACTGCTTGCTGCTGGCTAAACTCCAGCAATACAACTTAAAGGCAGGACAAGCCAAACCAAGACAAGCCAAGGCAATTTATAAGTTGTATAGGCATCAAGTGGTACTTCCCGGCAAAAGGATACAAACAACAAGAAAACAGCAGTTGAAGACGATGAAGGAGATGAAGAAGAATGCATTTCTTAAGTATAATAAATAAAGCAATAAAACAACTACAATAATAATAAGAATAACAACAACAATAACAACAACTATAAAACAACAATAAGCAACATAATACTACAACAAGAATTACAACCACAAATAAAAACGGAAATACTTAAAAAACACACACAAACACACTCACAAGCAAGCACGCAAGGAAGCAAGTCTTCTCATGCTTACACTTTGTATTTAAAATAGAGTTTTAGAGAGGAGACAGAGATGGACATGGAGAGAGAGAGAGAGAAGGAGAAATTGTTACAATAGAATTGTAACAAACAATTATTATTTCCGACGAACATGTAATTGTTTTCCACAATCATTCTCTGTAGTTTTTTTTTTCTTTTTTGTGTGTTTTCTTCAGAGATGGGAATATCATGTTGGCTTGACTGCCATTGCTTAGCCAGAGTTTAGGTTGGTTGGTTGGTTGGCTGTAATAAAAATGAAAAATTGCAGAGTTTTTTCTTTTTCTTCTTACTTGTAAATGAGGAAAGGATTTCTTAGGCTAGAAGAGAGACGGGAGAGAGAGAGAGAGATTTTCAAAGTTTAACTGATAGTTTGAAATCTATTTTTTCAATTTTTTTTTAATGTTTTTCTATGGCCATGGCTTTTTACTTGCCTTGTGTTTAAATGTTTGTCTCGTGGTCAAGACAACCACTTAAGCCATTAAAAGAAAACGTGTTAATAGTTGAAAAGTGGATTTTGAAATCAAAGAAAGTTTTTGAAAACTTAACACTTTGACTGAAGCTTATTTCATTTGCGGTTCTTGTTCAATACCTCAGTTCACTTATAACACTCATTAAATCGATAACAAGAAGTTGTCTACCCATAAACAGTGATGGAAAGAGAGATACGTGCGACATTATCGAAATTGTTTATTCTCTTAAAAGACCTATTGATGCCCTTGTATGTGGCCCATATAATCAAGCAAATGACCGCTACAGCCTCTCAGGTTAAAGTGCCTAAGAAATGTTAAATTTTCCATTACTCTGCCTTATAAATCAGACGGAATTTGTTCGATGACATGAATTATATTGGCTTTGAGGTACTTTTCAGTTTGAGCCTTATTTGCATACACCCGAGACTTAAGAAAATACCAGAAGAAGAAGGCTAATGGAGTCAAATCGCATGATCTGGATGGCCAGTTTACATCAACTCCTTGTGAGATGGCCATGCTTTCCAATCACTCGTAGAGGACATCCAACATGACAAAAGCTATGTGGCACGTAGCATCGTCCTATTGAAACTACCATAATCATCCAATGCAGGCCAAAAAAGGTTGGTAATCATCAACCTACAGTGCCTGTCCAATATCATTCCCAAAGAATTATGGACCAATGGCAACGGCAAATTACACAAAATTCACAAAAAGGAGTGACTTAATCGGTGTCTACTGGAGGCTCTTGCCGCTCAACGAAATTTCCTTAGTTATTCACTAGCATTTTACTGAAAGCCTAATTGTGCTCTTTTAAGAGCTGTTTCGCACGTATTATCGGGTCCGCCATCTAACCCTCTTTTTCAACTACTGCTTATTTCGTGAATGGTAACACTTAGCTCATGTCTGATTTGACGTTTTCGTTTCGCTAAGTTAGCCTGCGTTCGACAGAAGATGCCGATTTTGGCAAAAAAAATCATCTTTTCAGATGAAGCTCATTTTGATTTTGGCGGGTATGTAAACAAGCAAAATTGTCGCATTTAGGGCACAGAAAACCCCTCACGCATACATTGAAAAGCCGACGCACCCAAAACGAGTCACTGTTTGGTGCGGATTTTGCTCCAGAGGCATAATTGGGTCATTTTTCTTCGAAAACGAGCAAGGAGTGGCCGTTATTAGACGTAAAGCCAGGGTTCGAGTCCAAGGCCAGACATCAAAACGAAAGTATGAGAAAATATTTCTTCGGCGACTTCCTCTCAGCAGATTTCTGGCAAAAACTCTGAGAGTGAAATAAAATTGCTATGAAAAGTTTCTCAAAAATCTGTCGTTCGGAGTCGACTTTAAACTGTAGGTCCCACCACTCATGTATAAAAATTAACACACACAACATAAGTGCTGTGAGAAACTAGGTCGTAATCCTGACTGAAGGGTTGTAATGACCAATTATGTATGTATGTACGTATATAAATTATCGATCAAATGAATCACTTAAACACTCAACTAAAGAGGAAATATGTACCAAAAATTTACACAATTTTTCTCCAATACAATTTACCTGCTTTAAAACCCTTACATTTTTACTTTCTCCCTCTCTCTCTGCCTCTAACTCTCTTATAACAAATCTTATAAAACAGAACATGATGCAAAGCACACAATTAATCAATGCTTTAAACAGTCACACACACTCACCGAAGATCGTTGTTCTACAAATACTTCCGTATTTTTTCTCTCCTTCTCCACACTTACATATATTCGTGCACATTTTTTTTTGTTTTTTTTTTTGTTGTCTGTCTTATCAAATTAGCATAAATAATTGATACGTTATTGTTTTCAGCTCAGTTACGCTTTGGCGCTCAAACAAGCAATTTGTTGTTGTTCTCAATAAAATGAAAAAAAAGTAAAGCGAAGAAGAAAAGGAAGAAATTTGGCAAGAAAATTAAAATGAAATGAAAATCAATATAAAAAACAATGGAGTGTGTAAGTATAACTGCAATTTGGAAGAATAAAAAAATTTTTTTTGAGCCAAAATATTCTTAATTGGCATCATATTATTTCAAAAGGAAATAGAATATTATGTTTAAATAAAAATTAAACACTGCATGACATTAGCAATGGCCCAGTTAAATTAAAACATAAATTTTCTCTTAAAAAAATAAACGAAAATACTTTTAAAAATTTATTATCGTGTTTCTCGGGGGGTAAAAAAAATCCAGCAGCATTTTATCTTTTTAACACCTACCCGAATGGCATGTAATTTTATTAAGGCTTTCCAAAATGCTAACACCATAAATAAAACAGCCTGAACAGTCCAAAAATCTAGTTGTTACAAAACCATTCTGTTTTTGTTGTTGTTTTATTTTTAAAAGCCTTCTTCTGCTGCTGTTTTACTTTCTTTTATTCCTTTTTGCTGTTTCTTTTCCTTTTTTCCCCCTTTTTTGTGAATAAAATTAGAGTTTTGAGAACAAAAAAAAAAACGATTCAAAAAATCGTTCCTTATTTGGAAAGACAAATCTCAGTTTTGTTGCAACTACGAAACGGATTTTATAGTTCAGTCAGTCAGTCTGTGCTCTGAGGTTTTTTAAGGGAAACCTATAAACCAGCATTACTATGCTCTATGTTTTATACAGGATCATACAATTACTGTTATTTATAGTTATACATTGTCTTTCTCTCTCTCTCTGTCTCTCTCTGTGTGTATGTGTGTCTAAGTGTATATATTTAAAGTACATTCATTGGCGATTTCTATCCTATCCTTGAGCATATTCAAATGAATGCAATTTATATGCAAGTACAACAGTTTACGGTTTGCTTTTGATTGTTAATTCAAAATGTATAGTTTTTGTACGATATATATTCGTATATACACATTTATACATATATATATAAAGTATATACACATTTATATATATATAAAGTATATATATATCGTATATATGTATAGTATAATGGAGACCAAAGAATATAAACAGGAATTTGTTGAATAAGTAAACCAGTAAACATTTGCTATGGCAACTGAAAACTTTCCTTGAAAAATTAAATCAACTGACACGTAATATTCATATGAAGCTGATTAGGGGTATATTGTGATTTTGACATCTTTGGATGCGGCTAGTGTTGTAGCAAAAATAATGTCCATAGATATGGGCACAAAATAAACGATCGCTTTGTAGCAAATCGTACGAAAAATAGATACTCAACTTATTGAATCAAACCTCTGTGAAAATCATCGATGAAGAAGTGATAAGATTTTCAACGAAAACGGATTGGTAAAAAATTTCTGAAGTTTGTTAACCGTATGTATACTTTAGTAACTGTGTGTATAAACTGATATCATACATACATACAAGAAAAAGTAATAAAAGGCCTTACAATCTCTAATTCTCATATAAGGGTGATGTTACAGTGTAACGTTCGGCTGTATGGGTTCACTCATAGAAGTATACAGCGAGCACTCTGGCGTATGAGTATTTTTTGAAATATTGTTGTCAACAAATATCACTAATACGCACTAGTGGCTGTAACAAATTTTATTTTTTTTTTCTGCGGAACAAGTAATTTGTGTGTGAATAGAGGCGATTTCTAAAAGTAAACACTCTGGTGAAGCGGACCCAATATGACTAACACTAACACTAAGGTAAGGAAAGAGTCGAGCGAACATCAGACCCACTTACATACAAACATAATACAAGTCTTCAATCAGGATTACGAACTCTTCACATCACTTATGCTGTGTGTGTTAATTTTTATACATGAGTGGCAGGAACTGCGGTTTAAAGTCGACTCCAAACGTCAGATTTTTGAGAAACTTTTCCTCTGCCGAGGCAATCGTCGAATAAATATTTTCTCATATTTTCGTTTTGTTGGATATGTCTGGGGTTTGCACCGATACCTCATGTCTAATAAACCAACACACTACGTCTTTGGCTTTCAAATTTTGCCAGACAATTGACGAAAGATGATAATCATGGTCGGCGAGATCGTACTTGAATGCAAAGTATAGCTAATAGAGGCGATGCTATTGCCTAATATTAACTGATATATGAAGTTGAAGTTCGTTAAAGCACTGTAAGTAAAGTATAACCAGAGAAAATACTTGAGACTAGAAGATGAAGAGGGATTTAGGTAGTAAGAATCCTACGTAATCAATGAGGGTTTCAAAAAAAGAAATTGTCAACGTCTTCACGAGCATATCTATCAACACATTTCCGCATAGCTTCTATTTTGAATACCGCAGCACTTGAGTCTTTATGACGGTGATATTCATACATACATACATAATTGGTCATTACAACCCTTCAGTCAGGATTACGACCTAGTCTCTCACACCATTTATGTTGTGTGTGTTAATTTTATACATGAATGGAGGGACTTACAGTTTAAAGTTGACTCAGAACGACAGACTTTTGAGAAACTTTTTATTTACTCTCAGAGAAAAAATCTGCTGAGAGCAAGTAATCGAAGAAATATTTTTTCGTATTTCGTTTTGTTGGAGATGTCTGACCTGGACCTGGAATTTGAACCGTGGCCTGATGTCTAATAAGCCAACACACTACCTACTAAGCTATGGCCACTTTATTTGCTTTGGCGAAAATCATGATAATTATGATCGGCAAGATCGTTGTTGAAGGCAATGTATAGCTAATAGAGGCGATGCTATTGTCTAATATTAACTGATATATGATGTCGAAGTTCATTAAAGCACTGATATAACCAGAGAAAATACTTGAGGCCAGTAGATGAAGAGGGTTTTAGGTGCTAAGAATCCAACGTAATCAATGAGGGTTTCAACAAAATAATTTTCAACGTCTTCACGAACATATCCAAGAACTCATTCCCGCATAAGGTCTGAAGGTTCTATTTTGAATACCGCTGCACTTGAGCCTTTATGGCGGTGATATTGCTTGATTTAAATGCACTAGATGTGACAGCGAAATAGCATTTTAATTCTACCAGCTACTGTCCAAGTAATTGTGATATGAATTGTTTTCCTATGCTTTAATAATGTATACCTTTGTCTCCCATTTTCTTACTATATTTGAGTTTGTTTGAGTTCAAGTTTTTCTAGTTAAGCTAGTAATTGCTCTACTAGAGCAAGTTCTAGTATGACATGGTTGCCATAATGTTTTCTGTGAAAACGTATGGAATAAAATAAAAGGAGAAACTTTCACTGATTGGGTCATAAGTTTGTTGTTAATGTTATCCCATCTGTGGGTTGCAGGGGTCAACGATCTTTTTAGAGAGATTACTTGCTAGAGATTTAATCTAATTAAAGCGAGTATTACTAGAGCTTGTAGCCAAGTTCTATTGTGGTTAACCAGTATTTTAAAAAAATGTTTGTTTAGTAGCTAATCCAGCAAACGTAAGAGGTATACTAATATTCATTTGCTACATTATTACTCGGGTTATCCCAGTGACCAGTAACGCATACAAGACTGACACAAAATTACCTTTGAAGAGCCAGCGACCCACCATCTAAATGGCAATGGATCTCCTCACTTTATCAAGGAGCCTCCCATTGAAATTTTGAGAACAGTCTGCCAGAGAAAATTCCGAAAAGAAGATTAAGTTCGATAGGCATCGTATAAATCCAATGAACCACATTGGGACAAGGCCGCTATCATATATCAGTTGTTCTAATGCGGCAGTAGATGCTGCAAGATGTTTTGCAAGCCTTCCAAGCTGGATTGTCCAATAAATAAAAGTGACAAATAATGGCATACAAGAAGCTCTTGAGTTCAATTTGTAAAATATTGAAGAAATTTCCAAACTATACAGCGAGCTAAGAGCTATTAGGCGGAGATAGAAGCCAATTAAGTTGGAGTAATTATTGTACTGCAATACCTTATAATAATCAACTCTGAATAAAATGAAACAAATGGTTTGCTTGGTTAACCAAAATTATCCACCAGCTTCCCTGTCGTCATGTGTCCCATAGTAATAGTGTTACAGTATTGGTGTACTCATGGCAGGATTGTAGCTCTTGAATAAAAACCAAGCCTGATTATAAATCAGTAGACAAAACAAAAACAAAACAAAAAAAATTGCATAAAAATTATGGATATTTTGCCTCATTCAGCCTTTAACAAAATGGAAGATTTTAACTGAAATGTCTCTTGCTCCTCTTCTAGGGGTTTTTTTGGAAGGCAATTCGTGCTTAAACGAATGGAAATATTTTGTTGGAATTATTATTCTAATCGTAACATATTCATGCATATATACGTTGTACATATGTATGTATGTATGTATGTATGTATGTTTGTATGTATGAATGTATGTCAATGTATGTATAACAGTTTTGAAATAATTTTTCATGCTGGTTTTGTAATTGCAGTTCAAAGGCTATTAGAATAGTTAGTAGAAGAAGAAGCTGATATTTTATTGGACCAAAAACCTTTGGTTTGCTTTCAAAATTTAAATTTCATTTCATATAGCAGTCCGGCCAGTGTTTAGAATGCATGTCCATGCTGTTTATGTTCATATACCAGGTTAGTTATTATGGATCTTTTTGTTTTTTTTTCTGGTTTTTGTCATACGAGAACAGTAATTTGTTTAAAGCTTGATTTTATACAATAAATTGGATAATTTATGACCTAAACAAAGCGGTTTTCATGTTTTTATTTGGTGGGCGAAAAAAATAACGAATAAAAAAAATTTTTTTTTTAAACCTTTACACTTAACAGAAAACAAATTAACACAGTAAGTTACTAGCATGACTGTTAACTGCGTTAATAACATTAAACACAGTTTTTCTTGATCTCTTGTTACATTTTTATGTTCGGCTTATTAAGAACACCATCAAGATGTGATCTCCTACTAAAATACCGGTTTTCTTCTCACCAAATTAGTTGAAGTAGTCGATCCTTTATTGTTTACAACTCAGTTACGCTGTAGAGCTTAAACAAGCAGCTTATTTTTGTTCTCAATAAATATTGGCCACACAAAAGGAAGAACATTTTAAGACACAGAGTTAGTCTAGTAGGACACCACGAAACAAACAGGATAATGCTGTTAGATTAAGTGAGGTTAGAGGACGTGTACAATACCCGGAGGTCGAATTGACCCATTGTACAAAGTCCCAGTTTTTCACACCATTTATGTTGTGTGTGTTAATTTCGTAGGTAGTGTGTTGGCTTAATAGACATAAAGCCAGGGTTCAAACCCCAGGCCAAAAAGTATTTCAGCGGCAATTTCCTCTCAGCAGATTTCTGGAAAAAACTCTGAGATGAAATAAAAATGCCATGAAAAGTTTATCAAAAATCTGTCTTTCGGAGTCGACTTTAAACTGTAGGTCCCGCCACTCATGTATACGAAATTAACACACAACATAAGTGATGTGAGAAGCTAGGTCGTAATCCTGACTGAAGGGTTGAAATGTCCAATTATATATATGTATATACTGGCTACATTATGCTTGGAGGCTTCCTGGGGCTGCTGGGAATTTATTGTGACAGTCTTAAGTACTGTTATATACCTGCTAAATAGGGCGAGCCGATGGTCGTTTTTATTTTAAAATCCGGGAGAGTATTAATAACTACTGCGAGATTCTTAACAACGAGATAAGATCTAACCACTTTCCTGTTCTTATCAGTAGTGCTCAACCGGTCCACACTGTGGCCAAGTCCACTGAGGCCGTACTAAGCTCCCAGTTGAGAAATATTATGAAAGCTTTGGCAGACAAATTTTACTCACTGGCAGCTTTCAAGGAAGCTGATGCTAAGGCTCTTAATAAGAGCACTGTTAGTGGACCAGTTACGAAGTTCCTTACTAAACTTTTATCCAAAAGAGTGATTACTGCCTCCATAGTTGAGGCCAATATGGCTCAGCGCTTGGTGTTTTTAATGGCTCCAGACTTTGAACGTCCTGAAATGTATGAAATAGTAATAGAGAGCAAACTTAGAGCACTGTAAACTGATACTCAGAGAATTATTATTCCATTTAATAAATGAAATGGAAATTTTTGAGCATTAAATGACGATTTGATAATTCCCATGAACTTAAATTTCTTAAAAGTTTTTCAATATACTCGTATGTATGTTTCGTTAATTAATATCGTTTGTATATGAAGTTTAAGAATATTTTTGCTTAACATTATAAAGAATGTTCAATTTTTTAAATAAATTTTCTTCTTTCCTTTTCATTTTTTCTTTTATCTTTTTGTTGCTTTTACTCAAATTATAAAAATATTTTTCAATTTCTTATTTGCCAAAAAGAAAACGGAAAACCAGAAAAAAATACTCGAAAAAAAAGATTCAAAAAATAAAAAAGAAAATGAAGCAAAAGAAAATGTTTTTCTTTATCATTGAATAAGAAGAAGAAAACGCAAAAAGAAGAAGAATACGAAGAACGAATAAGTAAAGAAGATGAAACTTGTTGTCGAAAACTTTTCATGTGGAAAGTTTTAAGATACAAAAATACTTTCAATAACTCTTAAATAAATATTACACACACACAGACAGATATACATACATATGCAGCCTGAATGTGCACACACATACACTGGGGAAGGAAAACTATGTTTACGATATACGATATCCTATGTACTCACACACACTATGCCAGGAGGGGGTGATAATTTTAAAGAAAGAAATTCTCATGAAATTATTATTTAAAATGGCCGTACGTATTAGTATAGTGTATTAGTATAGTGAGTGAGTGATACTTTAAAACTGTTTTTCAATAACAAATGCAACAAGATACGTTATTTTCATACGATTCATTACAATTTCTTTTTTTATTCCGTATTTATTTTTCTTTAACACGTTGACTACGAGATAACTCGTAGATTACGTTCCCTTCTAGGGAGCCAACTACGAGTTATCTCGTACTCACTAAACCTGGCATTTTTGTGTAGCTACGAATAAAATCGTATTATATCAGTGCTAGTATCGATAAATGGCTTCTGGGAAAAGAACAAAAAGTCAATGTTAGCTTGCATGGCCAGTTTTCTGAAAATTGCTGTGGCAGTCAACGAGTTAATCAGAGTGTCGCATTCCTTGCGCGTGTTTTAAAACAAAAATTTTGTAAATACTGTTCGAAAAATAAAAATTTTAAAGTTTGAATTCGATTTCAAAAGGTCATCGAAACCTGATATTCAAAACCCTATCATTTTTATTCGGATTAAATGCTTGGTTAAGATGGTTTTTTGAAAGAACATTTTATTCAAGCTATTGTCGATTGAAAGCAATGACTTTTTTCCTAAAGTTAGGGATGCCTTCATGCAAAAAATTGCTTGTGTTTTGAGGCCGCGAAAGAATCGAATAAAATTTTAGATACCCTGCTCTGAAGTTAAGTATACTCCATAGAATAAGTTCTGCAAGGACCGAAACAAAAAGCAATTTGAACAGTCAAGATCTACACTATATGGCAGGTGAACTAAATCCTCCCACTTATTGTGTTTTTTAATAGTTTTTCACCAGCGTAACAACAACAACATTCTCAATCACAACCCGTGATTTAAAGTATAAACTGGCATCCTTATTAAGTTCATCTTCGGAACATACACGCTTTATTTGGTATTTCTCAGATTTCGTTTTGACTAAGCACTTCCCTCCAGATTCGCTCTTGCCTTCTCCAGTTGGTCATACCAAACGACTTCCTTAACTTGATCCAACCAACGCAGACAAGGTTTTCCTCTACGCCAACAGATTATAATTCACTCATCAAATACTTTACATACATACATACATAATTGGTCATTACAACCCTTTAGTCAGGACAACGACCTAGTTTCTCACACCACTTATGTTGTCTGCATTAATTTTTATACATGAGTGGCGGGACCTACAGTTTAAAGGCGACTCGGAACGACATATGTTTGAGAAACTTTTCATGGCAATTTTATTTACTCTCAGAATTTTTGCTAGAAATATGCTGAGAAGAAGCCGCCGAAAAAATATTTTTTCATGATTTCGTTCAGTTGGAGATGTCTGACCTGGGGTTATGAACCCCAGGCCTCACGTCTTATAAGCCAACACACTACCTACTAGACTACGGCGACTTAGATGAGTCTTATCATGATGGGAAATTAAGCACACGCTGCAAACGAATAAATTGTTGTTTGTACAAGTCTCCCATTATAGTTGAGACCGATTTTAGCATCTAATAATAGTTTACATCCTTCTTATCCCGCCAACTACAGAGCATTTTCTAGGTGCAATGGATTTTTTGCTTCGCGACAGATTTTGCTCATTGCCACGGCTTCACATATGATTTCTTGCGCTTAAGGTTGTTGCAATGAATCCATATTTTATCGCCAGTGATAGGATAGGTTAGGTTTGAGAACGTGTACTTGTCATTGGGACAAGTACAATACCTGGAGGTCAAAATGACCCATTGTAATACGTTCTAAAGGATAGAGGGAAAGAGGATAATAAAGGAGTATATATAGGAAAGGGAAGATAATGTGACGGAGGAAAACCACAGACCACAAACAAACAAGAGAGCTCTACTACAACATTGAAGCCCTAGCACTTCTCAACCAGTTCAACCTTTTAATAAATCTATGGAGAGCCTAAAATGTAGGCAAAGAGTCCAAACTTTTGAAAAAGTCCCTGCTTAGGGTCTTCAACCACAACCTACTAAGGGCTGGACAGTTACAGAGAAAGTATTCAGGTCTGTTCCAGATACATATTAGCGATCTAAACTCGTAGTGCCCTGTAATAAAAGCAATAACTAACCCCAGACTGAAGTCGCCGTAGTCGAGTAGGTAGTGTGTTGACTTATTAGATATAAGGCCACGGTTCAAACCGCAGGTCAGACATCAAAACTAAAATATGAAAAAATATTTCTTCGGCGCTTTCCTCTCTGAAGATTTCTGGCTTTACTTACTTACTCTGAGAGTAAGTAATAAATTGCTATGAAAAGTTTCTCAAAAATCTGTCGTTCGGAGCCGACTTTAAACTGTACGTCCCACCACTCATGTATACAAAATTAACACACACAACATGAGTGGTGTGAGAAACTAAGTCGTAATCCTGACTGAAGAGTTGTAATGACCAATTATGTATGCAACCTCAGACTGGCCTTATCTCACTCCAGCAGCAAAGTGATAATTCGATGCAAAAAATTACTTCTTTTTAAAGCAATCAAACAGCCTTTCATTCATGCAAAATCGTCTTTCACGATCTCTTGCCTTCAGCTCATGTGGCTCGCAATTTTCTGGCTTTTGAATGAATCCAACTGCTTTCAAACGCTTTAAAATGGTTACTCTCGATACGTTTAATGATTGTTCCAGTAATGTTTCCATGTTTATGGTCTTCAAACTGTTTCGTTTTTCTTGGATGCTCTTCAACTTTGATTTCTAAAACCTGCAAACCCCTTGATACACTAGGCTGATGATGCACACGGTATAATTCCATGTCCAGCTTTCCTTGCACAATCAAGTATTAACGACATCTTCTACAGTACAGTGGAGTAATCAAATTATAGTTGGTCTATCCATCCACCTTATTTAATATTTATTTTCTTCATTTTATTATAAAAAAAATTCACATTTCTTGGTTGTTAATGCAAGTCGCTTAACATTAAAAACAAACTAAAAACATAGGGTCCTTCAAAACAACTGCCCTTAAATCTTAAGTTTCCTTTGGTTTTTTCGTTGTTTAGTTTTCTAGGTTTTATTTTATTTTTACCAGCATTCTTGTTTGTTTGTTTCCCTTTGCACCTGCATATTTTTGTCTAAAAAAGTTTCGTTTCATTATGGCTTTACTTTGGTACAGTGCATAGAAAAAGTAACTATTTTTTTTTTGGGTTTTTTGGCTAGCAAAACACTTAAAGAGCCTGTTCAAAAGGAAATTAAAAAGAAAAGAAACGAAAAAAAAACAGAATTATTTCAGGAAACAAGTGCCTCTAAGAGAGAGAGAAATATTGTATATAAGGGACAGTGGTTTTAACATAACAAAAGAAAAATTTTTGAATAATTTTTGTATGGACTTCCTCTAGAGTCGAAAAAAATCAAGTAATTTATGAAGAGCATTACAAGTTTTATTTTTATTTTTTTTAATTGAAAGCAAAAAATTGTTTAAAAAATAATTTAAAAATAATTATTTAAGGATTCCTAACAATATTTGTTGTTTAAAGGGAAAAATAATTTAAATTTTTTCTTTTTTTTTATTTCCTTCTTCAAAGCTTTGTATATGATTTATAGTAAAAGGCCATGACAACAATAACAAAAAACAATAAAAAAAACCGAAATTGTTTTAACAAAGTTAAGTTAACAAAATATTTAAAAGCTTTAAACTTTTGTTTGTCAAAAAAAAAAGCAGAAAAAAACTATAACGGCGACCCACATAGAAATAAATATGAACTCAACTCTTTTACTCTTTCGTTCACTTTGTTACACACCTACTCTCTTATTCATGCATTCATTCATTCATTCATATGTGTAGGTATGTGTGAGTGCTTAAATTTTATTTAAAAATGTTATATTTACCCCCACACACACCTTTATTCTCTGTGCATATAGAATATAAGACTCTTATTCCATATCTTTCCCACTCTCTCTCTCCCTCTCTCTCTTTGTAATTTATGCCAAAAGGTATTTTAGCAGAAATAACAAAAGCAAAACCAACTCTATTGTTATTTTGTTTGTTGCTAAAAACACACACACACAAGAATTCTAAAAAAAACAGAAAAACAACAATAAAAAGCGTATAACAAATAAAAGACATACAAACAATACACTCCCTTCTCTCTCTGTTTGTGAAACAGTGAACCACAAAACTATGCTTACTAAACAGTTGCTTACGTATTACATTTTACAGTCAGAGAGAGAAAGAGAGAGAGAGATAGAGAGCATTGTCGTACTATTTTCTCTTCTAAGTCGAGTTCAAACTGTTTTCTTTAGCAGTGTAGTGAATATGGATTTGTATTGTGAAGAAGGTATGACATTTTCTTAAATGTCGTTTATTTTCGAATAAAATATCATATGAAATGGAACAGAGATGGGAAACTTGATTGATTTTGAATAAGAAACACTTTAACAAACATAGTGTTCTTGGTCGCCGTAGTCTAATAGGTAGTGTGTTGGCTTAACAGATGTGAGGCCACGATTTAAATCTCAGGTCAAACATCTCAAACAATACGAAATATGAAGAAAATATTTCTTAGGCGACTTTCTCTCAGCAGATTTCTGCCAAAAAAAAAAACTCTGAAAGTAAAGCTAAATTGCCATGAAAAGTTTCTCAAAAATCTGTCGTTCGGAATCGGAATTGTAGGTCCCTTTACTCATAAATAAAATTAACACACACAACATAAAGGCTCTGAGAAGTTATGTTGTAATCCTGACTAAAGAATGACTGACTATGTATGTTCTCAGCTAATTTTTTCTAACAGAGTTTTTGAAGTTTATAAGTTTTTTTGTGCCTTTAAAAACATGTTTTCTTCTTTGTCTTCATCATGTCCTTAATTTGTTTCAGATTCAGTAAACCAGCTATTTATTAAATCATACGGGTGTTAAGTCTTCTACCGTCTAGAGACTGTCAACATTTTCAATCACAAATCATGATTTGAAATAAAGGGTTATCCATTTCGTGGTTTCAAAAGTATGGGACTGGAATTCGACATCTGTCAAACTAAGTTGTGAAACCAATTTTTTTCTTTTCAGTTGAAAGTCTGACATTGACGAAAAGGGATCGCTTAACTATCACACAACGCATAAAAATTGAAAAATTGATGGACGGCAATTTTTCGAACAAAATTTTCTTCAGCGATGAAGCACATTTCACACTCGGTGGGTATGTTAATAAACAAAATTGTCGTATTTGGGGTTCTGAGAACCATGAAGTAATTGAAAGAAAAAGTCACTGTTTGGTGCGCTCTTTGATCCGAAGGTGTCATTGGACCTTACTTCTTCGAAAACGACGATGGAACGACTGTCACCGTCAATTCGGAGCGTTGTGGTCATATGATAACCAACTTTTTTTGCCTGCTATTGAAGAATACGACTTGGAGAATATGTGGATTCAACAAGACGGTGCCACATGCCACACAACTCGAGCGAATATGGCATTGCAAGAGACATTTCATGGCCGCGTAATTTCTCGTCGTGGCGATATCAACTGGCCACCAAGATCATGAGATTTGACACCATTAGACTTTTTTCGTGGGGCTACGCAAAAGACCGTGTTTATGCCGATAAACTTTCAACTCTTGAGCACTTAAAAACCAACATTCGTCAAGTTATGGCTGAGATACCGCCCAATATGTGTCAAAAAGTGGTCGAAAAGTACCTCAAAAGAATCACTGCTTGCAATACTTCACGTGGAGGTCATTTACATGATGTAGTGTTTCAAACATAAAGTCAACGTCAACGTTCAAACTTTACAATAAAAAAGAAATATCACGAAAAAAATATTTTATATGTGTTTTATTTACGTTTATTTTTGAAACCACGAAATGGATAACCCTTTATAAAATGACATCCTTATTAAGTTTATCTTCGTATCCTTCATACTTAATTGACCATTTCTCGGATTTCGGTTTGCTTTAAGCACATGCTTCCAGGTGCCATTTATTCGCGAGCGCCTTCTTCGGTTGGTCATACCAAACGACTTTCTCAAATTGGTCTTATCAACGCCGAAAAGGTTTTCTTATACACCATACATATATACATACATAACATAACATAATTGGTTATTAAAACCCTTTAGTCAGGATTACAACCTAGTGTCTCACACCACTTATGTTGTGTGTGTTAATTTTATTTATCAGTAAAGGGACCTACAGTTTAAAGTCGACTCCGAACAACAGATTTTTGAGAAACTTTTCATGGCAATTTTATTTCACTCACAGAGTTTTTGCCAAAAATCTGCTGAGAGTCTGTCGTCAAAAAAAAATATTTTCTTTCTATTTCGTTTAGTTGGAGATAATTTACCTGGGGCTTGATCCAAGGCCCCACGTCTAATAAGCCAACACACTACCTACTAGTTTAGTAAACGACTGCCAGCAAATACTTCACATACAAGATATTTAACAGCTGATAGCATTGCTAGACCGACTCAATGAAAGAGCAGACAAACAGAGGCAAAAGTTTGTCTCAAAAAACCAAATAGGTTTCGAGGCAATAGAAATGTCTGTTGGGAAACTACAAGAAGGAGAGACATTATAATCCATGTCATCAGACTATCCAGGAAGTATGGTAAACGTACTTCTCGTAAGGCACTGCAGACTCACGGTACACTTCTTTAGAATGAGGGTTGTCTTAAGCCCATCATGTAGATTATGTGATAGTGAGAACACATTTTGAAACATTTGGAATTAATCCATCCTCCTGCATATTATTATTAATATGCCAGTCTTTAAAAGAATAATTTAAATTCGATTGTTTACTGCCCCTCACTGGCAGTATTACTATTCGTTTTATTTTTATTTCGTTTATATTCGATCTGGCAACTTCGAGATGTTGATTTGTTATTGTTTTTCATTTCATTCTTCTGCAGAAGTTGTATCACACATCTTCTGTTATTGTTCGACGAGCCAATAACTTTTTCTCTTTAACTAGAGACACACAGTTTTTCGTTTTAAAAACATAATTTTGTTCGTTAATTCGTAACAATTCTTCATGCATTCTTTAACTCCTTTTTTTTTTTTAGTTATTGCGCATCCATTCATAGTTTCCAACTCTGACCGATATATCGTATAACAATTTGTTTACTTGTGGTAGTAAAGACAAATTGTTTTTCAACCATTGTTGCTTACCCAGCACACACATACACACACACACACACACGTACAACCATATACCGAGTACAACTATTTATTTATTTTTGTTTTGCCTCTCTCACACACAAGCACTCTCTTAGTCGCCTCTATGATATACATTTAACCTGTAACAAATATTGTGTATGGGTATGTGTGTGTGTCTGTTTGATGGTGACATAAGCCCTGTTATCTTATGCATGGAAGAGATGAGAGAACACCTGAAATATTTTTGCTTTTTCAAAAGTGAATTCTTCTTCTTCTTAACTTGGCCTGAGTTATTGTTGTTGTTGCTGTTGTTGCTTTTTTGTATTTAATTCCTGTGCATATTTTTGCTGTTTTTTATTTGCTCCGTAGTTTTTCTCTCTTATGGTTTCATGTTGAAGTGGGTGTTTTTATTAAAAATTGTTTTGTACTCTTCAACAACATACAATAACAACAACAGCAACGTCTGCAACAACAACAACAACGAATGGGGGGGTAAAAAGGAATTATGTCAAGTAGACATTAAAGGCTTTTCTTTTCTGTTCTCTTAACTTTTTACTGGCATTTAAATAAAAAACGTTACTGTGAGGCACTTCTTGAAATAGACTCAAGGATTTATTTTTGTTTCATTGGAAAAACAAAACCCGAAAGAAAAGAGGGTATCGACTTTTAGAATTATTAGTAATAAATGGCAATCATGTAAACGAGCAGAAGCTTAGCACTAACTATTCAAATGACTCCACAATAAATGCATTGACTTTGATCAGGAATTTGTAAGTAAGATTTGATTGCTTTTGAATGCAGACAATAAGAATTTGTAGAGGGACACCAATTTTTATTACAATATTTCTGTTATTTCTAATGAAATAATGTGGAGAATACTAAGCCAGGTTACTTAAGTTAGGTAGAGCGGCGGGACACTCCCCCTTAGACCAACATTCAAGTCCATTGTGACACCACAATAAATATTCTACCAGGGAATCAATCATTCCCTAGAAGAAACCAGCTTGAGCTCAAAATAAATCTTGCTAATTGCAGCAACCTTACATTTGAGAAATCGATCAAGGATGTAAGAAAATGAAACATCAAAAAGCTCCATCAGTCAGGATTACGACCTAGTTTCTCACACCACCCTTGTTGAGTGTGTTAATTGTATACATGAGTGGCGGCACCTACTGTTTAATGTCGATTCCGAATGACAGATTTTTGAGAAACTTTTCATGGCAATTTTATTTTACTCTCAGAGTTTTTTACCAGAAATCTACTGAGAGGAAGTCGTCTATGAAATACTTTTTGTATTTTGTTCTGAAGATGTCCGACCTGAGGTTTGAACTGTGGCCTCACGTCTAACAAGCCAACGCACTACCTACTAGACTACGACTACTGACACATGAGGCAAAAACAGTCCATTCTTCCTTCTCAGAAGGAAGTCATTTACAGGAATGCCAAGTCTTTCGGTATGTCTACCAAAAAGTAAGGTAGGCCCATGAGAATCGCAACTGTACGATAAAGAGCAATCTGATTTAAGGACAAGAGTGAGTTGGTCCGATCTCTTCTTATCTTATACTTATTCTGCAGAGTCTTACTATTCATTACGACGTATTTTGGATTTGTAATTCCATTCATATATACATACATACATAATTGGTTATTACAACCCTTCAGTCAGGATTACGACCTAGTTTCTCACACCACCTATGTTGTGTGTGTTAATTTTATACATGAGCTGCGGGACTTACAGATTTATAAGAAACTTTTTATGGCAATTTTATTTACTTTTCGAATTTTTGCCAGAAATCTGCTGAGAGGAAGGCGTCTGAAGGTTATGAAGTTGACAAGTCATACATCGCATTCGATTTTGGCTTTATAACATGAGAAGTTTTCCGAAAGAGTAGTTTCACATTTTGTCAGCATTAATAGATCACCAAGATCGTGTAATATAATGCTGTAGAATTTCTGTTTTCAAAATTCTTAAAGTTATGGCCACGTTATCGTCTGAAATGTGAGAAAAAGTGTCCAAAAATGTTGCTCAAAAGTATCTAATGAAGGAACCAATTCAGAGGCAGAGTTATTCAGACCACATTGTATTTCTCTTTATTTATGTGCAACATATTTAAACCAATATTCGTAGACGATTTTTAATACTATTCACTGGGTACATTACAGAGGTCAGCAATGAGTATTCAAAACGATGAGTAGATTCGAATCATATTTATAATTTCTGATACTTATACCCATTCATACTTATGTTAATGTCGTACTCATACTACTCATATTCAAAGTTTGAAATACTCATAGTACTCATACTTAACAATACGCATGATGTTATTGATTTCGATTCTCCATGACTCATCGTATACACGAATCACAAAATAAGTATGATTCGCGTACGAACACTACAATACTCACAAGAAGGTTGTGTGTTTGCGCTGCTTGCTGTTTTTGTCTTTTTTATTTATGTGTCTTTCTTCTTTCTTTGTAAATGCAACAACAACTAAGACTGTAAATTTTGACGAATGATTCGAATCATTTATGAGTATTATGAGTATTTTTCTAAATTTATGAATCTGAATGAGTAGGCGTATGAATCAAACATAGTTCGAATGTTATGAGTTTGATGTCAACGTTGTACTCATACTCATTGCAACCTGTACTTATAAATCAATATTGTAGTGCATACGAATGAATCAGAGTAGTTGGATTTCAATACTGTTGACTCACTCATACTCAAAATTTCATGAGTATTTATAAGTAGCGGAAAAGGGATTCATTGCTGATCTCTAGTACATTATTTCGTTTACATTCAGTCTGGCAACTTCGAGAACTTTACTGTTGATTTGTTATTGTTTTTCGTTTTCTTGTTTTACAGAAGCTGTAGCAATGAGGCAGAAGAGGAGATCACACGTCTTCGTTTCTGTTATTGTTCGATGCTTTGTGACCTATTTAAGAATTGTTGGTCATACAGAATTTATTAAAAGAAAGCCTCTAAATACATTTATTTTGTAAAGAATTCACACTTTTATTAAATTTTCAGAATGGTTTAGAAATGCTAGCCAGATGTCTTAGTTGGAATAGGCACTGTCCTTATAGCAAAATCACCTTACAGGACGCAAGTGTACAATGCATTTTGGGCCTTGGTTGTGTAGTTTCATCTTTTAATTTTTTCGCATTTATTTTTTAATTTTTTTATATCTTTTTTTAATTAAATTTTTATATATTTAGAAATAATTTCCTCCGTATTTATTACGTTTTAATTTTTAATTTATTATACGCGGCATTAATTTGATACGTTTTCAAATACGAAAAAAATTCCTTTCAAATTGTGAAATTTAATTTTAATTTTATAAATTTCATTTTTCCGCTTAAATAGTTTTGGAAAGGAAGAAAAACAAACAAAAAAATGTATTCCAAAAATAATGGATTAATTTATTATCCTCTACATACATATAAACAAACATACAAACAAACAACAGGACGATTTTCATTTTTATTTTCAAATCATTTTTTCTGTCGATTCAACACAATATTTTTTCCAATAATTTTAAACAATTTTTCTTGTTTTTTTCTATTTATTGTTTTTGTTTTTTTTTTCTCCCTAAAATATCAATTAAATTATGTTAGAATACTATTAACCTTGTCTAATAAACTCTGCACGCCAAATCAAATGGCATTTAAATGCACAAAACAATGTATGGCCCTATCCATCCTTTAAATTTTTTTATAATTTCTGTTTAGTTTTTTTGCGCTAAAAATTCCCTGTTTACAGTAAATTGTTGCTTTAACGATCAGAATGAGATCTAAAAGCACTCATGGCATATGCAAGCATAAAGCACTGTGTTTCCCTAGTAGTATTCGTTAAAAAAAAGCGCAGATAATCGGCATTGATTGTTTGATTTTTATGGCCTCTATTGTTGATGCAGTAGCATCATCACCATCATAGCCATCTTCATGTTCATTATCATGTTGTTAGTCATGCATAAAAATTGTTCAGCATTTTTAATATTCATTCTCTCGCGATTTTTTTCACTTTTTTTTTGGCTTTTTTTGATTTACTTTTCAGTCATGTTTGCATATTTCATATCTCTGACCATTTGATCAAAAATAAAATGAAACCTAATTCACGTGTAGCACCTAAAGGGTTATTCATACTACGGTTTCAAAAGTTAACTTGAGGAAAACACATAGAAAGCTCTGATTTCGATGGAAGTTTTCTGTCAAACAAAATGCTGTTGCCTTGCCATTGTGGGAGAAAAACAAACTCATTTATTGGATAAAGCAGTTGATCTTATTGAAATAGTATCGCACACAACAAATGTCGTATCTTGTTTACATAACTGTCGTATTTAATAACTTATATCGGGTTATTAAAAAAAAAATGGAAAACGAAAAACGAAAAACAATAACAAATCAACAGTAAAGTTCTCGAAGTTGCCAGATCGTATATGTACGAAATACATATAAAGAAAAATGTAGCGATCCCAGTGAATAGTAATTAAAATTGAGAATTGCTATGTGTTATGGAGAACAGCTTCTGGATTGGTTGCTTCAGTCCAAACGTTTAAGAAAATTTTAGGAAACTTTTCCTCATATTTCCGATTTTATCTTGGCGATAGCTTTACGAATTTTGTAAAAAGAAGTCATGCAGCATTATATTACATGACCTTGGTGGTCAATTAATGTTGCCAAAACGTAGGAGTACCCTTTCGTGAAACTTCTAATGCTATAAAACCCACATCGATCGTACTGTATTGCTTGTTGAAAACCAATATCCCCGTCCACTTCACAATCTCCAGTTGGTGACCAAAAAAAAAAAAAGAACCCGAAACAAAAGGCCACAGCATCACTATATCCACGGCGTTGTGAATGGTCAGACATCGTTGATTTTTGCATGAGTTGGACTTAAAGTCGAAAGAAAGTTACCGAAAACACCAATGATTCGGCTTATCTGTCACTTACTTTCTGAACAGCAAGAACATTTGAAGCAAAGCGTCCAATGCACCATCCTAATAACAATTCTAACGTTTTCAGTTTGTTCTGTAAATTTTCTTTATAAACCCTGTCAATCCATGACCATAATCACTACGTAGTATTCAAAACATATCCACATTAGAATCACCCCATTTGTAGAAAGTTTACGTGTTCTTCGGTTTTTAAACGATTCTTAATCGTAATCTGTGAACCGTCCACCAAGTAAACTACGCTTCAGCTGAAAGATATTTTCAAAATCCCTCAAACGATAATACTACATACACACTTACATATGTATGCGTATATGAATATAAGTGTGTATATAAGTATGTGTGTGAATAAAGCCATGTGAGATATGAAAATATTAAAATATTGAACACAAGGGGAGTAAATTTAAACACAGCACAGCCAGTTTCAAACCGAATTTAAACGGAGGTGTTAAATAAAGAAGTCGCCGTAGTCTAGTAGGTGGTGTGTTGGCTTATTAGACGTAAAGCCTGGGTTCGAGCCCTAGGCCAGACATCAAAACAAAATACAAAAAGTATTTTTTCGGCCATGAAAAAGTTTCTCAAAAATCTGTCGTTCGGAGTCGACTTTACACTGGGACCTACCTACTTTAAGTAGGCCACACCACTCATGTATAAAATTAACACACACAACATAAGTGGTGTGAGAAACTAGGGTACTGTACTTGTTTTAATTGACAAGTACACGTCCTCTAACCTAACCTAACCTAACCTAAGTCGCCGTACTCTAGAAGACGTCATGGTCTAGTAGGCAGTGTGTTGGCTTATTGGACGTAAGGCCACGGTTCAAACACCAGATCAGACATTTCGATCAAAACAAGAAATAAAAAATATTTCTTCGGCGACTGCCTCCCAGCAGATTTCTGGCAAAAACTCTGAGAGTAAAGTTAAATTGCCATGAAAAGTTTCTCAAAAATCTGTCGATCGGAGTCGACTTTAAACTGTAGGTCCTGCCACGAATGTGTAGAATTAAGAAACACAGCATAAGTGGTGTGACAAGCTAGTTCGTAATCTCTAGTAGGTAGTGAGTTGGGTTATTAGAAGAGAGCTTGTGGTTCAAATACCGGCGTACAAACGAAACTTAAAAAATATTTCTTTAGTGTCTTCTGCTCAGCAGACTTCTGGCAAAAATCTTTGAACGTAAAATAAAATTGCCATGAAAAGTTTTTTAAAAATCTAGCGTTTGAAGTCGGATTTAAACTGTAGCCTCCGCTACTCATGGATAAAATTAACACACACAACATGGGTGGTTTAAAAGTTGTAATCCTGATTGAAGGGTTGTAATGACCAGTCATGTCAGTAAGTACAAGAAATTTGATAAGACCCTAGTGATCTATGTTTTAAACTAACCTAACCTAACATATGTAGAGTTTTGATGCTCTACAAGTAGTAGCTTTTTGCAGCATTGGTTTTATGTGGCGATGTGCAAATGATGCGATTACAATGACTTAATTGCTCAAGGCACTTAGACTGGATTTGAATATCAAATAAAATATTTATTCTATTCAATCTGTTTATTATTTTTCTTTTTCTTTTTTTCATAATAAAATCCTTAAAAAGATTCTCTGGAAATTCATTTCTATTAAAAAGAAAAGAAAATAAAATTTCTATTAGAACAGCAGCAATAGCAGCTGCATCACCTGAGGTATGAGAGTATGATTGAATTACCATTCACGTACAGCTACATACGTAGACGTATATGTAATATTAAATGTAAATAAACAAACTACGTAAGAATGTTTGTGTGTTTGTGTTGTATAAATAGCTTTTTAGAATTTTTATTCATTCAATTGCATCAAATCATTATTGAAAAAAACATTTTTTTTCTTTTCTTTCCCTTTTTGCCTTTCAATTGAAGCCACCATTAGAATAGATTTCCTTTCGACAAAAAAAAAAACATATTTTCTGTTCGGCAAAAGCTAAACATGCGTTACGAGAAATTCCTATTCAAAACAGATTTTCAATGATTTCCAGAGCTATGTGCCATACACATACGTACTAATGTGCTTCTGTATTGAAAGTAAGACGAAAAAAAAACTCTTCTCTAGAAATAAGGCTGATATAAATGCCAATAAAAACAACAATAATAACAAGAGAAATGAGTGTAAATTACCTGCGTATTTATTTATTCTGGTGGCTGTGCTGCGGCTGAGAGTAGATCTTCAAATGAGGATGATCATCTACTCATCATTGTTACTCTGTACTTATGTTCGTCGTAATGCTAATAATACTGCTCTCACAGTAACAATAAAACGGTAGTTGATGAGATATAAAGAGAGAGAAAGAATAGTTGTGGCACTCACACTGCATGTTTTCCATTCAAACACTTGCTGCCTTGCTAGTATGTCTGTGTGGGTCCATGTTTTTTAAAGCAACCCACTCAACAGTTATTTACTTTGCTTATTTACTTCCATTCTTTGAATATGAATTTAATTTTCACAAACACACACGGACACTCTCTTATACCGGCAGCCTTGTAGTATGCAGTACTTTCTTTTTATTTATTTCGTTTCTTTATTTAACAGCTGCACTCACTCATAGAAAATTGCTTTAAAGTTCTTTTATTCGAATACTTTTTTTTTTGTCTTTCATGTTTTTGTTTTTCTTTTGCTTTTCAATAATTTTTTTTGAAAAGATTTCAAGTAATTTTAGCCACTTGCAAGCATAATCGATACGTGAATTAAGCAAATTTTAAGGGTAAAAAAAATGTATTTTAAAAATTTTTTAAAAACTTGTTTTTGTTTTGTTTGTTATAATGTTTGGATTTGAATCTGAAATGATAAAAAAAAAATTTTTTCGTTAATAAAAATTTGGAGGAATTTTAGAAAAGAATATTTTGTGGTTAAAAAAATATTTTAAATCGTTAAAGTTTCTATTGTTATTATATCATGTGTTCTTAATTACATACATACATACATACATAATTGGTCAATACTACCCTTCAGTCAGGATTACGAACCTCTCACACCACTTATGTTGTGCGTGTTAATTTTATTTATAAGTAAAGGGGCCAACAGTTTTTTTAAAGTCGACTCCAAATCGCAGATTTTTGAGAAATTGTTCATGGCAATTTTATTTTACTCTCAGATTTTTTACCAGACACCTACACTCCGCTCAGCAGTCGCCGAAGAAAAATTTTTTCATATTTCGTTTTTGGTTTGAACCATGGCCCTCACACTACCTACTAGGCTATGGCGATTACTTAATTTAAAACATTTAATTTAAGTGCGCATAATTTGTTAACAATTCGTAAATTGATTCGAAACCATGACCAAACAATAGGGCCTACTATTTGAGCGACGACTATGAACAATTAATTTTGAAAAAAAAAAATTTTTCGAAAATATTCACTATACTCAGTGCTGTTTGAAACTGTTGGCAGGGGGTCGTTAAGGAAACACATTTTGTTAAGGTTTAAACTCTAGTGAAGTCAACAAAACTATGATGGACATGCAACAGCTATTAAGAATATTAAAAAAGAGAGTTGCTGGTAGAATAGACCCCGAATTTAAAGGAACTCCATCCAAAAGAATCTCAGAATGCGATTCCTGATAACGTTTTGATGCCAAAGAAGAGGTCACTGACACTACCTCCTCACTCCTCATAATTTAATCTAGTACTTTACACTACTCAATTCAGACTGAAATAATATCTATAAAGGCTATCGCTGTTCCAATCCAGTATCGGAGTATATCGAGTAAAAGTATACGCATATTTACTAACAGTAGAGTATGGCCATTAGATTCCTAAAGAGTGGGTACAAACATGAAAGATTATCCAATTATCTCGAGTGTTGTGGTCGCCGTAGTTTAGTATATAACGTGTTGGCTTACTAAATGCAAGGGCAAGATTCAAACCCCAGGTCAGACATTGATACGAAGATACGAAAAAATATTTCATCGGTGACTGCCTCTCAGCAGATTTCTGTTGAAAGGTTTCTCAATAAAGTCAGTCGTTCGGAGTCGAATTTGTACTGTAGGTCCCATCACTCATGTATAAAATAAAACACACACAACATAAATGGTGTGAGAAGCTAGGTCGTAATTCTAACTAACAAACATCAAAAATTTCTCAATTAGATGTAGTTTTTCTGGAGAAGATAAAGAGACATTCAAGGATTATCCTCATATGGGTAACAATATAATTCGAGTGAAATGATACAGAGAAGCACATAAATGGTCTTTAATAAATAAGTCTTAAGCACTTGTACAAAAAAAATTATGGTAAAGAGGCCACATCTATTTGGCCCACTATAAATACCTTATGTGAACAAAAAACTTTACGTTACACCAGTCCAAATTTTATCCCAGGAACACACAGCGGCTATAGAGGGCCACTAGGCTCTGCTAAACACGCCCAAAAACTGACAATGTGTGTGAAGACCGCAGAGCACTTATCATTGTCCACTGTACTTAAGACGAACTGGAACTTAAGGCAAAGGATTCTTGAACACCCAGAGTTTATTAATCAAGCATGAGATAATTTCGATCTAAAGCTTCATAAAACTATGGTTGATGTATGGTTGAGGAATGCTTTTATAGTGTCTGTCTATCGAATTGGATGGTTTAATTTCAGATATTTCACAAAGTGATGGTTAAACATACTTGCCCTTACTAAATGAAGTGCAAAATAAATTGGAATTGGGCTGTAATTGTCAGTGTTATTAGCCTGATCATTTACAATTCCATCCTAAAGGGTCCGCCAAATAACTTTTTCTTTGAAAATGCTTTAAAAAAAAACTACTGAATATTTCCTCAAACTTCCTTTTTATTTGAAAGTACAATCCTTCCGGTTAATAATGGAAAATAATGTCATTCAAATGGCTGCCTCGGCTGGCGATCTTCAAAACAGGGCGCAAAACATCGAGTGTACCTTCGGCTGTGTTGCACGTAGCGCCGTCCTGTTGAAACCAAATGTTGCCAATATCCTCCTCTTCAATTTTTGTGAGCAAAAATTCGTTCGTTGGCTGTAACGGCCACTCCTTGCCCATTTTCGAAAAAAAAAATGGCCCAATTATGCCTCTGGACCAAAATCCGCACCAAACAGTGACTCGTTTTGGGTGCGTCGGCTTTTCAACGTATGCGTGCGGGTTTTCTGTGCCTCAAATGCGACAATTTCCGCCAAGATCAAAATGAGCTTCATCTGAAAAGATGATTATTTTTGCCAAAATCGGCATCTTCTGGTATAGGCAGCTGCATGGCCAGCCGAGGCAGCCATTTGAATGAAATTATTTTCCATTATTAACCGGAAGGATTGTTCTTTCAAATAAAAAAAGAAATTTGAGAAAATATTCAGTAGTTTTTTTCTTAAAGCATTTTCAAAAAAAAAGTTATTTGGCGGACCCTGTTGGTCTTCAGATGCTCAAGTGTCTCTTTTTTGTCGGCATAATGCTTTTCCTTAACAGCGGCCCACAGAAAATAGTCCAACGGTGTGCAATCACAGTTGCTTGGCGACCAATTGACATCATCATTTCGGCTTATTAAACGGCCATCAAACGTTTGACGCAATAAATCGATTATAGCATGGTATGTGTGGCAAATTGCCTCATCCTGTTGAAACCAAACATCGTTCACATCAATACCATGCTGAGCGGTTACAAAAAAAGTCGGTTATCACGGTGCGAGAGGTGTCTCCATTGACCGTAATGGGATGCGTCGTCCTCATTTTCAAAGAAATTTGGGCCAATGATTTCTTTGTTCCATAAGACGTACCAAACAGTCACTCTTAAGGGGTGCATTATCTTTTGTAAGATCACATATGGGTTTTCTGAGCCCCAAATATGGCAATTCTGCTTATTAACACGTACTCACCAAGACGAAAATGAGTTTCATTTGAAAAGACGATTTTTTTGGCAAAAAAAATTTCCGCCCAAATGGCTTTGTTTTAGAAATAAATTTCCAATAAATTCAATATGATAGATTTGAGATAAATTTGTACAACTTGTATGCATTCATCATCAATCATGTTTTACACTTTCTAATCAACAGGTATTTTTTTAATTAAATTATCAATAAATATTTAATAATTGCATTATATACATACATACATACATATATCCATCCTTATTCACATTTTAAATAAATACAATTGAATAAGCATTTAAAATATTTAATTTTAATTTATTTGATTAAAGAAAATTGTAAATTGAACATTGGAAAATTTGAAAATTAATTTTATTCGATTAATAAATAAATTTTGTTGCAAATGCATTCCATTGTTTGTTTTTATCACTTGCAAGTGAATTGAACAACAAAAACAAGTAAAAAAAACTCATAATCACAAAAACAGTAAAACAAACAACAACACAAACTACATCTGACATGGCCAGCCAGTGTGTAAAGCATTAAACAGAATACATTGAACACTTGGGCGTATGATGAATTTACACAGAAGTCTCTAGCTGACTGACTGATATTAACACTCATACGTCTTGGTGTCCTGGTTTGTTTTGATTCACAAGTCTTTTTGAGGAGAAAATATATTGACAAGCCAGACAGACACAAGTCATTTTACAAATATTAACAGATTGCTTTAAGTAAACTTTTTTTTTACAGTTGCGGCTAAAAATATAGCATCACAGGTTAATATATATAATATCGGAGTTTTAATAAAATCTTCTTTGTTGGATTTACTATTTAATTTCTCTTGATTATGGTAGCCTTAATGACATGTAATGAAATTATTTGAAATTATTTGAACAAAATATTCAAACAAATCAGACTTTAAAAGTAAATTCTCTGTATCAATATTTGTCTGTTTGTTTATGCAAGAAATTGTAAATTACAAGGAATACATTTTCAAATATTTTCAAAAAGAAATAAAAGCCTTAAGTCAGCTGTACACCAGCAAAGAATTCTAAAAAAGAAAAACTACAAAAAGTTTATTGAAAATATTCCTTTCGTCAAGGATTTTAGTTGTACAGATGACAGGCCTTAGTGTCCCTATATTATTAAGCACAATAGCAAGAAAACTAAGTTTTATTTAAGTAAACTATACAGCTGCTTGAGTTCTTTGCATAAGAGTTTCTATTGAGAACGAGAATGATGAGGGCCTACCTGACTGAAGGTACTTGAAGGTACTCAGCAAATGATACTTGAATGAGTACTTAATTGCAGGATTTTAAGATTTTTGAAGACACTGCTTTAAGTACTATACGCTCAAAGGTATCAAAATCTTTGACAGAAGCTAGAAAAGCCTGGTTAGAAGTCGCTGTAGTCTAATAGGTAGTGTGTTGGCTTATTAGACGTAAAGCCAGGGTTCGAGCCCCAGGCCAGACGTCAAGACAAAATACAAAAAGTATTTCTTCGGCGACTTCCTCTCAGCAGATTTCTTGCAAAAACTCTGAGAGTAAATAAAATTGCCATGAAAAAGTTTCTCAAAAATCTGTCGTTCAGAGTCGACTTTAAAACTGTAGGTCCCACCATTCATGTATAAAATTAACACACACAACATAAGTGGTGTGAGGAACTAGGACGTTGTACAATGGGTCAATTCGACCTCCGGGTACTGTACTTGTCTTAATTAACAAGTACACGTCCTCTAACCTAACCTAACTTAACCTAGAGAAGCGTGGTTAGGTTAAGTAATACAGTGGCCTCTTGTTGAAGGAAAGTAGTCCCACTTAGGGCAGCAGTAGGTGAAATACATTCTCCACCTCCTTTTGAAGCCTATAGCTCTGGCAGATGTCATTTGCCTCAATACCAAGTCTTTCATTATGCCTACCAAAGAGACAATGAACCGTGAGCATAGCTATTGTAAGATGGAGAAGAATGCGATTTAAGTTAGAAGTGAGTCGATCCTATCCTTATCAATACGTACACAGCAGAACCTAGCAGTAGTGTTTACTCCTGCTACCATCAAAATTGAGTGTCCCTTTAAAATGGGGGGTAATATTCTCTTCAATTTGTATCACGACATGGCTGCATATATCATCCATGTTTTGTAAGTTAATTTTATACATGAGTGGCAGGAACTACAGTTTAAAGCCGATTCTAAACGACAGATTTTTGAGAAATTTTTCATGGTAATTTTTGCCACAAGACTGCTGGAAGAAAGCTGCTGAAAGAAATATATTTTTCTACTTTGGTTTTTTCTAGATGTCTCAGCTGTCTTAATAGAATATGGCGACTTATTTTGATAGAAAATTGATGAACGACGTACAGCTTTTGGAATATCATCAGGGGAAGGTTAGGCTAGGTTAGGTTAGCGGGTAGCTTGCCGTTCACAGGCAAGTTCACACGGTGGCCATATGGCCCATTGTGTTAGCCAGTACGTCAGGAGAAACGTCGCTCAAAAGTGTTCGGTATAAGAGAATGTTTGCGTTTCTAAGATCTATTGGAACTTGGTTAGAATAAAAAGAAAAAAACGATTCGTGTCCCTATGATGTTGGTTATTCACATGATTCTCTCTGCTACAATACTAATCAGAACGCTTCGGAATAGATAATTTAAAGGGGTAATGAAGCCTCTTAACTTTCTTTTCAAATTGCAAATTACCACGATAGTAAAAAATATTATTTTTCTTCTGCAGCATTTTGAAACTGAAATCCTAACTTTTGTAGGAGTAAGTAATTCAATCACTACACTAGGCCTTCCGCCTCTAAACTATCTGTTTGCTGGACTATACTTATTAGTGATAATGAACTGATAATGAACGAACAAATTATTTCTATAAACGTAACAGAATTCAAAAAAAGTGCTTTAAATAGGCCTCCTCTTCATAATAAATGTTTAACCGAAAATATGATAAAAAAATAAGTGCCCCAACAGCACCTAATGACTATGATATGTGGTTGTATCAGCAGATTTTAAAATTGAAACTCTTTATTCCTCTCTGTCTATTGTTTCGTCTCTCTCTTTCACTCGTTTATTGATATTTAGAGACAGAATTATATTGTATTAGTATTCGTGTAGGTGTTAATATGTTTTATTATTACTTTTAATGACAAAATAATGCTTTTCTATTAACATATATACACCCACACATACAGATACAGAAGCATACAAGCCATTATTACATTATAGAACAGAGAGAGAGGGAAATAGAGCATGTGTTCATAGCAGAGTGCTGATGTTTGCTCATAAAAAATTTTCTAATTTTCCAATATTCACTCACAAAATGAAATCAAAAAATTATGGAAGAAATTTTCCCCGTAAATATTTGAATTATTTTTCTAATGCACACACACATACACACACAATTTAATTTTAATTCTGTTGATCACACAATAATAATAACGAGTACTAATAACCAATAATAATCACCGTGCAATAATTTATAAATAATAACCCAATAAACATTTTTATGAGGTTTTGAATTTATAAGGGTTGGAGTGTTAATATCCCACAAACCAAGAAAGGAATACATCAAGAACAGAAGAAAAAAAGGTTTCCATATCGTTATTTATTTACTAAAAGTGTCGCCATTTGCCAATATGGATCGCATATGGATCTGCCCCATTCTGTAACCAAGACGCTACGGTTTGTACACCACAAAGGAACACTTAAAAATACTTCAGGGCTAGCATTAGCCAAACGTTCACGGAACATAGGTTAGGTTAGGTTAGAGGACGTGTACTTATCAATTAAGACAAGGACAGTACCCGGAGGTCGAATTGACCCATGTTACAACGTCCTAGTTTCTCACACCACTTATGTTGTGTGTGTTAATTTTATACATGAGTGGTGGGACCTACAGTTTAAAGTCGACTCCGAACGACAGATTTTTGAAACACCTTTCCTGGCAATTTTATTTACTCTCAAGAGTTTTTGCCAGAAATCTGTTGAGAGGAAGACGCCGAAGAAATACTTTTTTTTGTATTTTGTCTTGATGTCTGGCCTGGGGCTCGAACCCTGGCTTTACGTCTAATATGCCAACACACTACCTACTAGACTACGGCGGCGTCCGTTCGTTTTTACAATATGAAAAGCAATGAAAGCGATTACCCAACCGTAATGTAATTTCATTAAGCAATTTGCATTGCTTTTCTTATGATAAAAACGAACGAAGTCACATCTTCATAGCAAAATAATAATGTTTGACTGAGTACACTCAACCATAAGGGTGATATGTTAGGTTAGGTTGAAATCATATTAATTGTTCATGTCTATTGGTTGTGAGGCAGCACCGTTTTTCTAGAAGAGGTTAACAGTTTGTGACCTCATTTGTGGGGAGAAGAAGTAGCTTTCTCATACTGGGTAACACAATGGGACATATGGCCGATCTGCCACTTAGGTTAGGTTGCCGTAAGCAATCCACTAGCGTACCTAACCTAAGTGGCAGATCGGCCATATGTCGCATTGTGTTACCCAGTGTGAGATGAGCCCCCTTGTCATGAACAGTCAGTGGTAATTTCGAAACACCCCCAGCTTCGAATGAAACTGGTCAGTTCCCTTAGTGGCATGTTCGCCACAATGCCCAGATTTTTAAACGTTCTGTCATCCAAAAACCAATGACGTCTGTCCTCAAGTGCAAAGCACTCGCATAAAAACATCTGCCACTTTCTACTGGGGAATTGGAATGGTGCCGTTAGAAGAGCAGCATATGCTGTAGGGGCTGCACTGTTATTTGTCTACTGCCACTGGATGTTATAATATTCATGCTGGTGTTGTGTGAAGTCGCCGTGGTCTAGTAGGTACTGTGTTGGCTTATTAGACGGGAGGCCTCGGTTCAAACACCAGGTCAGGCATCTCCAACTGAACGAAATATGAAAAAATATTTCTTCGGCGACTCCCTCTCAGTAGATTTCTGGCAAAAACTCTGAGAGTAAATAAGATTGCTATGAAGAGTTTCTCAAAAACTGTCGTACGGAGTCGATTTAAAACTGTAGGTCCTGCCACTCATGCATAAAAATTAACGCACACAACAAAAGTGGTGTGAGAAACTAGGTCGTAATCCTAACTAAAGGGTTGTAATGACCAATTATGTATGTGTGGTGTCCTGATGGAGCAAAATTTCTTTATTTTTGGTCACAAAATGATTTTATTAAGTGTCGTAACTAAAAAAAGGGAAGGGGACAATGGGCCTAAAGTCTTTGATGTGAGATTCTCTCTCTTCTTTGTGGATAAAAACAAGCGTATATGCTGCCCAGTCCGGAAGAAAACGTACAGTGTTGGAGTATTTCGCTAGTATGATACCCGGACGATCCTCAGAAATAATAACAGATGAGAGCTTGAGAGCGTGGCAGGACCTACAGTTTAAAGTCGACTCCGAACGACAGATTTTTGAGAAACTTTTCATGGCAATTTTATTTACTCTCAGAGTTTTTGCCAGAAATCTGCTGAGAGGAAGTCGCCGAAGAAATACTTTTTGTATTTTATTTTGATGTCTGGCCTGGCTCGAACCCTGGCTTTTCGTCTAATAAGCCAACACACTACCTACTAGACCACGGTGACTATAATGATGACATGATGTCATGTCCTCCAAATAAGGTTGCCAGTATGAAGACTGGTTGTGTTGGAGGTAACAAGAGGTTGGCATGACTTCTGTTTTGACGAAATTATTTCTAAGGTTTGCTTTGTGTTCCTCCAACTGTGTAGATCTCTGCTTAATTGTCTGGCATTGTATCTGAGTGTTAGGAGAGAGAAGTCATCATATTTTAGCCTTCCGTTTAGACCCCCAAATCATCCTTCTTATCGTGAATAACGACCATTGCTTTACAAAGACAATGTTAAACTGAATTGGAGAGAACGCACTTTCTTGTGTGATTCGAGTCTAAAGGGCGATACGACGGTTGCAGTTCGATCGTAGAGAATATATGCGGCCAACTTCGCTTGTGTAAGCGAACTTGATTATATTTGTAGGAATCTGCTTGGCTCAATTGCTTCAAATAGATGTTCTGATGATTTTCATTACCTTTGAAACCGTAGAGTGGTTAACCCTTTATAAAGATGTTTCTGACACCACATATGTTTGCAAAAATATGCCATCACTTGTTGGTGATCTCTAACACGTCAATGCGTGTCTATCCTTTGGAATAAAAAATCCACAAATTGAAAAACGCCTGAAGATAATTCTCTCTTAACGAGTGATTTTACTTCACATATATTTTACACACACTGCCACAATTTTTCTGCTTAAAAAAATGATAATAAAACTGGTTTAAGAAAAATGAATAATAAAAACCAGAAGCGAGAAAGAGAGCGAGGGAGAGAGAGAGTGAAAGATAGAGGGAAACTGCTGCCACTGTTCGTTTTAAAGAGTGGAGGAGTACACATGAAAATAACCAACTGTTTACCTTAACTATTATTAGAATATTTATAGAATATAAAAGCAATTTTCAAAACTACACACACACACACATACATACATTTAATACATGTACACACACAAGTATAAAATTGTAAACACCATAGGAATACCACGAAATATTACGTGGAGGTTGTTTTTTCCTTTTAGCGCAGAAAAAATACACCAAAAAAACAACATCATTATGAGGATGGTAAATATAATCAAACAATTACACCTGCTGAGTGCATAAATTATACTCAGAGAAGCTGGGTCTCACTAACACAAACACACACACAGACACGTATGGCACACATTCTTGTATACGATATTTGGAACAGGTTTTAACGAAAGAATATAAACACACGTAAAGGAAGTGATAATGCAGTGAACGAACCAAAACTATTGTGTTTACTGTGCAAGGAATATTAAAAATTGTGTGTGCGTGTGAAAGAGAGCGAGAGGGAGCGAGAGAGGGAGTAAATTGAAAATATAGAGAAGGTATACATCTGTAAATGTTTTTACAAGTTTTTTCAACACACGCAAAGCAAAAGCAAAAGCAAAAAAATGCAAGAAAATTTAAAAACTTTATGATTACAACGATGGGAAACAGTGAAGATTGCTAGAATAAATAGAAAATAGAAAATTTGAGAGTGTAAATGGACTATAAAAAGTTCTTCGAACATCTATTTGAAGGTATAGAGCAAGGCTTTCATGCTTTTATATCTGTGGTCGTCAGAGTATCATAGCAGCGAACTTACAGACGAACAAGAATGCTGTAAAAATGTACCTGTTCTTTCAAACTGGACAGCAGGTCGTCAGGGTATCATATCAGCGAACTTACAGATGAACAAGAATACTGAACACTGTTCCTATTCTTTCGAACTGGACAGCCTTGTGGCTTTATGGTTATCTTTATCCTCAAAGAAGACAAAGTAATTCACACCAAAGGCTGCAGGTCCCTTAGCCTACTCCCTTTTTTATTTACAACACTTGATGGAACAATTTTTGGCAAACATAGCTAGTGACCATATTTTCGTACCTTTCTGAGGGGGTTCTTAGCAATAACTTGACGGATATTTGGCTGCAAAGGCAACAGATTGTCCGTGTGCCTTTAGCGTTATTCGACGTCACTTTGTCTTTAAATTTTGCTAAAAAAAAAGAAAATGCTGTTGTTTGTGCAATTTTTGATTAAAGAAGTCTTTGCTTTTCTTTACCACCCTTGAATACGACAAGAGAACGGTTCGCACTCTAATAGGAATTCTAACAGGACACTGTTCCCATAGGCAATTTCGCTGACAAGCTCGGTCTGCCCCACAAGGATTACTGCAGCAGCTGCCATGGTGTGAACGAAATGGAATCGATGCATTACCTTTTGTGTGAGTGACCTGCACTTTAGAACAGAAGTCATTGGTTTTTGGATGACAGAACGTTTCAAGATCTGGGCACAGTGGTGAACGTGGCACTAAGGGAACTAGCCGCTGTCATCCGAAGATCGGGGTGGTTCAAACTCACCACTAATGGATCATGAAGGAATAGGCTTACCTTTCACAAAGTACCACAATGGTTCATATGGCCACCGAGTGTACGTGCCTGTAAACGGCATACCTAACCTAAGTGACAGATCGAAAGCCATGTTTAAACAGGAATTTCTTAGATTAGGTCACAGATTGTTAACCTCTTCTAGAAAGGCGGTGCTATTTCACACCCAATAAAGGCTACCAATTGATATGATTTCATACAGGAATTAAAAAAATTTTCCATTTGAAGTTGACAGAGATGTGTGATGATCGTTGCACAGAGTTCAAGCAGTCAAATCATTGATTGCCGGCCTTTACTCCATTGTCTGTGTTCGCACTCGAATCTACAGGCGACGTTAAAAGGCTTTCAAAGTCCCAGACTGATGTTATGTCCTCCAAATAAAGATTACCAGTGTGAAGACTGGTTATGTTGGAGGTAATAAAAGGTTCGCATAATTTTTGTTTTGCCATTGGTTTCTCCAACTGTACATAATCCATTTTACTTAGCTGGCATCATATCTAAGTTCTAAGAGAGAGATGTCATCGGTATAGTCGTGGTCTTTTAGCCTTCCGTTTAGGCCCCCAAACCATCCTTCTTATCGTGGATGACGACTATTGTTTTACAAAGCCAAGTACAATGTTAAACTGCATTGGAGAGAATACACTTCCATGTGTGATTCCAGTCTAAGAGGCGATAGGACGGTTGCAGTTCGATCGTAAAGGATATGCGGCCAACTTCGCTTGTGTTAACGAACTTGATTATATTTGTAGGAATTTGTGCATTTCAAAATGCTAAATACATATATACATACATAATTGGTCATTACAACCATTCAGTCAGGATTACGGCCTAGCTTCTCACACCACTTATGTTGTGTGCGTTAATTTTTATACATGAGTGGCGGGACCTACAGTTTAAAGTCGACTCCGAACGACAGATTTTTGAGAAACTTTTCATGGCAATTTTTGTTTACTCTCAGAGTTTATGTCAGAATTCTGCTGAGATTAAGTCGACGAAGAAATATTTTCATATTTTCGATGGGGTTTGAACCGTGGCTAAATACAGTCTTTTAATTCGCACTAAATAATAAAGGATTTCTTTTTACTACACCTTTTGCCTTATAAATATTCGTTAATAGATTTGATTTTCAATTTTAATTCGTATTTTTTTCTTTCTGTGCTAAAAACTAAAAGAGAACAACAACAATCACCAATACCTTTACATTTATCGAGTATAACGGTAGCCAAGATAAAGAGAAAATTGTAAATGCATTTGCGTTTGTGTTGGTGTGTTGGTGTTTATGCAATTATTAAATGCCTGGCATATGCTCACACCCACCTACATCACTCTGCATAAAACACTAATCTCGTCTCTTGTCCCTTCTTCATACTCAAACATATCATAACACTGAATCTGTTCATATTTATCACACATTCTATGCGAGATAAAAAGAATAAGAAAGGAAAGTTGAGAAAGAGAGAGAGAGAGAGAGAGAGGCAGAAGGAATTGATAGAAAAAGTGTAACAGGAAGCTGACGAAAAAAAGGCACATGAAAAATGAAAATGAAGCAGCAAATGTGACTTAAACTGAACTGAAAAAAGGGGGCCAAGAGAGAAAGAAAGAAAAAAACTGAAAAAAAGAAGTCTGAAGAAGGAAAAAATAAAAGGAGAATAAAAATCCATAAACAAGTGATGCTAAAGCTAAAGAATCCTATTAAAAATGGATTTAAGCTTAAAAACAACAACTACGGATGGATCACAAATATGATGAGAATCGTATTTTTTTCGTTTCATTTTCTTTTTCTGATTTTTCTACTTGCCTTGCTAAACAATAAAAGAAAAGGAAAATGATGGGAAAAAAGAACTTGAGACTTTTTTTAAAAAGCATTAAAAATGAAAAAAGGAATGAAATGGAAAGACGTTAATGAGTTTATGGTTTGACTCTTGAGGTATCATACATTAAGGAAGATATGAAACGAATGTAAAGCATTTCAGACCAAATTTAGTTATGAAAACTAACAGCAGATCTGTACCAAATACTCTTGTAAATGTAGAATAAAATCAACAGATCTACGAATCTAAGCCAGATCATGTTTTATTTATCACTATTACTGTTAGAGGGACGGTTCTGCAATATTCGAAAGAAGAAGTTGTATTCGATACAAGGCTATACGTACACTTCCAACTTTGTGCTGTACTTTGTAGTCTTCAAGGATCTTATGTAAGATATGAAGTCCAAATTCTGAGATTATTTACTGGACGTATACAAAGATTATAATACTCGATCATTGCACATGAAGTCCTTGTCACATACACTAAAGTCAAACAAGAAGTCGCTGAAAAATACAGTTTAGCACGCTCCCATAAAAATTTACTGTCATTTGAGACCGAAAGTTCGAGATTATTTTCTCTATATAATGGATTTCAGGTATTACTTAAATTGCTATCAGAGATCTGATGTAGTTTAGGGTCGATTCAATAGCTGACATAGATGTAGGAGTCATAGTCATTGGATCTCTGTATTTAAAGACAAAAGCCTATGTGTCTTTTAAGCTGAGATTCAGATCTCATAGCCATGATCAATGTAATTAGGGCTGTAGCGTGAAGAAGGTTGTTCTTTGCGTTGCTCCGTCATCGCTGGTAATGAATTTTCCAAGGCCTTGCGAGGAAGTAAACTTTATTAAAGCAAAAAGGGGCGTACGGCAGATGAACATTGGTGGGACAGTGAGAGGCTGATCCTACCTCATCTCTTATCTCAAATGATTAAGTCTGCACCCTTTTTAAAATAAATTAAAATTAGAAATAAATTTCTACAAGTCCTATGCTCATAAAAGTCAGTGATTACATGTGTTGCCTTTCTGACATTTCTTGGAACAAAAGTTTAATAAGCAGCATGGTAACAGCAGCAGTTTAATCTCTAAATTTTCATAACATTTATGGACAAAAAAAAAATCGTTAAAAAATGTTGCTCCTAAAAATATGCTGTAATTATCCTTTTTCTATGGCAGCGAAAAGTATGCACATTTTTATACGTTTCCTAAATCATTGTTAAAACACACAGATACACACACAGATTTAAATATTCATCGTTTGTTGTTCATTTTCGCCTGCATCCATCAATTTTCATGCTGCATCCCCTTAATAAATTGATTATTGATAACCATTACACACACACACACACACCCACAGACAATTCATACTTGAAAACAAACAACACCTACAACACTAACACACTTACATACTTTACATATACCATCATCAGTTTATTGTTGTTGTTTTATATTTAAAAAAATGCTGAGTGAAATGATTTTTTTGTTCGCTCTCTCTCTCTCTCTCTCTCCTGTAAAAAAACACCAAGACACACACTTTTTAACAGTAGCAGCACTCACATAAAAACAATAACAACAATGTTGGTTATGATATACAACAACAACCATATTATAATGAATAATAAACTTTTTGTTGTTGTTTTTTGATTTCATAACTTTGGTGTTTATTTCATTACTTTTTTCCTGAGTAGACGAGTAAGCAGTAGTAGTGGTTATAGTAATAAAGGGTTATCCATTTGCTGTTTTCTAAATATCGCGTCAGGGAAGGCTAACAGCTGTTAAATAGCCTTCCTTGGAGAGCCATTTATTTCGTGAAAGGCTTGCCATTTACGAATACGGATCATTTAACAAGTGAACAAAGGCTTGAAACTGATGAGACTTCACCGCTTTCGGGGTGACTATGGCCGCCCTAATGAAAGTATTGTGCAAGGAATTGTTAAGATTATAATGAAAGTGGTATAGTACTGCCGAATACTATCGCTTCTGTTAGAGAAATTGTAAGGAATGATCCGAATTTATGTATTATTTATTTGTACCCCCTAAAGGATTCCGTGCGAATTTTCACTGTTGACTCTGAATGAAATGGAGCTTTGGATGACGATTTATTTTTTGGGATCCATTGGACTACTCAATGGTCATAAGGTCATAAGGCTATCAAATCACTGTACCGCCTTTCATGCGAAAGAGTCGGCCATACAAGCTGCGATAAAAATTATTAGGGACGGGAATATATCCATACGAGGTATTGCTAAACTCTTCGACAGTCAGGCGGCTATTAGAGCACTGAATACCAACGTAATGAACTCCAGAACTGCGTAGATCTGTGCCAGATATCTCCATAAGGCTGGAAGATGATAGGCTGTCCTTATCATAGGGGTACCAGGACAGAGTGTCATTTCAGGCGACAGTGGAGCGGATGAGCTGTCCAGATGTAGCATAACGATCAAACCTTCCGTTGAGTTCTTGGAAGTCTCTCTGAAGACCTGCGAGCTTATAATTAACAATGCTCTTTCCTGAATTCCGTCAATGGCGGATGGGCAGCTTCGGATAAAGAAATAACTGCGTAGAAAATCTGATTTCAGAAAATACTGACCAACTCTATTTTCTTAAACTCCAAAGAAGCACGCTCAGTGTGGTTGTCAGTGTCATTGCATTAAGGATACGCTCGTGAGGATTTCTTCCAAATGATTTCTGTTGAAGTTACTGTGATGAGGAAGAAGAAGTGATAATTCTTCAATTACTAGGTACATGACCTGCACTATGTCGGAGGTGCCTACTAATATAGATGATCTAGATTCAGAAGTTCCGAGTGGTTCCGGAACTTGGGAATAACGGAAGGCTGTGATATAACAACAGAGTTAAGTGTGTCCATATAAACTCCTAATATGGACAACAACCCCTACCTACGGCTTCATACTTACATACATACATAATTGGTCATTACAACCCTTCAGTCAGGATTACGACCTAGCATCTCACACCACCGATGTTCTGTGTGTTAATATTATTTTTCACTACAGTTTAAAGTCGATTACAAACGACAGAATTTTGAGAAACTTTTGATGAAAATTTTATTTTACTCTCAGAGTTTTTGCCAGAAATCTGCTGAGAGGCAGTCACGAAAGCAATATTTCGTTTCATATTTCGTTTTGTTGCCTGCCCTGAACTGAGGCCTCATGTCTAATAAGCCAACACACTACCTACTAGACTACGGCGACTACATGCCCTGCACTATGTCGCAGGTGCTTTTGATCTAGAGGCTCTGTCACGTATTAACATTGAGTCGCCTTATCAGAAACTCCAAATTGTTCCGGAACTTATGGAATACTGTGTAACACATTCTATGTGGCCTAAGAGTCCCTACAACCTCCTTAGGCGAACTGCAACCCCTACTTGCCTACCCACGACTCCAGCATATAGTTCATAAAAAGTCCAATTCACTTAGGATCCAGCAGCGATGACCCTTTTTTCCCCCCTACCCAGTTGATTCAGTCTACATAGAAAATCTCTATACGCACCGAATAATCGTAAGGATGGCTTATTTGAATGGAAAACATTTTTCGATGGCTATCACATGATAAATATCATGGCTTTCCTGAGGGTTCTGTGCCACTATTTGTTCTTGATCAATTCGTACACTTTCTCTCTTCAAAGAGTACATAGCCTCCAACTGCTTCATTCACTTTTATTACTGCAGTTTCATTTCGAAATATTTCTCGAACAATACACTTACTTTGGAGCATACGAACACCATCAGTAGTCAAGCTAACGTTGAGTATAAAAGTGTTTGAAAACAACCTCAAAATGAACAATCCTTCATAGCAATGATGAGCAATAGCGGTGGCTATTGTCAAACGAGCTGTTTTTATTATTTTTTTTTTTGGCTGTTTAAAGTAAATATTTTCCTTTCCCTCTCTCTCTATCCTCTACTTAAACGGTATTTTTCTCTCTCTTTATTTGGAGTATTTAAAATATTTTATAATTAATTATTATCCGTTATGCTGTTGTTGTTTTTTTTTTTTTCTTTGCTTCTCTTCTCTTCAAAGTTTTTTTTCTCTGTGTAGGTAGGTTTTGTGTGCTTTTTGTGAAAAATTGTTTCTCGTTGTTGTGTCCGTGATTGAAAAACTGTGTGTAAAAATATTTTCTCTTCTCCTACAGCTGCAGTTACTGTAGCTGTTGTTGTTGCTGTAGCTGTTTGCCTGTGTGCATTATTGAGTTTTTCAATTGAAAATTTCCCCCCTTTTTCGTTAATAAAACTTTTGATGGCCCATTGAAAATAGTTGTTGAAAATTGTAGGAATTTTTATTGATTCCCGTTATGAAATTATTCTCACACACACACACACACACACACAATAATTAATTAATAAACAACACAGTTATTGCATAATAGCAGCGTAGTTTAACGCTTTTTTGTATGCCAAATTATTTCGTAATGAAGAAATAATTGATGAAATTAATTTGTTTAAACTTTTAAAAAAAGTGCCAGGCAAAAATGCATCGCAAAAGGTTGATGTTGGTAAATCAAAATCAATTTGAATTATTTCTGGGAATTTAGGTGAATGAAAAGTAAAAATTTGATGGCAAACTGTAGTAGCCCTTTTAATCCTTTCACGGATAATTCCGATAACACTGTATCAATATTAGGCTGAGGAATATCCTTACAGATTACAGGCCAAATACTCAGTAAAACCAAATAATATCCGGCGAGGGTACACATATCCTTATAGATTACAGGCCAAATACTCAGTAAAACCAAATAGTATTCGGAAAGGATACACATATCCTTACAGATTACAGGCCAAATACTCAGTAAAACCAAATAGTATTCGGTAAGAATACACATATCCTTACAGATTATAGGCATATTTAAGGGCATGGAACATGCATGATCAAGAACTTACAATAATTGCGAAGATTATTGGTTTGAATGATGGTTGAACTAAAAATTATGACAGTTTGCATGGAGAACGTAATTCTTCTACGCAGTTAAGAGCAATGGCATCAAGTCAGTGGTGCAAGTTAGAACGCTTGATAATAAAACAGAAGAAAACCGAATCAAGTACTATCACAGATAACAGAGGCAAATTATCGGGACAATAAACTAACATGGAAGGCTCATGTAGAGCAATTCTCGGAAAGCCAAGCAAAAGGCTTGCATATCTCTATGAACTGTATGTATACCACGATGGTCAGGTAAATTATAGCCTCCAGTCTCTTATTTCGGTACACAGAATAAATCTGAAAACAGCTCACATACTCTTGTATAATATACTGGGGCTATCATATACAGGGGCTATCATATACAGGGGCTATCATGCATTGATATAAACGGGGCGGTAATTAGAATCTGTCTTATTGCAGCACTCTTTTCATATGATAAAGGCCGCAGCTATGGAGACTGTGATTATGATGTGGGAAAACAAGTTTAACATAAAAGTTTTCAAAGAGTATAGCGTTCTGAAATATCCTGTCTCCTGGACATGATCTAATGATCTTGCGAAATTCAACTAGACTGAGTTGTAAATAATCAAGCAGGTAGGAGAAGAGAAAGATCATTCAGAACAATGTGGATTGTGCTAGAACATAAACTTGCTGATATCCATGCCATCGAAAGATGTGTTTCATTTCAACTTCGATCGGAAGTACAAAGGAGAGCAATGTAGCAATAATATTTGACAGGCAGGCAACCACTACTCAGCTTGTTCACTCGTATATAGAATGGCGATGTCTGGATAAGGTTAATCAGCTAGAGAGGAGAAAAAGATCATCCTCTTCTAGAATTCACAGCAATGAGCAGGCAGATGAGATTGAGATGAGGAGAGATTTCACGCCACTGATGTGGCCAAAACCTTGCGTTGAATTGGGTATAGATTTTTGGACGAGTATACTCGGTAAAGTTAAGACGGACTTTATTTAGGGCTTATTGCGCAATTAGCTTAGCAGCCAATGATATGCCTGTCTAACGTAGAACGGATAACGATTCATATGATCCTGTATATGCTTTGGATGCTGTTTAGAGTAGCTAGTATTTTCTCCCTATAAAAGTAAACCAAGTACAACAACCGAATACATTTTACTGAGGATAATATAGGGTAATCTTTTCACCGTACGTTCTACTGAATGTAATGAGTGCAGTGGTGAGGAGCTTACCTCATTGAGTCCTATACGTTCCAAAGTAATTCATCTTGTGATAATAGCGTTGGGATCTGGTATCCACTCTTTCTCTGGCAATTCCAAACCACCGTATGATGTGACATTGTTATATACTTTGAGTGTGCAGACAAGCACTTTTGCCACTTCATTTGCTACTCCTGTTCATGGCAAATTCTTTTCAGCAACTACGACCACTTACCCGTTGTAGTGTCATATACTAGGATCAAATGCACGATCATAACTTTAATAGACTGGTTACTACTCCCTTAGGTGCCTAAGCATCCAATTGATTTTGCAATTGAAAAATTTATTCTCAATGGATATTTAGTTGCCCCAGTTTTGTTGAAACGATACGTAAATTTCTAATGAGAGATGACTAATGGAAATAACTTTAAAATGGCAACAAGTTTTCCAATGGGACAGGGATGGATGCGATCATTTTAATTACAGTTTAAAAAATTCCTACGATTTTAGAAAAAATAAAATAAACACTCTCAAAACCATTTTGTATACATTACCAAGTTAATTTTAAAACCCAAAAAACATTCACTATTTTTCTGTGTTATATGTATGTGCTTCTAATTGTTGTTTTTGCTAAAACTTATTGTTTTAATTACAACGCCTAACAAAATATATTAACGTTCAGCCAACCAGCCAAATACCATATGTAAACAATGTAAACAATATTAATGATATTATTTACTTTATAAATAACAACAACAATAACACAATAACAAAATAATAAACATTACAAAATAATAATAAATAACAACAACAACAAAAAAAACAGAATTAATTGAAATTACAATCAAACAAGCGAACGCAAAAAAAGCACAACAAATTATAACACAATAATGTTGTAGAAAAATAAACAATTACGCATACAGATGCACACACACACATATATGCTCATATAAAATAGCAACAACAAAATAAATGTATTCTATTAAATTAAACTTTAAAATTTATGAAGCGTTTTAACAAAGTGTTATTAACAGCAAAAAACTGCACAAAAAACAGCGAAAAAACAGCGAAAAAACTGATAAAATTCACACACATTTTGTAACAAAAATTGCCTTAAAATAGGCTTTAAAAAATTAAACAACTTACACGTACATGCACACATTTACAAAAAGAAAACACACGCACACAGCAGCCTGTATAATCAAATACGAAATGAAGTTGTATTAACAGAGATTATAAACACTGTGTTGGAAAGAGAAAGAGGAAACATATATAAATTTAAAATACTCATACATGTCTATACACTTATACATATACAAGGAATAACAAAGTACTCTAGTAACAATCGAGCAAGTAGAAGCGAATGAAGAGAGAAGACTGGCTAGACTATGAACAACATGTGCTTATTGGAGCAGTAGTGTGGAAGTATGTGTGAACAAGCCAAGTAGATCAGTTCAAAGGAAAAAACGAAAATCAAATTCAAATACAAAATAAAATACAGCAACACTAACACACACAAAAATGTTAAACACCAAAACAGAAATCCAGCAGTACGATTGCCTCTTGCAAGATATGAAAAAAAACTTTTTTCATAGAAATATAAAGGTTTTCATGCTCAAATTAGATTGGAGCTACAAGTCAATTAAAAAATTTAAGCTGTTATCGTTAAATGTTGGACTGTTTAGTCCTCCTCTTAACTGTGAGTGATGCATTGCTGCTGTCAACAGGCATCTGTCAATGGATTCCAGCAAAAAGTTTCAACAAAACTGAACATAAAGTTCAAATTTTACGGCCATTGATAGCAGACTAACGCGTGATTTATTGAGAAAATTATTTCCGTCTACTTCTTAAGCACTATTTCAGACATACAACCTAAACCAAGGCTATGCTTGATACTGCACTATAAATTTGAATAGCAAAAGAACGTTTAAAAAAATTTCATTGTGTTTGCCCTGTACATTCGAAACAAACAAACAAACGAACAAAAATCTTAATATGGTGTTGGCTGATAAGATAATTTGAGAAGTTTTAGAGGACATAGGCATCTCACATGACTCAATAGTTAAAATTTTAATGAACAGCTTGGTCAAGATGCAAAATGTACGAATACGAACAAAGAGTATCGTCTGCCTATTTCGGAAGAATGTTTCGTGTTGTGTAACAACAATATGGACGAAGTTTAAAGCCATTTTATAATCTACAGCACACTGTCGTAGTCTTGTAGATAGTGTGATCGCTTATTCCGGCATAAGGCCACGGTTCTAACAAAAACGAAATATGAAGAAAATATTTCTTTGGCGACTTCCTCTCAGCAGACTTTTTGTTAAAAGTTCGAAGAGTAAATTGTCACGAAAAGTTTCTTAAAAATCTGTCGTTCGAAGTCGACTTTAAAAAGTAGTTACCGCCACTCATGTATATATTTAACACACACAGCATGGGTACATAAATAAGTTATCATTACAACACTTTTAGTCAGTATTACGACCCAACTTCTCACAGCGCTTACGTTGTGTGTGTTAATTTTATACATGAGTGGCGGTAACTACAGTTTGAAGCAAACTCTGTACAACAGTTTTCTGAGAAACTTTTCATGACAATTCTTATTTACTCTCAGCGTTTTCTTGCCAGAAATCTGCTGAGAGAAAGTCGCCGAAGAAATACTTTTTGTATTTTGTTTTGATGTCTGGCCTGGGGCTCGAACCTTGCCTTAAGTCTAATAAGCCAACACACTACCTACTAGACTACGGCGACTTCAACATACTATGAGCGACATTCGTCTCAACCCAGTCGGTGCTTCTAAGCAGCGCACACGACTTCAATTTTTGTTGATGTTTTGAAAATTGAAAAATTCTAAAATATTTACATGTTTTTTCTATTTGCGGCCCTAGATAAATGCCTGGCATTGACTTTTGAAAGATTATTTCATTTAATTGATATTCTCAACTATACCGTAGGGGATACAATCGTGAGCTGCAATTTTAGCATATCTTTTCTAGCATTCCAGCTAATATCCCAACAATGGCAACTGAAATAGTACAGGACTTGCATTCGAACTCAAATGTTTCTGTATAGTCTCTCGTGTTTAGAAACGTCTCCCCTTTAAAAAATAGTCTTAAGAAGACAAATAAAATTAGCTGTGTAGCTCAATGGGTTGCTTTAAAACGTGAGATTAATTGTTTACCAAATATTCTCCTCAATAAGTGCATGATATCGCTAGACGTGTGGCATATGGCAACTGTCTTGATGAAGCAAAATATCTACCTAAGGTGCACAATATCCTTCTGTCTTCACTTTGACGTGAAGCGTTTTAATATGCAGTCATCCTCGCATCAGCTCCAAATGGTGCATTTTTCACTGTCAGTGTTTTATTTCAGTGTTTGAACTGCACCGCCTTAGTCTAGTACGTAGTGTGTAGGCTTATTAGACATGAGGCCACGGTTCAAACCCCCCACCTCTTTTCACACCATTGAGGAGCTTCAAAAAGCGGCACAAGGTTTAAAGAGCAATAAGTCGCCAGGACCTGATGGTATACCTCCGAAAGTACTGAACCTCATAGCTAAGGAACGTCAGGTGGTGCTCTTGGATATGTGCAACGCATGTCTTCCCAATTAGATGTTAGAGACAGAAACTAATGCCGATTAGCAAGGGCAAAGGAGCGTAAGTAAGCGTCGGCATACCGGCCCTTATGCATGCTGGATAGTGCTGGGAAATTGCTAGAGAAACTACTGAAATTTCGGCTGAGTACGGCGGTGGAAAATGCAGGTGGTCCCTCAGAAAGACAGTACGGTTTTAGAGAGGGCAGATCGACGATGGGAACCATTAACGAGCTAGTGACTAGCATGAAGGCTGTCCAAAGCAGGAACCATTTTTCGCGGCAGATAATTCTGTTGGCAATTTTGGATGTCCGAAATGCGTTCAACAGCCTCCGGTGGGTTATCGCACTTGATGCACTGAGAACAAAGTTCGCTGTTCGCGGTTACCTGCTGAAGATTATGCAAAGCTACTTACGAGATCGTGAGCTTATTTACGATACGAACCAAGGACGAAAGAGAAAAAAGGTTACGTCTGGTGCAGCTCAAGGATCAATTCTTGGCCCTGACCTGAGAGTAAAATAAAATTGCCGTGAAAAGTCTCTCAAAAATTCATCGTTCGAAATCGGCTTTAAACTGTAGGTTCCGCCACTCATAAATAAAATGAACACACACAACATATGAGTATGAGCAGTATGAGAAGGTTGATCGTAATCCTGACTGAAGGGTTCTAATGTTCAATTATGTATGTATGTTTGAACTGCACATCGTTCTCCGTCACAGCAAATTCGTCAATTCTGTTTGCTTTAGCCAAGTCACCCAAAAATTAACTTCTTTTGTGAATAAATATTCTTTTTTTTCAAATAGGAATACATTTCTGGTGCAGTAGGATTTAAAAAAAAATAAATTCAATGCTTTGCAAGCTTTGTTCGATTCTTAATCTAGGCATGGTAAAATGGCAAAACGTCCTGAAAATTTTTGGCGGCGTCACTTATCACGAATCTTAGCTTTACTTTGGAAAATTTTAAAATGAAAAATCATGTGGAAAAATTATTAAAAATTTTTAGTTTTAACAATGTTTTCTTTTTTGCAAAACATTCTGTTCGACCCATTGTGCATAAGAGAAAACTAGTGGTAATATAAAATGTGTTGAGGCAGCTCAACAAAATAATATTGAAAATATACTCCAAATAAAAAAAACATCAATATAGACAATGAGAAATACCGACAACAACAACAGTAAAATATCAAAACAGCACAACAACAACATGGACATGGACTAGACGCAGACAACATTTTCATGCAAAATTAAATGAAGTTAAACGCAGACACCCCAAAACGCACTCTCATACTTGATGTCAATACCATAACAACAACAACAAAGCAAAAAATAAAATCAACATGAAAATTCTTTTAAACACGCAAAAATTTTAAATATTTGTATGTGTGTGAGTGTGTGTGTCTGTATGTGTGTTATAATTGTCCTCTAAATAAAAAAAATAACCGCATACGACATAAGGGTGCGTAGCAATACAATAAGGAAAGTCAAACAGACAGAGAGAGTGAGAAGTAGAGAGAGAGAGAGAGCGAGTTAAATTTAATGACTATAAACATCGACAAACAGCATCGGCATTGGCAACATTAAATAAACCGAATTAAATAATGCAGTTTAAAAACAACACTCACACTCTCTCTCACACTCTCTCTCAACAGAGACACACGAAATAAAAACAACATTTGCATGGTGGAGACAACAACAGCGGTGACGACAACAACAATGTCATCGTCGCCGATATTAATTTAATACCCTGGCCGCATATAAACATGTTTAAACATGTTGCTGAATGCACTTACACACATCCATGGGTGTGCCACATCCACAGTTAAACGAAAAATAAACAAACAATGGCAGCCCAATGAAATTAAGTAAGCAGCCATATTTGTGCCGCGTACAATATTCTCTCAACAGCTACAATATTTATGCAATTGTGAATGCATGCAGGTGTATGTGTAAGCATTTGTTTACAGTTAAATAAATACAAAAAACAACACATACACCTATATACACTTGCTTACATGTACTTATCTGCACACATATGTATATAAACGTATATCGTATGAAAGGTTTTGTTTTGTTGGTTGAAAATTGAAAATAAAATGTGGCAGCATATGCAGTTGACCTTTGTCCACAATTAAAAACAAACAAAAACAAAAACACAACACTGCGATCTACATACATTGAAACGTTCAATTTGCGCCCATCAAAAATTAATTAATTTGTATTAAATACAGCGGATTTAACAATAAAAACAAAACGCTTGATTAGTTTAAGACCCATCAACTCAACCAACCAACCAACCAACAACTGTTACTGATACTGTTTCTGTTTCGATGGCTAAAATGGCAAAAATTTTGTTTTGCTTTGATAATGCATTTCCGTATGAATAAAATTAAATAAAATGAGTGCTTGTTGATAACCTATCGGACGTTAATAAAAGAATTTAAAATGATGTCATGGAAATAAAACTAAGCCCTCGAAAAGCAAGCAAGTTGAACAGAAAACTAACAAATTTTCATTGTATTCCACGGGTGTACAATAATTTTCTTTATACAAGTGCAGGCCAGCAAATCCGTGGCCTTTTGAAATATGGCAATAATGGCATCTGTTAGTAGATTGCTATCAAAATTGGAACAAGCTTTATTTTATTTTCTTTGTGACGACAGCCATTGATAGTAATTTTTTTGTGACACACTGAAAAAATGTATTTCCTGTGGCCATTAAGTACTAGTTTGTACAGAAAAAAATTGTAACTCAGAGTAAAGCCCCGATTAGCCAAACGTCCACGGAGCGTAACGGGGAATGTAAGTTCGTTTTTTGAATACTAAAACCAATGAGAGCGATTACCGATCCTTAATGCCATTTCAGTAAGCATTTGTATTGTTTTTCCTATGCTCAAAACAAACGTACATTCCGTTACGTTCCGTGGACGTTTGGCTAACCAAAGCTTAAGACTTTATGTGATGTCTGTTTACAAAACAGCCCAGCCCAGTTGAACGATTTACAATCGAACAAAATTTATACAATTCATGATTTGATGATGGTGTTAAAAGCACGAAGTCACCGTAGTCTAGTAGGTAGTGTGTTGACTTATTAGACGTAAAGCCAGGATTTGAGCCCCAGGCCAGACATCAAAATAAAATACAAAAAGTATTTCTTCGGCGACTTCCTCTCAGCAGATTTCTGGCAAAAACTCTAAGAGTAAATAAAATTGCCATGAAAAGTTTATCAAAAAATTTGTCATTCGGAATTGACTTTAAACTGTATGTCCCACCACTCATTTATAAAATTAACACACACCACTTAAGTCATGTGAAAGACTAGGTCGTAATCCTGACTGTAAAACCAATGAGAGCGATTACCGATTCGTAATGCATTGCAGTAAGCATTTGTATTGCTTTTCATATGCTCAAAACAAACGTACGTTCCGTGGATGTTTGGCTAATCAGAGCTTAAGGCTTGGATTGATAATTATTATGCAATGCCTGTACCAATAATCTTAATGGTAACAGTGGTATTTACAAAATTCATTTTGGACGTGCAAGGACGGAAGATGCCGAATGTTCTGGCAACCCAGTTGAAGAATTTACAATCGAACAAAATTGATACAATTCATGATATGATGATGGGGTTAAAAGCACGAGAGATTGTGAGATCTCATATGTGTCAGTGGATATAATACATACATACAGTGGAGGCCTTATAATTAGAAACGACTTAGCAACATGTAGTTTTGGTAATTTGTTTTACAGTTTTCACTGTGTACCTGGGATCAAAGGCTTTGTTTGGAGGACGCCTTACATACGTTTTTCCATCAGATTGGGACAAATTAAACTTAGATTCGTCACTCCAGAGAACTCTGTTCCAGAAACATCGTTTCTAATTATGAGGCCACCACTGTACATACATAATTGATCATAACAACCCTTTAATCAAGATTACAACGTACGTTCTCACACCATGTTGTGTGTGTTAATTTTATTCATACGGGAGCTATAGTTTAAAGTCGACATTTTCTTGAGAAACTTTTCATGGCAATTTTTTTATTCTCAGATTTTTTGATAGAGATTTGAGATTTGAACCACGGCCTCACGTCTAATAAGCTAGCAAAATTCGCAAAAGAAAGAGTGTCGTTGAAAATAAGTGCGTGCCAAATAAGGCAAGAAAACACCTTGAGAGGCTTTTAAAATCACGGCTTGACGGTGAAATTGATTATAATGGTGGGTTATCTGCTAGACACTGTAGATTCAGATCTGGCAAATTTACCATCGCAGCACAGTTTCACCATCGTCCTTTCAGCAACGGAATTCGCTAGAGAAATATTTGTTATTTTGTTTTTAAGCTGAGGTTTGAAATACGGCCTCACATCTAATAATTCAACACACTACCTACTACACTACGGCTACTTGAGGAATACAACATCATTTAAATATCTACCGCAGCTTCTCTGAGTGGAGCACATTACCAATTTCCCACGACTCTAGTGTATAACTCAGACTGAATTTGACTGAGGAGAGGGGTTATATTTTGATTTGAGAACCATTGTGGTTTGTGGTTTTTTTGCATATACCGACGGGTTAAGAAAACCCCACAACAAAATTACCATGTCTTCAAATCGCTCGGTCATGTACAGATCATGCAATTCGGGCCAAAAAAAATTGGTAACCATCCACATATAAAGCTCGGCATTAACAGTGATGACCAGGCCAATGTCGTTTTCAAAGAAATATGGACCAATGAAGCCACAAAAACCAAAATCCAGTGACTTGAATTGGCATCGTTTCAAATTCAACAATTTTGTTCACGTATCCATGTGCCTTATCGCTAAAATAGATTTTTCTGGGCACGTCAACATGCGTCAGGGCACGTCAACATGCGTTTACGTTAACACTCAAGTTTTTTTTACAAATAATAAATAGATACAATGCAACCAGGCATCCCAAAAAATACCTTTTGGTTACATAGAAGCCGTTAAGCAGAAAATTGTCGTCGTTGACACCGAGTAGTGTTCTGAGGTTTATCACGGCAACAAGCCTGAAAGGGGACGTTATAGCCACACCGTATATAGTTGAAGGGGAGTACAAAAGATCTTATGGTCGCTGTACTAAGTCACGACAATAATCATTCCAAGCGAGGACAACCCAATGCTTTTCATTACACTGAAGACCAAGAAAGTGTTAAAACCATAACTATTTTAAGGCTGAACAAAGGCGCCTTGAGTACTCTATTGAAATTACTCACTGATACTCTGTAATGCAGAGTATTACATGAATATCTGAACTGTATTGGAGTGGTGGATAATAATGAATACAAGGCATGTGATGAAGACACATTTTATTTCATTGCCCATAAGCTCGAGATCACAATATTTTTAGAGATCATGCTATACCAGACCTTACTCATGTTAAGGACATACTATGTTAAGGAAGTTTTTGTTCAAATAGAGAATGTTTGATTGGTATTTGAGGTACAGAAAGTATGGTTTGATTAATTAATGGGGCCATCAAACTCGTTCAAAACTCCAATCATTTATAAAGAATTTGAAAATTTATGTATCTCGTACGAGCTCCGACTAAAAAGTAGTGGACTCTAATGTTGCAACAAAATGTTACATTGAAAAGGCTGGGGCACCGCCTACACTAAAAAGAAAACGATTCTTGAATATGTACCAAGATGTCGCTGTTAAATTTTGAGCAAGAGGATTAGGATATAGGAAAAGCTATACTGTGGTCACTCCTTACTTATCTAGCAGAAGCATTGACACTTAAGAACAATACCATGACTATTTGAATTACTCAGAATTCCGTGGGGTGTTTACCACATATGAAGTCACCGTAGTCTAGTAGGTAGTGTGTTGGCTTATTAGACGAAAAGCCCGGGTTCGTATCCCAGATCAGACATCAAAACGAAATATGAAAAAATTTTTCTTCGGCGACGTCCTCTCAGCAGATTTCTGACAAAATCTTTGAGAGTAAATAAAACTGCCATGAAAAAGTTTCTCACAAAAATCTGTCGTTCGGAGTCGATGTTAAACTGTAGGTTTCGCCATTCACGTATAAAATTGACGCACACAACATGAGTGGTGTAAGATGCTAGGCCGTAATCCTGACTGAAGGGTTGTAATGGCCAATTATGCATGTATGTATGTTATGTATTTTTACCTCATATGAAATCATTAAATATTAAGAAGAAGAAATTGTGATCGAAAACTGTTTTTTACAATTTTTAAGGAAAAAAAAAACTTTTTCCCAATTTTCTATAAAAATGGTATGAACAAGCACGGCTGTGATAAATATGAAAAGACAAATTTTTCATTCTGGACGTGTTGTCGTGTGCAAACTTCTACAATTAATAACAGATAAAAGGAGCAATGCAAGGCAAACGAAACGTGAGATGAAAACAAATATCTTGGTTAAGATGCATAAAAAATTACACAAGTCTCAGAACCTAATCAATTCAATTAATTAACAAAATGGTCAAGAATTTATTTTTAATTAAATTAATTAAAACCTTAATAAAAAAGAAACTGAATAAAATATAAAAATTCAGCATTTTATCAAACTTGTGCTAAAAGTTCTGATACAATTTCCTCAACACTTAATTTATTTAATAAAAATTTTAATTAATATCAATTAAAAATTAATTGAAATCTTTGAAAATTTAAATGTTATTTGGAATCAATCCAACACTTATGTTTTATTTAAATATTAAGCAAATATTGAATTTCTTAATTAAATAAAGTCGCCGTAGTCTAGAAGGAAGTGTGTTGGCTAATTAGATGTGAGACCTCAGTTCAAACCCCAGATCAGACATCTCCAACAAAACGAGATAAAATATTTCAGATTTCTGGCAAAAACTCAGTGAGTAAATAAGAATTGTCATGAAAAGTTTTTCAAAAACCATTCGTTCGGAATTGACTTTCACCTGAAGGTCCTGACACTTATGTATAAAAATTACGCACACAATATAAGTGATGTGAGAAGCTAGGTCGTAATCCTGACCGAAGGGTTGTTATGACCAATTATGTAGAAGAAGAATTTTTTTATTCAAAATCCATTACGTTTGCAATTAACAGTTCATCAATAAATTTAATTAAATTAATGAAAAGCCAAGCTCATTGTACATGCATACATAATTGGTCATTACAACCCATCAGTCAGGATTACGACCTAGTTTCTCAGACCACTTATGTTGTGTGTGTTAATTTTATACATGAGTGGTGGGACCTACAGTTTAAAGTCGACTCCAAACGGCAGATTTTTGAAAAACTTTTCATGGCAATTTTTATTTACTCTCAGAGTTTTGCCAGAAATCTTCTGAGAGGAAGTCGCCGAATAAATACTTTTTGTATTTTGTTTTGATGTCTGGCCTGGGGCTCGAACACTACCTACATTACCACGGTAATGGTCAGCATAGTTACCTTCCAAGCTCGTTGTAATTGATTTAAATTTATTAATTTTAAGTCTTTTAAATTTAATTTTTAAATACGGGATTTCCTTAAAGTCTCTAAAGCCTAATAGATAGTGTGTTGCCTTATTAACAGCGAGGCAGCGAAAATATCTCGAACAAAACGAAATACATATGAGAAAAAAATATTTTCTTCTGAGTCTTCCTGCCAGCACTCCGAGTGTAAATAAAATTTCAATGAAAAATTCTGTCGATCGTAATCGACGTTAAACTGAAGTTCCTTTACTCATGGATAAGATTAGAACACACAACATGGGTGGTGTTCGAAGCTAGGTTGTAATTCTAACTAAAGGGTTGTAATGCCCGATTAAGTAAGAATGTAAGTAAGTAAATAAGATTTTCTTTGTAATGAAGCTCAATTAATAATTGAATTTCTATTAAAAATCAATTAAAAAGTTCATTGAATTTAATTTAGTTTTTCCAACTGATTTTAATTAAAATTTTAATCAAAATCAATCAATTGAATATCATTACAAGTTAGCCAAAATATAATTGTAATTAAATCAATTAAAATTTAGTTTATAATGTTTCAAAATTCAATTAAAATGCATTCAAACTTTAAACAAAATATTAATAAAAATTTTAAACATTTTTATAAACATTTAAATTAAATTTAATTAATATTTTAATTTAAAACTGAACAAATTTCAATGAAATTAAATTTTAATTAAAATTAAAAAAATATTTCATTGAAAATAAATTTTTTAATTAAAATTTTAAATTGAAATTAAAATTAAATTTAAACATTAATAAATAAATTTGAATTGAATTTAAATAAAATTGTAATTTAATTAAACTTGTAATCGATTTTAATTAAAATTTTAATTAAATTTTTAATAAAATTTTAATTAAATTTTTAATAAAATTTTAATTAAATTTTTAATAAAATTTTTAATAAAATTTTCAATAAAATTATTAATAAATTTTAATTAAATTTTTAATAAAATTTTCAATAAAATTTTTAATAAATTTTAATTAAATTTTTAACAAAATTTTTAATAGAATTTTTAAGAAAATTTTTGATAAAATTTTTAAAAAAAATGTTAATAAAATCTTTAAAAAAATTTTAATAAAATTTTTAATTAAAATTTTAATTAAAATCGATTACAACTTTAATTAAATTACAAATTTTATTTAAATTCAATACAAATTTATTTATTAATATTTTTCTTCGCCAAGATTATTTAAATTTAGTTCATTTCTTTTAGCAACTGAAACGATTAAACTTTTAATCAGAATCAATTAAGTTCTTAAACTTCAAATTATCGCACACTCCATCTGCTTTCTTTTCCTATTTCTGCAACTGCATGAATAGGAGCAATTCCCTAAGTATTGTTAATTATTATGGTTTTTATTTCAAATTCATAAAATTTTTATAAAAAACAGTTTATTTGTACCCCAAATTTTTATTTAGAGTTTGGCGCTAAGTTGGGATTTAAGATCTTTTTGTATAAATAAAGCAGAGAAAAATAGTTTTTAAATTCAATTAAAATTAGTTCATTAATTACCATTTCGCTTGTACCAATTTGATGAGCAACCGTTTCAAAAATTATGCACTTTGTTTATGATTAAAATTTTCATCAACTCAATGAAATTTTTTAATTACCAAAAAAAAAATTTTTTTATTTATTTTTAATTTTAAATTAACAAACACGCGTTAATAAATTTTAATAGAAATGTAATTATAAAAACGGAAAATTTAATTAATTTCATACACTTGTTTTAAGATATTTCAAAACGAATTATTTTTAAAGTTGTCAACACTGTTTAACACTGGCGGTATTTTTACAAACTTATACTTGAGCAATTTTGTTATCGTTCTCGTTGTCGTTGTTTTTCTTGTTTTTTCTTTCTTCCTTTTTTCTTTAAATCTACGGAAAGTTTAGACGTTTTGGTGAAAAAGTAAGATTTTCTGCCTTTACAACAGCAGAAAAATGTTTTGGCGTCTGTGTTTTTTTGAAAATAGAAGGAAAATTAACGCACAACTGTAAACTCTAACTGAACTGAACTGAACGTGTGGTCGTTTGATAAACTTATGAGAATGGTTTAGTTGTGCGAGGGGTTTTTATACCGGTCCACAAGCGCAACCGATGAATTTTCCGGGTGGGGATATGCAAAAAAAAAACAAAAGAACAAAAATTCACAAAAAAAAAACAAACGTACAAGAAAAATAAGCAGAGAAAGGAATAAAAAAATGAATGCAAAAAACACGGAGTACAATTACAGCAACAACAAGAACAACAACAGAAAAAAAGGTGTAAAACTTCACTTACATACATTAGATTTGCAAAAATGAACTGGAACACGTTAAAAGATGAAAAAGCGCTCACACATACACTATCCTACACACACAATGTCGCTTACATTAAGACAGCATTACAAGAGGGAAAAAATGCACTTTTAAGGGTTGCAGCAGCATCCGCTTACACTTACGTACACAGAATATTTTTAGAGCATAAAAGAACCCCGCTTAGTCTCTCACTCTCTCCCTCTCTCACTATTATGCTCTCTTGCAGCCTCTCTAATGTTCATTTTCTTTACATTTTTACATTCATTTTATTTTACAGCATCCTTGGCGCTCTCTTTCTCACTCTCTCTCTCGTTCATTAATTCATTCATTCATTCACTTGGCATTCATTTTCTCTCTCGAAATCTCTTGCTCTCTGTGTTTAAAAATGAAAGCTTTTACTGCTTGCATTTGCGTAGTCCTTTTACTCTCTCTTTTTAAAACTTTCTCTTTCACTCTCTCTCTCTCTCTCTCTCTCTCTCTGTGTGTAAATGCTTTTGTTAAAACAGTGTGTGTGTGTCCCAAAAAGCTGTCCTAAAACTTATAGGCTGCCAATGAAAGCTTTCCCACTTGAATCTGTATTTTTCACTCGTAAGAACTCGTTTTTCCTACCATGCTGTCGTTTTTATTCGTATACGCTCATCGTATTTCCGATGTCACGAGGGATGTTCATTTTGTAGTAAAATTTTATTGTTGTTGCTGTTGTTGTTGCTGTAGTAGTTGTTAACAAAAAATTTCCCCTGCTTTTGTATTTGTTCATTACATTTCGTTTCGTTTCGTTTTCCTTTCTTTATGCCTAAAATGATGAGCTTATACAACAACAACTACAACAACAAGGAGAACAACTACAATTACACCAGGAGGGTATGAAAAGTTCATCAGTTTATAACTTTTTTTCCCTCGTGTTGTAGTTGCTGTTGTTGCTTTTTTGTATCAAAGATTTTTCGTTATTAAGAAATCCAAGTCCATTGTTTAGTTGAAAATCTTTGTTAATTTCCGTTCACTTGTTTCTCGTGTTCTTTTTTTTTCTTTTCTTTTTTATTTTGGCAGAATTTTCATGCAAAACATTGAAAGAGAAGGCCAGTAGTGGGGTAAGGGAGAAGAGAGTTCGAGAAAGAGAAATAACATGAAATGTTAACTTGGCTAAGTGATTAAAATTAATTTCGAAAATTAAATTGCATTCGTTGTTGTTTTCTTTCTATTTCACTTGGTTTTTAAGATTTTTGGTTGTGATTTTCGAAACTCATTTCGAAAGTGTTTTTAAAGTTGAAACAAATACGTACATAATCGCAGATCTTTATGCTGGTTGTGGTTTTTGTGGGTGGGTGATTTAAGTTTAAATTTAAAAATGCAATCAAATGAAAACGATTTGAAATTTTGCAAAATTTATTTTCATTCATACGGCTGCCACTGCTGGACTCACAGTATCTCATTCGATCGGACCAATTTCCTTGCACTTTTTCGAGCGTATGGTGTCGTATCTCGGCAATGGCATCACGAATGTTGGCCTTCAACTGCTCAATTGTATCTGGCTTGTCAGCATAACACTTTTCTTTAACGGCACCCCACAGAAAATAGTCCAACGGTGTCCAATCGTACCTTCTTGGCGGCCAATTAGCAGCACTATTTCGCCTAATTAAACGGCCATCAAGCGTTTGACGCAGTAAATCGATTCTGGCATGAAATGTGTGGCAAGTTGCACAATTCTGTTGAAACCAAACATGGTTTTAAATCAATACCAGATTCTTGGTGGCCGATTGACATCACTATTTTGGCTAATTAAACAGCTATCAAACGTTTGATGCAATACATCGATTGTGGCATGAGTTCGGCAGGAAATGTCACCATCCTGCGGAAACCAAACATCGTTCACATCAATATCATGACGAGCGAGAACAAACAAATCGGTTATCATGGTGCGATAGGTGTCTCCATTGACCGTAATGGGTTGCGCCGTCCTCACTTCACGAAGAAATATGAGCCAATGATGCCTCCGCTCCACAAGTCGCACCAAACAGTCACTCTTAATATGTGCATTGGCTTCTGTAAGACCACGTTTGGGTTATCTGAACCCCAAATAAATTTCCGACCAATTTGCATTTGTTTTGGAAATAAATTTCCAATAAATCCCAACGTTATTCAAGCATAAATCGATTCATTGCGTTCAAAGGAGATAATATACTAAATTTTGTGATAGAATAGCATGACGTAAGTATTGCCAGAGTCGAAATAAACGATGATTCAAATTTGAACCGATAGTTGGCCCACCCGATATTTCCTTTTGGGGGATTAATCTAGGTCCATAACTTCAGGCCTTCAGGACCCATATTCTTTGGAAATTCCTAAATTGTCTACAGTAAATAACGAAACATTCAGCGTTAATCCTCATATGGGTATCTTACGCTTTTTCAAGGCTGATAAAACGTAGGCTGCCTTCCAAAATGTATCAATACAAAGTTTGTATGCAGTTCTACTACTGTATATAAACTATGTAGATATGCAAAGTAACCAAACAATGCATGAACTATAAACTCCATGCCTGATTGCTTTTTTACTGCGTTAAAAATGCACATTGACGACGTTTTGAAATAGAATACATTGTATATATTTTGTACAGCGGCATTATGAAACACGATACTTTGTTCAAACACAAAGTAACTAACATTTTGGAAGGCAGCCGTAATGAACTTGTACGTGGGACTGGCATGCATGTGCAAACCCTATCTGCAAGACCAGTTAAATCAGGCTCGATGTGTATACATACAAAGCAAGAGTCCTGTTAAACCTAAGCAGACGCCTTTTTAAGAACCCATAGAGAAACTGCTATCTACTTCAGTCAGGATTACGACCTAGTTTTTAATACCACTTAGGTTACTTGTGTTAATTTTATACATGAGTGGTGGGACCGACAGTCTGAAGTCGATTCTGAATGACAGATTTTTGAGAAAATTTTCATGGCAACTTTGTTTCATTCTCAGAGTTTTTGCCAGAAATCTGCTGAGAGGAAGTCGTCAAAGCAATATTTTTTCAAATTTCATTTTGTTGGAGATGTCTGACCTGGGGTTTGAACTGACGCCTCAGATGCAATACCTACTAGACTGCGGCAACTAATCTATCCAGACACCATTTTTAAAACCTATGAAAATACTGTATTGATGACAAAAAAGAGGAGACCACAGACCATATTTCTGTCATTGTCCGGCATTTGGGGAACAAAGAATTCTTCACAACCCAGTACTTTTTGGACTTTTCTAGCCAAAGTTAATTTACATGCAATCCATGCCTTTGTATAAATGCAAGCCAGAAATTATAGTTAAAAGACGGAGCGGGTATACTCGGGATTACAACACGACCTTACAAGACCTTACCCTCCTTGTTATGGTAAAAGGGTGTTTTAGTACTATGATCATATGTACTGCCTTCATATTGAAAAGGGTATCAATACAGCATCTACTCCAAACCTAAAGTCCTGACAAATTTCAAGCTATTGCTCGGTGTAAACAATGGCAATTTCCTGCCTAGTACCCGATATGCTCGTAAATATTTCCTTCTGCTATGCATTAATGCATCACAAGTTTCAATATCGTCACAGAATTTGCACGTTGGGCTCGAGACAATCCCAAATCTCAGTAAGTATATCCTGAATCTACAGTGCCCTATGAAAAAAGTTGTTATCGAGCCCTGGTTATTCCTCAATAGTCTGATGCATGACTCTGACCTACTTTTGTTGTAATTTTCCATACAAAGGTTTTGATTGCTTCAAATTCACTTGATTTGAGAAAAGTCTTTGCCTCTCTTAGTCTTTCCTTTCGCTGTACATTGCTTTTTAAACACACGCAGCCCATCCCCCTCCTTCACAGAAGGAATTTGGTCCCATCAACAACATGTAAGATACCCTCCTTGCAATTTCATGTGCTTGCACAATTGTCAAGAGTTTTCATATGAACTGAAGGTAATCATATTCTGTCTGCCTAACTGATTCATCTTCTCCAAACAGTCTTGTATTATCTTCGATTTAACCTCATAAGAGCAGAATGTTAGTATGGTGGTCTGAGTGTCAGTTGCAATAGCTGAGTTCAGTCGTACCTGTACTTCCTATTCAAGCTTAATTCAGCACATCTTTCGATGGCATAGACTATCGCTTGTAAGGGTACCCGCGAATTTCACCACGGGCTCAAAACACTTCATTTTGAGAGCAATTGGAGGCATCAAGGATTTCGTAATACAATAAAGAAATTACTGCCCCTACCCAATAACTCAAAAGGAAGTTAAATACGTTACTTTTTCAAATCATTTTCACTTAAAATCCATTAACGAATTACAAATTATGCTCGTGTTTTGTAACAAAATTCGTTTTATTGGCGAACAGAGTAAATGTATCGGTGAAACCGATGACTTTTAACGATAGCAATCAAATAATTGTCAGCGGAATAACAACGAAAATAATCACAAAGAAAAATCTTACAAGCAACAGAGCCAACGATTGAATGACAAAATTTTTTGGCGTTTTTTTTTTTTCGTTCATATTTTTCGCGTTTATAATACAAACACGTACGATTATTGAGAGAGCAAACAGCAAGTAAATGATGATGATGATAATCATTGACGATTACGACGATGACGGAGATGAGGGCGTTGTCGTTGAGATGTGTAATGTGATGAGATGATGGCAATAAAACCGGAAAAGGAAATGCATAAATTTGTTATTTGCATTAAATTACAAGCACACACATACACATATACACACATGAATGCACACACGCAAAAATATTGTTTATACTCTTACCGTTAGCGTCTTAAGTAACACGGTAAATAAATAAACAAACCGTTTAAACGGAGAGCCATTCATCTCAACACCTTTAAAGCATTGGCAAGTAACGTGCCAGCCCAACGCATTTTTAAACACGAACAACGTTTTAACGACCATCAAGGAAGAAAGAAAAACACAAACACACACACATATATACCTAGAAGAAGTGGCAGCGAGAGAGGGAGGGAGAAGAGAAAAACCAAAAAAGAAATCAGAAATCAAAACCAAGGCAAAAAAAAACTACAAATGCTGTTGCGGTTTTTGTAAACACACTCTGATACGTACACACTGAGACACACGCACACTTTACATACAAATTGCTCTAGACACTCTTGTACACTTTAATTCACTTACCGATACACACAATCGTACTGGTGCTCATGCTGCAACAGGAATAAAAGGAACATATTGAGCCAAGTCACGGTTTTGCATACGAATGGAATTGATTTCTTGGGGAACAAAAAAAAAATCCCAAAAAAAATCCTGTCACGACAATCTCAGAGAGGCCAGGGGTAAACAAAAAAAAACAGTAACAATGTTTAGTTGTATGTATGTGTGTTTGTGTGTGTGTATGCCTCCGTTGTTAAATACTTAACGCAATGGCGTGTCAACAGCCAAATAATCGTAACCAAACATCGAGAACAGCCAGAGGAGCGATAAGTATCGGAAATTAGCTGAGAGGCATTTCAAAAAACTTATTTGGCAATTGCGATAACAGCAGCCAAGTGGTGAAGGGGAGGGTATAAGAAAAATGCGACAAAAGCATGTTAATCTACCAAAGAATACGCTCTAGGTGAGGTACACTGAGATGAGATGTGGAAGTAGAATTTCTTTTTAGATTTTCTTTAATTGATATTAGAGCTGTGGACACTTTTTGGAATTTTAAATCGATTCTTTGTTTTTTTTTTCTTCCAAAGCGAAGCTTGTTTAAGGAATTGGATAAATTTCCTCTTTTCGAAACCGATTCATAACTCTGAATCAGTCTGACCACGTTGGTGTAAACGACTCACACGGCATTGGATTGCATCGCATATTAGATGAAAATGGAATGTAGACGACAGCTTTTATATCTTGTGAGTGTAAAAGTTCTCTTTATCCCAAGAGGTTGTTGCAAATTTCTTCAAGTCATAATAACACATACATTCATACATAATTGGTCATTACTACCCGTTAGTCAGGATTGCGACCGAGCTTCTCACACCACTGATGTTATGTGTGTTAATTTTATCCAAAAGTGGCGGGTCCTACAGATTAAAGTCGATTCCGAACGACTTTTTTGGAGAAACTTTTTTTCATGCCAATTTTATTTACCCAAGTCTTAGTGATAGTCGCTATTAAAAGGGCCTAAGGATTTTCGTTTTATATGACGGTGCTCCCAAGCTCATTTGGATCTTATAAGGACTCCGGCCTTTATCTAAAACACCTGTCACGCGTTTGTTAACCATCCCAACAGTTTTTAAAATCCAATAAATTAATAAAAGGCGTTTATGATTGATACTCAAAGTCCAAACAATGACTGCGAAGATGTTCTATGGTCTCTACTTACTCTTCTTCACATCTCCGTGCGTGCGTAGCCGTAATTGCTATGAAGTTGTTAAGACAGAAAAAGCACGAATTCTTTCAAATTGTATGTTGTTCCAGCATTTCTAACTTCAATGCAACCGGAAATCCATATGACGTTAACTAATAACCGATGTTTCACTAAATTTCCTAAGCATCACGGCATATTTCGATGCTATGTACATTATCGTAAGAGATCTAATGGCCGCTTTACTGTCAGTAAATTATGCCTCGGTACGTTCTAATACCGAATACGCACCACAGCAGCCATTAGATCCTTTTCAGTCTGAATAGTACTACAGTAATTGGGAAGTATAAGTAGCAATCTAAACTCCAAGTATTGCGAAAAGATTCTACAATCGAAATTATTTTGATCGGTGAGTGAATACTGTGATTATTCTGGCAATGGGATCTATTCGGAAATTTCGTTATGAAACTATGATTGAAAGTGGGTTCAGGTAGGGTCGAGTAGTCGATAGTACCATACAGATCAACTATACCCAAGATTTTTGTCCCATATTTACGTTAGGCAAACATATCTAGTGGGTTGTAAACAACGCCTTTAATGTTATAATTCTACCGCCATCCTTCTAATACGCTCAAACTGGTTTCGATGGTTTCTCTTCTCCAACACCAATCGCCAAAAAAATTCAACAGGGTAAGATTGATTGCAAAGTCAAACGTTTCCAGAATTAATACTTCAGTACAGGTCGATTGTTTTTCACAGCAAATACAGACCCATGTGCCGATTTAGTGGTTCTGTATTCTGTTTTCATTTCCAGTTGAACTTAGCTGTGGATATGTGGATGCTTATTGGAAATAGTCGAGCGATTCTCTTTGTGAATAATACCCAGTCTTGGTTTGCTTAACTAACTTTACATTTCCGAAATTAATTTTGGACGTTTGCCACGGCGTTTGAAGAAGGAAACAAATATTTTTTCAACATTTTATTTAATCGAGATGTCTGACATGGGGTGTGAACCGTGGTCTGACGTTTAATAAGCCAACACACAACCTACTAGACTACGACGACTTCAGGATCAGTATTCAGTTACCTTATGGCACTCATAACCGATTACTGCTTAACGTTTTTGAACACTCTCTCTATATGAGGAAAAGCAGCCAGAGCAGTGGAGAGATAGTGTGCGGAGAATTGTTATTGGCTTCCATTAAGAAAGTAAATATAAAACTGATTCTTTTAAGCATTCCTTCAAATGCAAAAACAGCACCCAAATTCACAATTCCACTACAGTTCATGTCTTATTCGATTAAGTGCATCTTTTTGTGAAGAATGTCTAGCAACGAGGTATTACTATGGATCGGAACGTTGGATGTATTATCAAAACATAGAATTGGGCGAACAAAATATCCAAGTATCCACAAGAAAAGCTATCCATGTAGGCAACTACTGCCTAGCATAAGAAGTCTTACATTCTGATCAGTAATCTGGCTTATGGTCAAGAATGTAAAAGGCAAGTTATCGGTTTATAATTATCGATTTATTATATTAAATTAAAAACAATTTCCCTTGTCTTGCATTACTACATGACAGGTTTAAATAAAAACTACTTTATGCTACAGAATATCCTGTAGACATTGAGAAAAAAACAACGTATCACACAATAAAAAAACGATTTTTTTTTTCGTTTTAATTTCTTTAAGCCAAGATTTCTTATCTCGCACTGGAATTGCCAAACGTAAATTGAAAATGTAATGTTACAACAACAAAAAAGAAAAAAAAGAAATGAGAACTTGTTAAATGTATTAATTTCGTTAACGTTATTGTTGTTGTTGTTCTAGAAATTGTTCACAGCTTAATAAACCAATTGAAGGAAAATTTTTTTTGAATGCAGCAATGAAACGAAAATCAAAAAAAAAACATTGAAAATCTGTTTAATTTCATGCTCTACACCCCGATATAGGCATTGAACATTAGAGGGAAATATTTGTAACAAAATTAGGAAACTAAATTGCATGTCCCAACCCATGCATCATCAAGGCTCAATAGTTTACGCAGCAATTCTCGCATTATTATGAAATCATTAACTTCAGCTTAGTCATCGTAGTCCAGTAGGTAGCGTGTTGGCTTATTAGAAACAAAATCGTGGTTCAAATTCCAGCTCAAACGCCTCGAACAAGACGAAAAATGAAAAGAGTATTTCTTTCGGCAACTTACTTCCAAAAGTCTTTCAAAAACTCTGAGCGTAAAATAAAATTACCATGAAAAGTTTCTTAAAAATCTTTCGATCGGAGTCGACATTAAACTCTTGGATAAAATGCACACGCACATCACGGGTGGTGTGTGAAACTAGGTTGTTGTCTCGACTACAGGGTTGTAATGACCAGTTAAGTAAGTAATAAAGGCTTGACAACTCTATCCAATACTGAAGTTAAAATATTTCCAATTTTTTTTCTTTTTTGGTAGAAAAACTTTACGAGGGTTCAGTGATACAAAAAAGTATAAAGAGATACGAGTGCATATGGACAACAATGGACAACACAGTTAAAGACAAAGGTTTAGCGCATTACAGTGAGTTCCTGAAGTTTGCAAAGTTAATTGGCTTGTACGAGAATTTTTCCCTACTCAAAACAAACTGCCAGATTTAAACCTGCGATAAAATATGTGCAACGGGGTTGACATAACTTAGATGGGACAGGAAACCATTTGTTCCAAAATTCTGCTCTACAGTCCTATGAGAACTCGGAATTCGTAAATACGACACGAGCATGGTGATGGAAGTAATCACAGATCGCTGCTCAAATATCTTCTGAGAGGAATTCGCCGAAGCAATATTCCTTTTCATATGTTGTTTCTTTGAATATGCCTGACCTGGGGTTTGAACCGTGTCCTCACGTCTAATAAGCCAACACACTACCTACTAGACTAAGGCCTCAACGGTATTCATGTAATAAGAGTAGGCTTTCGGCATCGCAAAATCGAAAAGGCCCTGCAATGACATGAAGCAGAATAAAATAGGTTCTGTTATCTGTAAGCACAAAATAGTTTCTGGATACATGCTCTCAATACAGCATTGCTGTCACGGCTTCTATGGTTATTAACAGGCTCTTCGTTTTCAGTAGTAGCTTCAAATGATTTGACAGACTCAATGATGACTTGCGAGCATAACTTCCAATGTTCATTCTCTTTCAGAGGTGCTGTTATCGTACTCTCTAGACATATGGTAACTTCCAGACATCTGGTAACTTCGAGACATCTGGTAACTTCCAGACATTTGTTATCTTCCTGATAGCAGAAAATTCTTGTTATTGCTTTAATGACTATCCCATGATGTATATTTTGAAACTTATTCAACGTTTCAGTATGGCAGGTGATTTTCACTAATCCGCCCCGTCAAAAGGTTTGGAACAATATTAACTCCTCGATAGGTAAGAGCATCTAGAACATAAAAGCAGAAGATTAAGAGGCATCTATAGTAATATGATCCGCCTGGAACGTCATCAATGTGCAATCATTGTTAAATAGCTCCTCCTGGGCCTTTCGCCTTAGCAATGATTTTTGGCAAATACACAAATCAAGAGAACTTTTAGCCAAAGTAATGCAGGGCATCATAACATCGACTATGACCGTCTAGAACATTTCCTTATGCTTTATTTACTTTTCTTAGCTTCTCTTCCGTTTCCCTAACGCTCTCTCTCTCTCTTTTGGTGGTGGTTGCATACCCAGCAGCAGAGGCACAATTTCTGGCTAATTTTGTAAATGTCAACAACATTCACCGTTTTTGGCCTGTGAAGATCGATTGTATCGATAACAAAAATAATTTTTATGAAAAGAGCCAATATCCAAAAGGTATACACTTACTAACACACACAGACTCACACACATACAGGCAAACACATGCAACCGCATACAAACAGCAAATCGTTTTTGGGGCCTTAAACACTGTCAAGTGCTGTAGTAAGCAGTACGAAGCATTGCATTGCAATTGGTGTGGTGAGCCGAGTTTGGCAGTTTGGTTGGCTGATTGCATTCAATTGACCAACCATGTCAACACAATGAAGTTGATGATGACGTCGTCAATAACGATAAAATCAAAGTTTGGCTATTTTACTTCCATCTTCCACTTCTTCAGTCCCTCTTACCACTTCCTTATGAAAATAAGGATTTGGATTTGGACAACAACAACAACAACAACCTAAAAATTGTTGAACATTTATAAATAAGAACAGAAAGAAAGGCGAAATAAAATGCATTTCGAGCTGTGGAAACTCAAATACAGATGAAGAACAAGAAAAAAAATTTGTATCGACAACGACGACAACGACATTGTAAAAGAAATCAAACAATTTTTCTTTCCATTTTTTTTTTAGTTTTGTTTTGTTTTGCAACAAAAGATGTGAAAATAAGTGAAGAAAAGAAAACTGAAACTGAGCAACAGAGCAACACGAAGGGAATGAAACAAATAATGGCCGTGTTTTTCAAATTGTCGTTCGTCGATTGTTAAGAAAAGGTCAATTGAATTGGAAAATTTGGAAATTTACAAACTGTTTAACAACTTGTTAACAAATAACAACTGAAATGAAACAACAATAACAACAACAATAACAACAGCAATAATAGCAACAGCAGCAATATCAAATAATGATGGAATGGCAAGAAGTGTAGAACAGAGTAACAACATCGAATAGACGATGCATAACTCAAACCCCAACTTAAACCACCCCAACCAAAAAGCATGGACATGCCAAACTGAAGAACATTGTCAACGGTTAGGTCAGGTTAGGTGGCGAGGCCACCTAAACCTTGATTCATACTCGTGCATACATAATTGGCCATTACAACCCTTCAGTCAGGATTACAACCTAACTTCTCACATCACTCATGTTGTGTGTGTTAATTTTATACATGAGCGGCGGGATCTACAGTTTAAAGTCGACTGCGAACGACAGATCTTTGAGAAACTTTTCATGGCAATTTTATTTAATCTCAGAGTTTTTGCCAGAAATCGGCTGAGAGGAAGTCGCCGAAGAAATACTTTCTGTATTTTGTTTTGATGTCTGGCCTTGAACTCTAAACCTGGCTTTACGTCTAATAAGCCAAAACACTACCTACTAGACTACGGCGACTTGACTGGTCTCCCATCCACTTAATCACAATCTCTAAAGCTTTGGTCTTCACAAATATGTGCAGCCGACTTAAAACTAATAGAGCTTTCAGCGCCGCAAGTTCTCAGTGTCTCTATTATACCAACACAGGCTAGTCTCTGTATATTCTTCAACTCCATTTGAGCACTTTTTAAATTCGTTCGATCTGTCCAAATAATTGCCTCATAAGTCATCCATGACCATCATAGTATACATCCAATCCATAATTCATGTGTTGCAATACCAGGATTTCCCCGCAAGCCTTCTATAGACCAATATGGCATGTCCCAACTTTCCTGAGATGTTCTCTATATGAGCCTTCCTTCCTTCTAGAATTGTTATATTTCTGAACGCTTTACAGCCAATTTGCAAATGAATGTGAATCGGCAACCAATTTCTGGTAATTTTTCATAGCCTTTTTTAGAATCGAGAGTGATTTCCAAAGATAAACGAGACCATTTCACCTTTCTGTTCTAAGATTTCAATTCCGAACTGTCTCTCTCTTTCCCTCTCTCTCTCCTTCTGCGTATGTGGCAGCTTTGTATTTGCATTCATGTTGGCAAACATAATAAAACAAGGAATTTTAAGGATGTAATGCTCATATACAAATACTACAACGTATACAGACATGCACAAAAGCTCCTTCACATAGTTATGGTAGATATTGTATGTATCGAGCTAATCATTTATAGAAGAAGGCTTATTAGAACATGCCAAGAGATTACACAAAAGGGTTTACCACCATATGGGTTGTTCCACACAAATATTAGCAATGTTGAAATACTTATTGGTTTGGAAATTATTTTCAACACCTAAACGGATAGTTAATTTAAAAAGCATTCAATTTATTGTATGCAATGACCCATATTGTATAAGTTAGTTTGAATGGAATAACCCATATGATGTGTTTTGTTATGGGTTATGATGTTAAGCAATAAATGCAAGCTGAATAGGAATCAATCGCACCAAAACAAAAGCATCTGAGGCAGTGTGTCTGATTTGTTATGCAAATAGTTTAAGAGAATCTAATATCCTACCGTTTAAGTTTTTCCCCTACAAAGGCTAAGATGTTTACAACAACTTTATTGTGTTTTCTTATTGTTTTCTTGAATGTACAGGCATTCTCCTCTTTCACACTTTCCGTTTTGAGATATGAGATTGTGCGATATGCTGTGCTAATTAGTTTGCAGTTAAGAATATTGTTTCTTCGAGTAAATAAAGATTTAGAAGGTACGACCATCAAGCTGTCTTAATACAAGGTGGGTACGTCGCATTAGTTTGTACTCCTAAGGAACTCATGATATTCTCCAAAGATATTCTCCTAATACACTGTTTGTGATACTCTTTTTTTTCTACTCTAATCAGAAGAGGAATAACCGCATCAAAAATCTCTCGTTCGGGGTCGACTTTAAACTGTAGGTCCTGCCACTCATGTATAAAATTAACACACACAGCATAAGTGGTGTGAGAAACTAGGTCGTAATCCTGACTGAAGGGTTGTAATGATCAATTATGTTATGTTATGTATGAGACCAATCATACATGGCATTCATTAGAGTACTTCGTGACATAAGGAACCGATTGGCTGACATCTCCCTCTTTAACTATCCGCCGGACAGAACTAGACTTAGTAACAAAAATCAATGGAGTAATCTGGAAGCTGAATACCCTCCTAAAAGAGAAACTATTTTCTGATGCAAAACAGGTAAAGAACGGGTATAGAGACAGCAGCTGTGGTGTTGGTTCCATAAAGAAATATTTCGAGTCAACGGGGAATTCGCGTGTATCTTCCAAGCGGAAGTCTATGCCATCGAAAGATGTGCTCAATTCAACTTGGATAGGAGGTACAAAAAACAGAACAAAGCAATACTATCTAACAGTCATGTAGCCATTCGGGCTTTTGGCTCTTATGAGTTTTAATCGAAGATAGTAGAGGACTGTCTGGGAAAACAGAATCAGTTCAACAGACAGATCATGTTTACTCTCTCCTGGATCCTAGATCATGTGAAAATACGACGATCTTACCAGAAGGGGAGTTTCCACGCCACTGATATTGCCAGCTTCCTTTTGTGCAGTGAGAGCGATTGTTTAGAAAGGGATGCTTAACAAAAGAATGCTTCCTCTCAGTGGACAAGGTAGTTCCTATTTCATCCTTTAAAATTTCTACAGAATAAACAAAAATTGGAAAAAAGATAAAGAGAGAGGCAAAGACTCTTGTCCAAAACCAAGTGGACTTAAGGCAATCAAAACTTTTGTTGGAACATTACGCTGAAAGGAGATCTGAGCCATGCATCACACAGTCCAGGAATAACCAGAGCTTGGTAATTGGTCTTTTGGCAGGGCACGAGGAACTCAGGGTACATTTATTTAGAATGGGGTTTGTCTCGAACCCAACATGTGGATGCTGTGATGATGAGCGCGGATCAACGGAACCTGTGTGGCATTACTGCAGCTTAGGCAGAAACCCTTGAGTACATATCAAGTTCTAGGCAGGGATTATTAATATTGACACGGAACAGCAGCCTGAAATTTGTCACGGCAATAGGATTGAAGGAGAAGGTATCCCTACCTTATAAAGTTTGAGGGAAGTACAATGAGCAGCAGCCTGAAATTTGTTTGGGCACTAGGCTTGAAGGAGACATTGTAGGAACACCTTGTAAAGTTTAAGGGGAGCACAGTAGAACGTATGAGCGCCGTATTAAGGTACGTCTTCATGACAGTAAATGGTAATGGGTCCGCCATCTAACGTGTTTTTTTTTTTCAACTAGTGCTTATTTCGTGAATGGTAACACTTAGCTCATGTCTGATTTGACGGATAATTAGTTTTATCCTTCCGCTGAGCGAATATGGCTGTGTATACGCTTGAACAACGCTGGGAAATATTGCGACATTACTTTGAAAATCATGGTAATGTTGCAGAATGTGTGCGAAAATTGCGTACGGATTTTGGAAGAAGAGAAGCACCGTCAGCTCCGTATGTTCGTTATCTTGTGAAAAAAGTGAAAGAAACTGGCATCCTCATCGATACACCAAACCGTGAAAAGCCAAAAACAGTGCGTACACCCGAGAATATTGCTGCTGTGGCAGAAAGTGGGCGTGAAGAGCCATCAACATCAATTTACCGTCGTTCTCAACAATTGAACATTTCGGAGACATCATTGAGACGAATTTTACATAAAGACCTTGGTATGACGCCATACAAAGTTCAATTGATTCAGGAGTTGAAGCCAATTGGCCATCCAATGCGTTTTCGCTTCGCTAAGTGGGCCTGCGATCGACTTACAGAAGATGCTGATTTTGGCAAAAAAAAAATCATCTTTTCAGTTGAAGCCCATTTTGATCTTGGCGGGTATGTAAACAAGCAAAATGGTCGCATTTTGGGCACAGAAAGTCCGCACGCATACATTGAAAAGCCGACGCACCCAAAACGAGTCACTGTTTGGTGCGGATTGTGGTCCAGAGGCATAATTGGGCCATTTTTCTTCGAAAATGAGCAAGGAGTGGCCATTACAGTCAATGGCGATTGTTATCGAGCCATGTTGAACGAATTTTTGTTCACAAAAATTGAAGAGGAGGATATTGTCAACATTTGGTTTCAACAGGACGGCGCTACGTGACACACAGCCGAAGTTACACTCGATGTTTTGCGCCCTGTTTTTAAAGATCGCATTATCAGCCGCAGAGCTAATGTCATTTGGCCACCTTGGAGCTGCGATTTGACACCGTTGGACTATTATTTGTGGGATGCCGTCAAAGATAAGTGTTACGCCGACAAGCCAGGGACAATTGACGCTTTAAAGGACAATATTCGTGAAGCCATTGGTGAAATACAGCTGCACACAATCGATAATGTGCTTAAAAATTGGACTGATCGTGTAGGCTACTGCATGGCCAGCAGAGGCAGCCATTTGAATGAAATTATTTTCCATTATTAACCGGAAGGATTGTGCTTTAAAATAATAAAAGAAATTTGAGAAAATATTCAGTAGTTTTTTTCTTAAAGCATTTTCAAAAAAAAAAGTTATTTTGCGGACCCTTTAGTTATTTATGCTTTATGTGAGTGAGGCAGGTTTACTTTTGAACGGATAAGCCTTTATGTAGTGAGACAATCTAAGTTTTTCTAAAGTGTTGAAGGTTTTTTTTATTTAAATTTAAACTTTAATACAAATATATGTCTCTATGTGTGTGTAAGTATGTGTGGGTGTGTAGAAGAGTGTATTAAAAAGAGAGAAAAAGAAAAATTTTAAATTTCTGTTGGCTGTTGTAGGAAATATTTCTTTTTGTAATGAAATCTTAACGATTTTTTTTTTCCTACTTCTGAGGTATTTTTTTTGCTGTTGTTGTTTTTATTTTTTCTACTCCCCCTTATTATTATTATTATTATTGTTATTATTTATGTAGTATGTGTGTGTGTGTGTGTGTGCACAGGCTTGTTTTTTTATTTCCTTTGTTATTTACATTATTTTGATTATTTTACTCTTTGTTGCTTCTGTTATTAAATACACTCTCTCTTCTGCTCTCCAGCACTCCTACTCTTGCATTAATGTTCTCAGTCTTCTATTGTGGAATAAAATTTCCTTTGTATTCCTTCTTAACTGTGTGTCAGAGTGTGTATATGTGTAAGAGTGAAAGATAGAGAGAAAGAGAGAGAGGCGGAGAGCCAGATTTTGAAACATTAACGGTAACCATTTCATTTATTTTGTCTGATTTTGGCAAAAAATAATACGAAAAAAAATTTGTGATATTTTTTTTGTGAATTTTTATTCTGCCAGACTGGCAGTTTTATGTGTAATTTTTGCTTTTTTTCTGATTGTTGTTGTTGTTGTATTTTATAAATATTAAAATATTGAAGTACAGGTAACATTTTCTATCAATTTTTGTTTTTTTTTTTTTGTGCTTTTAATATTCACAATATTTACTTATGCTGGTAAGTTTATAATTTTTTTGTCTTGTCTTGTTTTATTTTATTTTTTTCATTTTCATTTCATTTATTTGCATAAAATTTTTTTTTTTTTAAATTAAAGTTATTGTGTTGTCATTTGACTGGATAGTGAATGAATAAATAAATGAATGAATGAATGACTGAATGAATGAATTCGTTGGTTTAATTTTGTTTTCATTTCCTACAGAAGTTTAACAATAAAAAAAATAAGCAAAAAAAAAAGAGTGGCAGTAATAATAATAATAATAATGATAAGAGCTTAAAAGGTTAAAAATTCAACAACCTTTCTTATGTTAATTCTTGTTTTTTTTTGACAATTATAAATCGGTTTTAAGGATTTAATAATTTAAACAAAAACAATTCATTTATTTTTCATTATTTCATAATTCATTTTAAAATGGCAAAAATAGAAAGAAAAGTTTGCTTACTTACAACTTAAAAGTCATCGGTTTCACCGATAAATTTATTTTGTTCGCCAATAAAACGAATTATGTTACAAAACACGAGCATAATCGGTAATTCGTTAATGGATTTTAAGTGTATTTGGAAAATTATTTGAAAAAGGAACAACTTCCTCTTGAAATATTGGGTAGGGGCAGTCATTTCTTTATAGCATCTAGAAATCCTTGATGCTTCCAATTGGTCTCAAAATGAAGTGTTTTGAGCCCATGATGAAATTCGTGGGTATTTTCCAAGCGGTAGTATATGCCATCGAAAGATGTGCTGAATTCAACTTGAATAGGAAGTACAGGTACGACTGAACATAGCAATTCCAACTGACAGTCAGACCATCATACTAACATTCTGCTCTTATGAGGTTAAATCGAAGATAATACAGGACTATTTGGAGAATATGGTTACCTTCAGTTCATATGGAAATTCTTGGTAATTGTGCAAGCAGATGAAATTGCAAGGATGGTACCTCACAGGTCGTTGATGGAACCAGATTTCTTCTGTGCAAGAGGAAGAAGGACTGCGTAAGTTTGAAAAGCAATGCTCAACAAAAGGAAAGACAAAAAGAGGCAAAGACTCATCTCAAACCAAGTGGATTTGAAGCAATCAAAACCTTTGTATGGAAAATTACAACAAAAGGAGGTCAGAGTCATGCATCAGACTATTTAGAAATTACCAGGGGTTGATAACAGCTTTCTCACAGGGCACTGTAGACTCAGAATATGCTTACTTAGATTGGGAGTTATCTCCAGCCTAACATATGGAATGGAAGCATATTATTGGAACTTGTAATGCATTAATGCATACCAGAAGGAAATATTTGCTAGCAGGGCAGGAAATTGTTATTATTTACACCGAGCAGCAGTCTGAAATTGGTTAGGACCATATGCTAGCAGGAGACACTATAGGGCTTCCCTAATACAGTATGAAGGAAGTAAAGTAGATCATACGATCGTAGTATAGACACACCCTTTCACCATAACATCCATACACAATTGGTCTTAAAACCTTTCAGTCAGGATAACAACCTCGTTTCTTACGTCACTCATGTTGTGTGTGTTAATGTTATACATGAGTGGCGGGACCAACAGTTTAAAGTCGACTCCGAACGACAAATTTTTGAGAAACTTTTCATGGCAATTTTATTTCACTCGTAGAGTTTTTGCCAAAAATCTGCTGAGAGGAAGTCGCCGAAGAAATACGTTCTGTATTTTGTTTTGATGTCTGGCCTGGGGCTCGAACCCTGGCTTTAAGCCTAATAAGCCAACACACTACCTACTAGACTACGGCGACGACTTTAAAATGATGCTCAGAATCAACAATAGCAATACTTTGTATGCATCCAGATGCCTCTTCGTACGATGCAATTTATGACCCACGATTATTATGATTGTTTTGGTAAAGAGATACCTTCCTTAGTACTGCGACCATACAATATACATACATACATACATAATTGGCCATTACAACCCTTCAGTCAGGATTACGGCCTAGCTTCTCACACCACTCATGTTGTGTGCGTTAATTTTATACGTGAGTGGCGGGACCTACAGTTTAACGTCGACTCCGAACGACAGAATTTTGAGAAACTTTTTCATGGCAGTTTATTTTACTCTCAGAGTTTTTGCCAGAAATCTGCTGAGAGGAGGTCGCCGAAGAAATATTTTTTTTCATATTTCATTTTTGATGTCTGACCTGGGATACGAACCCGGGCTTTAAGAATAGTAAGCCAACACACTACCTACTACACCACGGCGACCATACAATATATTGTATTCAAATAAAGCCCTCTCCGAGCCTACAAACTTGACAAAGTCCATGTTGCCAGTGCCAGCAGTAGTATGAATACCCCACAGGTTCCATGAATGTGTTGTGATAAGTTGTTCTCATAGTCACAGAATCTACAAGTTGGGCTTGAAACAACCCCCTCCTGAATAAGTGTAATCAGGCTCAACAGTGCCTTATCAAAACACCGTTTACCCACCTCAGGTTATTCCTGGATAGTCTGATGCATGTTTCAAATCTCCTCTTATTGTAATTTTTCAATAATAGGTTTGATTGTCTTAAAACCATTTGGTTGGAGAAAAATCTTTGCCTCTTTTTCGTGGAGTATACTTTCCCAAGCATTTGCTCCGACGCCACCTAAGGGTTCCGGTATAATCAATGGCGTAAAAGCTACCTTCGTTGCTTCTATCAATCATCCTTTTCTTGGAGTATACCTATTAAAAGAACCACTCCAACTCCACCTATGGGTTCTGGTACCATCAGTGGCATAGAAGCTACTCTTCTCTCTAAGTTCGTCTGCTTGTTCATTGTCAAGAATTCTCAATTGATCTGGTACCCAGCAAGAGGGTAATCTTATTCCCCTATCTAGCCGATTCAGTTTCTCCAAACAATTCTATACAACCTTCGACTTAACCTCACTTAACCAAGTGCTTTGATCTATCCAAGTTGAATTGAACACAGATTTCGATGGCATAGCCTTTCGCTCAAAGGATACCCTCAAATTTCTTCATGGCCTTGGAATATTTCACTCTGGGTTACAAAGATGTGTTCTGTATACACACATAATTAGTCATTACAACACTTTAGTCAGGATTACAGCCTAGTTTCTAACATGAGTGGCGGGACCTACAGTTTAAAGTCGACGACTCCGAACGACAGATTTCCTTTGAGAAACTTTTCATTGCAGTTTGATTTTACGCTCAGAGTTTTTGCCAGAAATCTGCTGAGCGGCAGTCGCCGAAGAAATATTTTCTTCATATTTTGATTTTTGTTGGAGATGTTGACCTGGGGTTTGTATTGTGGGCTCACGTCTAATAAGACGTTTGACTGCGACTGCATTCTGCATACCAGAAAATAGTCCCTCCTTTAATGCAGTGTTCTGGTAACTTCATTAATTTCTGTTACTAAGTCTCTTTGCAAAACTCATTCCAAAATCCTAGAGTCTTCTGGTTCAGTTCTGTCAGGAGTTCATCCTTAACCCGACTACACATATGAAGTGAAAAGACACCACCCTGTGATCATATCCTAGTTGTGTCGGCTCTCGGCCTATCCATCTAATTAAATAAATTATTAAGATTATCGAATGGATTGCCTGCTATTTTCATTAAATTATCCTTTAAATGCTCATCCCCTTGGGATATGCAATACAAAGTGGCTGCCATACAAACCGCCAAGGTCTTGACGATGATCACAATGTGTGTGTTCATTCCTTGTGTTGTGGTGCTCTCTCTCTCTCTTTTACAAGCCATAATAGTTGCTTACTTATGCTAATCTTTCAAGTGGCTGGCAAGAATATAAAAGAACGACGACAAGTGGCCACCCTTAGACACAAACAAGTCGCATATATAAACAGACAGACATCAAGCAGCACTCATACACAGACACACACACGCACACATATATAAATAGAAGATAAGAATAGACAGACAACTGTAGAGATTGTCATTGCATGTTGTTATGGGGGGGTGAGGGGGTAATAGGCCCCTGAGTTATTAATTCAAATGTCACTAAAAGCTTATTTAAATGCTGATGCAGCAAATATTGCTGTGCTGTGCTGTGCAGTGCAATGCAATGATGATGGTAATGATGGAATCGAATGGAATGGAATGGGTTGTTGTTGCTAATGTAATACGAGCATATAATAATGCCTAAAGACAGCTTATTAGCCAAAAAAAAATTATAAAAAGAAGAAGGTGGTGGTGGTGGTGCAGGCAACAATGGAACAACCTTTCCTGTTTAAACTTTTTTCAAAAAAAATTTTTTTTGGCCAAAAGGGATGTTCATCTCTCTCTCTTTTGCTGCACACAACAATAGCTTTTAAGCCGCCCATCATTTTTTTGCAAATCAAACTGCATATTTAGATATTAAAAGTCATGTTCATCAGCCTCCCCCCACTGCTTTTAACCACTGCTGTTTGCTTGTGACATTCATTTCGCTGATAATCCCTTATATTTGTTTTCCCAATCCAAAAATGGGAAACAGAAAACGAGGAAAAATAAAGAATTTTATACGAAAGAAATCTTCTGTATTTGTTTAGTCTGATTGAGGATTTCAGAAGTGCATTCCATAGTTTAATTCTCTACTTAAAGATGATTTCTTTTCCATGGGCCAAACCCAATAATACAATGGCAGAGGTAGAGGTAGAGGTAGAGTCAGAGGCCGAAGACGAGGAAGACAAAATTATTGCATTTTCATATGAAATGCACAAGACATAAATGAAGATGATGGAAAATCCTCTCTCTTAAGCCATGCACTGGCAGAAATTCATTCATTCAAAGCAAATACTTTTTATGGGACACCAAATAATCGGGAAAAATTTAAATGGAATTTCATTACATTTTCAGATGAAATCTCTAAGCTATTCAGGGTATCTCGACAATATCTCTCGTTGCCCTGAAAAACTTTGAGAAATTTTTCGTTGCCTGTAAGCATAACTTTCTGCCTTGATACGCATCCAGTTGTTTCGTTTTAATATCGATTCATTCTAATGCAGTACGCACAGTCCTTCTCATTTTAATTTCATAACAAAACCGCAAAGTGTCTCTAATCTAATTGGCTCGAGAACAGTCTCCACTTCTCCTCATCTTTTCTTCTCACTCCACAGAAAGTTTCTGGCACTGTCAGCAGCGTGCAGTAGTAAATAGTGTGTTGGCTTATTAGGCGTAAAGCCAGGGTTCGAGCCCCAGGCCAGACATCAAAACAAAAATACAAAATGTATTACTTTGGCGACTTCTTCTCAGCAGATTTCTGGCAAAAACTCTGAGAGTAAATAAAAATTGCTATGTAAAGTTTCTCAAAAATCTGTCGTTCGGAGCGACTTTAAACTGTATGTCCCGCCACTCATGTATACGAAATTAACACACAATTTAATCCTGACTGAAGGGTTGTAATGACCAATTATGTACGTATGTTTGTATGATCTTGTTTCCCCTGTACAACTGATGCAGTTTATCCAGATAAACCCTTAATGTTCCCGGATTAACCTTAAAAGAGTCGTATGATATGATAGCATCCTGGCTATGCGATAGCATATCAATCTGTCATAGCAATCTATGTTCCCTCCAGTGAAATTCCTATCTTAGCTAAACTGAGACCGTCTTTTAACGGCATAAACTCATTTCCCCTAAGAAGATTCTCAAGAGTATCCCCATGGGTACCGTATATTTCATTTTGGGATCTTATACCTTCTATAAAAGAGTATATAACCCCGAAATTACACCAGCCAGGCTTATTATATAGTCTGGTTGCTAAGCGTTCATAGCCCAAAATAAGTTAAGGTGTGCTGTCAGCCTTTGGATTTTCAACGCAATGGTCTCAAATGAATAATTTCGAGCCAAGCCCCATTTACCAAAACGTCCACATAACTTAACGGAATGTGCTTTCGTTTTTAGCATATGAAGAGCAATGCAAATGCTTACCGAAATTACTTTACGGTTCGGTAATAGCTCTTATTGCCTTTCGTATTCTAAAAACTAACGTACTTACGTTCCGTTTACGTTTGGCTAACCAAGGCTTCAGACTTGTTTACAATTATCCAGAATAGAAGATGAAAAGGAATTGTTTCATGAAAGCTGAAATCTAGAAAGCTGACGGAACATTGGATCTTAAAAACCGTAGGAAAAATCCCAAACAGTACTTAAATATGATCAGAACCTGCGTATTTCAGGTTAGCCTGCAATCGAAAGAAGAGAGCGAAGAATAAAAAAAGGTGATGGTTTAGCAATTTGGCAAAAAAAAGTGTAGGAGGCTGTAGCGCAATATACGCCGCATTACTAAACAACTCTCGTCAAAAAGTGGATGGATATTCTAATAATCCAACATGCCCAGTATTAGTTCGGAAATTGTGAGCTCTGTGCCAGTCCAGACGATATCTTAATGTTCTAGAATCCATACAACACATACGTTTAAGTGGATCGAAATATTCCTTGTGTAAATCTCACCATTTACGTACGAGGACGGACGCTGAGATGACTTTCGTGCGAATCTTAGCCACAACATAGCTACACGGGTTAAATGGGAGAATTTACAGACATTGCAGAGCTTTGAAATACAGCCTATAAAATACAGCAGTGATCAGGAAGCTTACACGAAACCCTAATATCCTACGAAATCCTGATATCCCACGTTATTACCCTTAACTGTCCTACCGGAGAATTTCGAATCGTCAGACTTCAAGTCCATAGTTGAAACCCGAATGTATTTATGGCTTCCCAGTATTTGAGTATGGCTATACCAGGTTAGGTTAGGTTAGCGTGGTAGCTTTAATTTACCAAAAAGCTCACTTGAGCACGCATAGCGGCCCGTTGTGATGCCACAGGTGAACGCAGCCTCTGTACTGACCAAGTTTCTCCGATCCAAGGAGGGGGAAGTTGGTCAGCGCAAAGGCTGCACATTTTCCAAAAAGCACGACTACCCCACGCTGGAAAACCAGCCAGAAAGTTTGATAAACGAGGCTATGTCCTTGACATCAATGGACGATAACTCCGTCGATCTGACAAGGGTTGGAGAGCCAAATAACCTATATCTGCACCTCGCAAGAGATGTTCATTGGCAGAGGAAGTGGATGGCAGTCTCTTCCTCCTGCTCGGCGGATCTGCATCCACGGCAGAAGTCGTTAAATGGGAGTCGCATTCTTTCCCCGTGTCTACCCGTAACACAGTGGCCTGTAAGCGTGGCCACTGTGATCGAGATGATATTACGGCCAAGTCCAAGTAGCTGGTTGGTACGGCTTCTATCTATTGTGGGCCAAGTTAGCCTAACGATGGAGCAGGACTCTTAATTGATCCAGGACCGGTTGGCATCCCGGGAGAATTTCCGCGCAATGGCCAGTTTGAATGAGGTAAGTGGCATTCCCAAGTTGATTGAGGAAGATTCCGGAAGTAGTGCGCCAGATCTGGTCAGCTGATCGGCCCTGCAGTTTCCCGGAATGTCGCAGTGTCCGGGAACGCAGACAAGTGTGCCGCCGAAGCGCCCAGAAAGGAGATTGAGGCAGCGGCGACATTCTCTGACGATCCTTGAATTATCCGCAACGTTCGACAGAGACTTTATCGCAGCCTGGCTATCAGAGTAGATCGAGGCTATACCAGAACTACATTGGAACTCAAACCTCAGAACATATTTTTGACGAAGACAACAGTCTTGATTACTAAGTCCAGGACTGTATAAACCAAAAACTGTATGAATTTTTTTGTTATGCTTTCATAATCGCAAATGAATTTCTTTGAGTGTATTTGTCCGTGTCTATGTATTTCATATATAAGAGGTCTTTTTTTGAGGTTAAATGACTTGTTATTTCAGGTTTACTTGTACATTGCAATTGAAATGATGATTGCCATCTTCGGTTACCATTTTGTATTCCTTTTTTTTCTTACAAGAAAACATATGAAACAGGCACAGAAATTATTGAGAATCCTTGGATGATATCCTTGTTACAATAACTAACTAAACAGTAAAGGAGAATTAAATAAGACCAGATAAGAATTTAAAATCAAAACTTTTATTAGGAAATTGCAATAAGACTTAGATTAGACCTGAGTTATGCTTCAGACGATACAGGAATAACCTGAGGTTGGCAACTGATCTCTCGACAAGGCACCTTAGGCTCAGGGTACACATATTAAGCATGGGGGTTGTTCGGAGTTCAACATGTAGATTAATTGATGATAAGAATGAATCATTGGAGCACATTCTGGGAACCTGTAGGTCATTAACACGTTGACTGCCGACTACGAGATAACCCGTAGATTGCGTTCCCTTCTAGGGCGCCAAACTACGAGTTATCTCTTACTCACTAATGTGAAAAAATCAAATTGGCGTTTTTTGGCAAGTTTTCTGAAAATTGCCGCGGGAGTCAACGTGTTAATATATTCGAGAACGCCACACATAAGTGCAAGTACTCTTCGCCTTACTAACCAATTGCATACCTCTGATCTTATGTTATGAACTCATAATTATTACTGGGCTCAAACAGTCAATTACCCAGCACTGGTATCCTCCTAATAATGTGTGTGCGAATCCATTTCAAAACTTTTCTGTTGTTTTGTTTGAGAAATGCTTACAAAATTCCATAAAATCACACACCTGGCCCATAAAAAAAATTGTAATCACAGACCAAGATTGGTATTGACAAGCGCATAAGGTCGTCGCTGCAACAACACGAACTTGCAACAAAAGCAGGAAAAACAGAACTTCATTCACATTCCGCCTCCCGCACCTACACAGTAAACCACAATACTTTTCATTACAATGATAGTGTACTCGCACTTACACTCACACATATGTATGTATTCTGTATGTGTATACGAAGAAGGACATCTCGTAAACTTGTGCTATTTACAGTTACGGTTGCATTTGTCTATTTGCCAAAGGATTCACTTTTCCACAGATTATTGCCACAAAAAAAATAGGAAAACAAGCAATAGACAGAGAATGCTGCTCGGGGAGGGGGGTGAAAATATAAATTTTACAGTTAAATCCTTTCGTAAATAGTCTCACACAGTTATAGATGCTGCTCCTTGCAGTTATGCGCTTAAGGAAACGCATAAAACTCTTTGAGTGTTCAGCCTAGAAATGATAAGATTTTTCTGCGAAAGCCTTCTTATCCTGCAACAGCATACTTATGTCTGCTTTAAGTATTAAAAAAAATACACATGTTTTTGGCTTTACAACAAATTTCAAGATGCGTTTCCTTTACTTTCCTTTCCTTTCCTTCCTACGTTGCCATCTTCAATGTCTGTTTTATTTCATGTACTAAATCAACGCAAATAAATGCTTATAAGACGAGCAGATATTTTCCAAGAACAAATTCGTTAAATTCGTTGTGACTACAGGGTTGCAATGAAACAAATTTGATTGAAATTTTATGTTCCACATTCCAGAATACATACACAGACACATACATACATACATAATTGGTCATTGCAGGCCCAATACTATGGAACGCCATGTATGATGGTGTACTGAGGCTAAAACTTCCTACGGGCGCACAAATATTCGGATTTGCGGACGATATAGCCCTCGTGGTGAGGGGTAAACACCTTGATGAATTGGAACGAACGTCCAATGCGGCAGTTAGCAGAGTTAGAAGCTGGATCGCGAGTATAGGTCTGAAACTTGCTGATCATAAAACGGATGTCGTATTAGTAAGCAGTAGGAAGAAAATGGAATACATCACCATAACTGTCGGCGAACAAAGGATAACATCGAAGCAGTCTATCAAGTACTTAGGAGTTATGATTGACAACAGACTCACATTCAAGGAGCACCTGACGTATATTAGTAGGAAGTGTGCGGAGGCAACGGGCGCACTCGCGCGGATAATGCCTAACTTGGGAGGTCCGAGACAGGAGAAGAGGCAATTGCTGATGAGAGTGGTTAGATCGATTGCTCTATATGCAGCCCCTATATGGGCCGAGGCCATGGATAAGAAGACATAGAGAATAGGAGTTAATGGGACCTACAGGAGATCTGCCCTCCGAGTAATTTCTGCCTTTCGCACAGTATCTACGGATGCAGCCTTGGTGATAGCGGAAATGATGCCGATACGAATGTTGGTAGAGATAGAGAGGGGAAAACGTTTAATAAGTAGGAGAACAGGGCTAGTACACCCTGACCAGGTGAATGATGATGCAATGAATAGGTGGCAGCACGAGTGGACTTCTTCCACAAAGGGAAGATGGACCTACAGATTAATATCAAATATAGAAGAATGGACTAGAAGGAAGCACGGCCAGGTGAAGTTTTACCTTACACAGTTCCTAACGGGCCACGGATGCTATAGGACATACCTCTACAAGTATGGGCAAGACGTGGATGAAGCGTGTCCATCATGTCTGGATACAAGTGAATCAGCGGAGCATATATTCTTCACTTGCCCGCGCTACGAATTCCGACGAAATTCCCTGGAGAGGACGATCCGATCCCAGGTGACTCCCGATAACGTGGTTAACCTGATGTTAACATCGCGCGAAAACTGGAACGCGGTGTGTTTATTCGCGAAGGAAGTTCTAGTACAACAGAGGATGATAGAGAGAGCAAGAACAGCAGAAATGGATGGCAGCACTCGCTGAATCTTTACCTCCCCCGATGTAATATTTGATTGTGGTCCCGTGGGGGGGGGCGACTTAATGGAAGTGTGACGAACTAGGTTGGGTTTAGTACGTATGCGTTTAGTATGCCGAGAGTAAGTTTTGTGGCGAATCGTGCACATTGTGTAGACCGGGCTAACAATGTCATTTGAAGATTCCCAGCCGTTAGCTCGCATAGCTACAAAAAAAAAATTGGTCATTACAATCCTTCAGTTAGGATTAAAATCTAGCTTCAGACACCACTTATGTTGTGTGTGTTAATTTTATATATGTATGAGTCGTGTCCGAACGACAGATTTTCAAGTAACTTTTCAGGGCAACTTTTTATTTACTCTCCGAGTTTTTGCCAGCAATCTGCTGAGAGAAAGCTGTCGAAGAAATAATTTTTCATGTTTCGTTTTGTTAGAGATGTCTGACACAGGGGTTGACCCGTCTAATAAGCCAACACCCTACCTACTAGACTACGGCGATCATTGCCTATGAAACCAAAATAGCTACAACTTATTAATCCTTGCAGTTTTCTATTTCTTAGCGCCGTATTGCCAGGGGCAGATCAGTTAAATCTTTAGCTAGGAATACAACATAGCCTCTCTTTCCACTCTCTTTGTGTGTGTTAATTTTTTCTATGAGTGGCGGAAGCTACAGCTTAGAATCGACTTTGTTATTTACTCTCCGAGTTTTTGCCAGCAATTTGCTGAGAGGAAGTCGCCAAAAAAATATTTTTTTTATTTCTTGTTTTATTGGAGATGGGTGAACTAGGATTTGAATCGCGTGGCCTCACGTTTAATAATATAATCCTCTACCTACTAGAATATGACGACAACCTTCAAAAATATTGTTTTTAATTCCAGTGTTCCGAAAATATTTTTCAATGCTTCGTTTAAGGTTCACTAAGGCCAAAGGTTAGGCCTTTTGTAATACCACAAGTTAATAATCAACCACTGAAGGTCATTGCAACCCTTCATAACACTTATGTTCTGTGAGTTAATTTTATCTATGAGTGGCGCGACCTATTGTTTAAAGTCGTGTCCGAATGAGAGATTTTTCAAGAAACTTTTCATGGATATTTTCCTGCAAAAAAAAAACGTATTTCCCGACAACATATTTTCCATCGCTTGGCTCATAAAGCATTAAAATTTTAAAAACTCGAAACAAAAAATTTGTTTTTTTTTTCAAGAATTTATGTTTTAAGGCAGTAGCATGACGATCCTAACCAAAAAAAAGCGAGCCTAAGATATACAATTCATTGCCACCCACTCTCTTTCTCTCTCTCTCTCTCTCTCTAGAAAGAAAAAGGTAAAATATGCTCAGGTTATTCAAATATTCCCGAATGACGGTACAAAAAAAACATATGAAATGAAATGAAAAAAAGTATGGTGGGGAGGGGGGAGTAGAGAATATTTTTGATTTATTGCAAGCGTGGCACTGAATTGGAACGATTGTTCATGTGAGCAGGATTGAAAAGCGTGTGCATATGATGGACAATTTCGCTGCTGCTGTTAGAAAAACTATTCATTGTTCATGATTTTTTTCACTTATTTTGATGGGTTGGGTGGAGTGTATATTAAGGTATACATATGTGTGTGAAATTTAACATGTGTAGGTGAGTAGAAACTTTTTTGCCATCTTTTTTAAGGAGCATAGATAAAAAAATATCCTTAAATTCATAGATTCCCTGTATTGGAATTGAATAGAAGAATAAAATTAGGGACTCAATGGAAAATTGGGTCATGGTATTTACATTAACGTCACAACGTTATGCTTTAAGATTTGAAAGCATATTTAATATTTAAATCCTTTAAATATGCTAAAAAGGCCTCTCTCTCTTCGTTTGTATTAGAAACCCTTTAGAAACTCCTAGGCGTACAACTCTTTAGTCAGGATTACAACTTAGCTTCTCACATCACTTATGTTGTGTGTGTGTTAATTTTATACATGAGTGCCGCAACCTACGATTTAAAAAGTCAACCACGAACGACAAATTGCTTTAGAAACTTCTCATGGCAATTTAATTTACTCTCAGAGTTTTCGGCAGAAATCTGCTGAGAGGAAGTTGCTGAAGAAATATTTTTTTTGTATTTCGTTTTTATTGGAAATGTCTGACATCGGTTTTGAACCGTGGCATCATGTCTAATAAGCCAACACACTACCTACTAGCCTACGGCGACCTATAAATGCTTATAATATGCTGAAAAGACTTTCAAATCAATTGGAGACTCTATAGAAATTTCTGAGCGTACATACTGTGGCAATTTTAACTCAAATATCTGTTCAAGAAAAAGTCTTAATCATTGAAGGGGTGCCCAGAGTGTATTCAGTGGATCTTGGCTGCAATTCGTTCATTTGTAAGCCATATTCCATAAAATTCTTACCCTACTAGCGAAACAAAACAAACCCGCCTTGATTTTGTAGTGGTTTAGTAATCGGCTAATTTTGCTGTCTTGCTAATGTTACTCTTTTCATGAACAACTGCAAAAAATCAAAGGAAGAAGAAGTCAAAGCCCTGTCAATGGGGGCCCGTTATTGGTTATCAATAAAATTTCAAGAGAATACGACAATATTGCTACTAAATCGGTGCCCGGGTAGCCTAGTGGGTAGTGTGCTAGACTATTAAAGTGAGGGTAGTGGGTTCGAATCATACTAAAGGGTCCGCCAAATAACTTTTTTTTTTAAATGCTTTAAAAACAAAACTACTGAATATTTTCTCAAATATCTTTTTTTATTTGAAAGTACAATCCTTCCGGTTAATAATGGAAAATAATTTCATTCAAATGGCTGCCTCGGCTGGCCATGCAGTAGCCTACACCAGAAGATGCCGATTTTGGCATAAAAAATCATCTTTGCAGATGAAGCTCATTTTGATCTTGGCGGGTATGTAAACAAGCAAAATTGTCGCATTTGGGGTACAGAAAATCCGCACGCATACATTGAAAAGCACCCAAAACGAGTCACTGTTTGGTGCGGATTTTGGTCCAGAGGCATAATTGGGCCATTTTTCTTCGAAAATGAGCAAGGAGTGGCCGTTACAGTCAATGGCGATCGTTATCGGGCCATGTTGAACGAATTTTTGTTCACAAAAATTGAAGAGGAGGATATTGGCAACATTTGGTTTCAACAGGACGGCGCTACGTGCCACACAGCCGAAGCTACACTTGATGTTTTGCGCCCTGTTTTTGAAGATCGCATTATCAGCCGCAGAGCTGATGTCGTTTGGCCACCTCAGAGCTGCGATTTGACACCGTTGGACTATTAATAGTGGGGTGCCGTCAAAGGTAAGTGTTACGCCGACAAGCCAGAGACAATTGACGCTTTAAATGACAATATTCGTGAAGCCATTGGTGAAATACAGCTGCACACAATCGATAATGTGCTTAAAAATTGGACCGATCGTGTAGCCGAGGCAGCCATTTGAATGAAATTATTTTCCATTATTAACCGGAAGGATTGTACTTTCAAATAAAAAAAGAAATTTGAGAAAATATTCAGTAGTTTTTTTTTAAAGCATTTTCAAAAAAAAAAGTTATTTGGCGGACCCTTCAGAAACTGATTGATTTTAAGAGGAAACTATATTTGACTATTACCTCGGGTCGTAGCCTGTTGATACATGTATACTTGTGTTAAAAGCTATACGGCAGTATTTGCCACATTACAACTCAATACCATTACAACCTAGCTTTCCTCACCACCCATTCCATGAGTGTGAGTGGCATGTAAGTTGAGCTTTTTTCCAGAGGAAATGAAAGAAATATTTTTCATATTTGCTTGTGTTCGAGATCTCTGAGCTGATATTTGAACTATGGACTCTCGTCTAAAAAGCCAATATACTGCCTCCATGACTACGGCGACTTTGAGTAATAATGCAAAGACCCATCGAGTCCAGTGTAAAGTAGAAGTAGCTGTCGTCCGTAGAAGCAATAAATTCCGATAACAGCTCACTGCTCCATACTCCATCAAATGGCTGAAAAGTATCCAGAATTACAGTCTTACTACCAACATTTCTCATTAAAAAAAAAACATAAAAAAAGTTTCTTTTATGCGACACGTTGCACCGTTTTACTGAAAAAATATACCAATGCCCAGTTTCAGTTCATAAAAGTCGATCATCATATGTCTACAGAGTCTTGGATTGATAGGAACGGGTATGCCAGGTTCGAATAAATATGGCCCGTTGATGGCTCTAAGCCAGATTGTGTGCCCAATAATTTCTTTTTTCGCATGTATGTTCGAAATCACTTTTGGATTCTCCAAGCCACATATGCCATAATTTTGATTGTTTACGTAACCACCGAGTGAAAAATAAGCTTCGCTGCTGAAGAAAACTTTGCTGGACAAAATCTTCAGTGAAAGTTAGGATGCTTAGTATACCATATTAGCATATCTACAGTTTTGCGAATGGTCAGCCAGCATTAATCGTAAACTTCATACGGATGGATATGTGAATACAAATGCAAAGTGCACCTTTATGAGCCAAGAATGATGTGGAATCGCCAAACACAGACTATCCACCAAATGTTCTGTAACAAGGCATACATTGCGATGTTGTACAGATCTGTAAGGCTTTAAGACTCCAAAAATTTCTTTATAAAGGCCTTAACCGTAGATCGAGCTTTGTATCAAAAATTATTTCAAATTTGAATTTTTGAGACGATATAACTTTAATTCAGAAAAAGTTAGATGCCTGATATTATTATAATTCGTTAGTATTGTTATTGCCATTATTTTAAACCAAATAAAAAAAAGAAAATTTCAAACAGGAATTAAAAAATTCAATAACTTCATAATTCGGGCTTATGTATCATTTTTGATACATACGACAGCATGTTTATCGCCAAAGATGGTGCCACTTGGAATAGAACAAACTGCCTTTAGTAGTTTGGGATGAAAAAATATTATCAATTTTCACGCAGATTGCTAGCAGCTGTTTCCTGAAATGTTGTAGAATCTTTCTTACTGCTCTTCTCATATTTATCCCATGTGACAGACAAACATTAGAAAAATGTGTTTCGTCCCATGTTTTATTACAGATCATAATATTTCGGTCATTCATCATTCGCTTTGATAATGATATATTTACACCTATTACGCCTTTTCATAAAATGAGCTGAAAGTCTTCCAGCCTTTAGTAATCATGCTAAAAGTATTTTTTTTTTGAAATTCGAATGAAAAGGATTTTTTTCCAAAAAAAAATATATATTTATCTTAATTTTTTTGTTAGAAAATTTTAACCATTTTCATAAAACTTTTATCACACAACTTGTAGTTTTATGTAAGAAATAATACTGTATAAATAGTTTGGGCTTAGCAATCATACTTTCAGAGCAGCCCACATATCCTTTTTTAAGATTTTTAAAAATTTAATTTTTTGTTCGCCTAAAAGATAAGAAAATTAAAGAAAATATATTTAAATAATGATGCCTATGTTCTTATGTTCCTTTTTGGTATATTTTCTTCTCAAATTGAAGTTTTTAGCAATAGAATTCAAAAACTTTTTAGTTTTATTGTGGAAAATGAATATTACCTCCAGCGATTTTAATTGAAATTTGATACTTAATGATGAAATACTTACAGTGATTGTTAGGCAAATTAATTTAAGGATATTTGTATAAATCAAGCTTCATAAAGCGATTTTTCAACTCATATGTATTTAATTTTGTCGCTGTAGATTAGTAACTATTTGAATTTGATGGTCGTTATAAATTTCGTGGTCCGCCGAAGTCGAATTGGCAGTTTTAGACTCAAGTACATGCTACGTGCGCAGCAACTACTTACAGCAGTATTTGGGGAAACCCGTATCCGGGAAACCAGAAAGGAATTAAAGAGAGAAAATTGTTATTGTTATTGTTAAATCGATGTTCTATTGCAATGGGAAACTTTTTTACCTCACATGACATTGGCAACAAATATTTCTAACGAATCACAAGAATGGTTTGTACCATCAGGTTTCGGCCAGCGCTCAACTGAGAGTGTTACCAAAGCATGGATGCTAGACGTCAAATTAGAAAGAAATAAAACCAAGCTGACATGAAGTGCTTGATTTTTATGTAAAAAACCATGCCAATGTAGTACATCATGTCAAAAATTTTGGCGCAAGTTTCATAAAAGTGATAATAAAATGTAATGATGTAAAATAGTTTTATTAAAATGAATTAAAATATTAAAATTTTTTAACAAAATCTATCAATAATCGTGACAATACCATGTATGTATCAAAAGTGATGCATAAGCTAGAATTATGAAAATTTTTGTAAGGCTCGATCTACGGTTAAACACTCTAGAAAAGTGGCCACGTTCTATATTCGTAAATTGCCCACCTTTCACCATTTAAATGGCACTTCAGCTGAAAGAAATTTAACCACTTCCTGCGGTTTTGAAGCCACTAAATGGATAACCTTCGCTAAACATACTGAGCTTCTTAAAAGTGCCAAGTAAAAGAACATCAAAATCTTTCAACGTTTTCATCAAAATTTTCCAAAATTTTCTGTCTTTTGCTTTTATTTTTTTTTTTCCTTCAAACCTTCAGAAAAAATTCTAATTTTGGCTTTAAAAATTTGTTCAGCATTTTGACTGTGATGTTGCATCAACAAACAATGGATTGTCGTAGGACTAGTGGCAGTATTTTGTTGTCGGCATTGTTGTTGAGTGTTAATGTCATTGCCACGCCTTTACCTTACATTCACTGCAAAAAGGCCTAAAGTGAATGTTATTTACACACACACACACACACTTGCATACATTCATACTTGCAACAGCAGCAGCATAAAACACTTTCACATGCAACCACTAATACATCAACAACAACAACAACAACAACAATATTTGAGCCAACAAAACAATGTTCGGTGACAAATGCAATGACGGCCAGCGTTGATGAAATTGTTGAACAGAAATCAACATGCAAATGTTATGGGGGGACAACAGACTGTTTTTGTATTTCCAGTTAAAATTCTATAGAGAAAGAGAGAGAGAGAGACAGAGAGAGGAAAAGAGAAGAATGGAACCTGTCATGGTTCAGGTTCTAGGCTAGCAATTGAAACTAAAACCGGCCAACTTAAAAAAATTTTTTCTGGAGACTCAATAGCAAATACCAGGAGTTTTAGCCAGAGTTACAGCATTTCGAATACGGTGTGTTACTGCGGTTGTAATTACTTGGTAAAGATTAACAGTGAAAGCAAGAAAAATGATGATAACGAGTAACTGAAATCATAGGAAAAGCGCTTGATGTTCATGCAGATTTAAAGGATCTTTGGATCCTACTTACCATACTTTCGTTATCGTCTATAAGGGAATTTTAAAGTGGGCCCAGCATTGGAAATGCAAGGCTAGAACTGTAGTTTGGATATGCATATGGGTCCATTGTTTAATAGGCAAAAGGAAACATATGGAAAACAGCTTTGATCGGGTGAATTAAAAACAAAGACTGCCATGCATTAATGTAACAGGCTCAATGTGAATCTTTTCTGCAGCGGCGCTAAAAAATCTGTTGAATTTATACCCGCTGGATACAGAAGAGAAGTCGCTGTAGGCTCCTAGGAAGTATGTTGGCTTATTACACGAGAGCTCTTGATTCAACTCCTGGCTCAGACATCTCGAACAAAATGAAATATGGAAACAAAACTTCTTTTGGCAACTTCTTCGCAACAGATTTCTGGCAAAAAGTCTTTAATTCGGAGGCGACTTTAAACTGTACGTTTCGTCAGTCATTAATAAAATTAGCACACACAGCATGGTTGGTGTGAGAAGCTGGGGTATAGTCCTGACTGAAGGGTTGTAATGACCAATTAAGTAAGTAAGCCAGCAGGTTGTAGTAAGGACCACTGCTATGAAGACTAGAATTAGGGTAATGGAAGAAAAGCCTGACACGCTATGCATTAGTGAGTATCTCGAGAATTTTCTGCATAAATGTCTCTTAGACAGAACCAATAAATTTACTTACTTTTCTTACTGAATCCGATTAATGGATTTCAGTCTGCCTTAACACATCTTTCCAGACGCCTCTACTTCTTGCGCGCCTCTGCCAGTTGGCCACACGAATCGATGACAGGGCTTCCTTTATTTGGTCCTTCCAACGCAATCAAAGTCGTCCTCTTCGCCGACTACCGCAAATCAAATACCCGTCTCGCCGTAGCATCCTCCTCCATTCCAATGACATGGCCGAGCTAGCGCAGCCGCTGGACGTTAGTACGCTGCTTAACGTCCATGTCGTTGAGGAGCTCATACAGCTCACTGTTGGATCGGATGCGGAAATCATCTCCAATTCGCACTGGACAGAAGATCTTATGTATGACTTTTCTCTCGAATACTCTCAAGGCTGCTGAATCAGTGCTTAATAGTGCCCATGCCTCGGCGCCATAAAGAAGCACGGGGAGAATGATTCTTGTAGAACCAATAAACTCTGATTTTAAAAGAGGGACTATTCCGTGATATACGGATGATGTTTTATAAACCCATGGGGAATCTCAATGGTAGCCTACTCCTTCGCAAGATGTTCTCAATTTCACTTGGACGACATGTACTAAGGGCGTGACATAGCAATGCCCTCCAAGCCATGCAATCGACCATCAAAGCATGCAATCGACTGGTGCATCTGTATATATCTTGAATTGAATTAAACTGGGGACTATAGTAACCCAAAATGGAATTTGCTTGTACCACATAGATTTATTTCTTAGAATATCGTGCATCCCTATACATGCTTAGCTTCTGACCACAGCTTCTAGACTGAGGCTTGTGGTGTCTTCTCAGTTTTCCTGTTGTTGGTATAACCAATGCATTACATTTTTAGTGTTTGCTTTGCTTTAGTATAAGTTCTCCGTTAGTTAATTACCAGAAATCCTTGTTGCACACTTTATTTCCACTCACAAATTGTAGTAACAGTTAAGTTTTAGCGCCCACTGTATTTCATTATTTCGTAAAATTTGTAGTCAACTGAACAGTAACATGGAAAACAATACAATTTGTGAGAGACAATAAATTTTGTTACGCTCATTGTCAACAACAAAATCAAAAACATTACAACATACAAAACACATACATTATAACACACATACACACACACTCTCTACTCCTCTCTCTTTCTCTCTCTCTAGCTGTGTATGTTGTAGGTTATAATAGGAGTATTAAAGCAAAGTAAATAAAAATAAAAAAAGATTAAAATTAACACACAAACACTAGCTATTCATTCATTTCTGACTCTAACACTCTCTCTCAGCCTCTATTTTCCTCTTCTTCTATGCCTTCAAACAATTTATATGTTTATTTGCTTTTGCTGTTGTTGTTGTTGTTTAATTTGTCTGGTCATGCATTTGTGTGCTCATTTATCCCTTTCATTATTATTATTGTTGTTATTTACTGTGTGTGTATGTGTGTTATTGTTGTAGTTTAGCCAGGCATCATCATTATTTTCGGCATGTGTTTGCAAAATAATTCAATGTGAGGTGCAAGACTGTATGTGTGTGTTGTTTTGATGATCATTTCTCACTTACTCACACACATGCATACGTAAACATACGAGTATGTATGAGTATTTTTGCCTATTGTATGGGATTTATATGAAATTGTGGGTTTCATTTTTAGAATTTTACTCTCCTTTTTTCTGTTTTTTTTTTTGCTTTTTGATTTGTTTTCAGTTATTTAAACTACGAATTATTTTTCATTATGTCCAGGGGCGAAATTGGGGGGTGTTGACCACAAAGTAAAAAATTTTTCATTTGTTGTATGAAAAGGGAGAGAACCTGAAAAGGTTTTTAATTCATCACAATTGAAAATAATATTGTGTTGATAATTTCAACACAAATATGTTACAAATTATGGTGTTGTATACTATACGTGGGTGGGTTGTGGAAGTTCTTAAGCTTTTGAATGATTAGAATTATATTATTTTCTAATTTTTCTCCAATATTTTTGTGCTTTCGCTGAGATCATCAGCATAGATAATTGTTTGTTACTTATTGAATTGGTCATTACAATGCTTTAGTCAGGTTTACAACCTAGCTCCTCTTACCACCCGTTTTGTGTGTGTTAATTTTATTCATGAATGACGGGTCCTGCAGTTTAACCTCGACTCGGAACAATAGGTTTTGAGAAACTTTTCATGGCAATTTTTATTTACTCTCAAGAGGTTGAGGCAAAGTCATGCAATAAAGACCAAATCGGTCTTGTTGTATGGCTCCTGACAGCGTTCATTAGCTTTAATCTCAAGCCCATAAAGAAATTTATCAAACGGCCATATCACTTTGATTTGATGAATCGGTTGCATAAAATTACAGCCCAATTATACGTCCAAATCATAATGCCCACCTAAAAGTTACTTTTTCTGGAATGCAGTGGCTTTTGCACAATTTCTTCAAGGTCTTCCAAGCCCAATAGGCCACAATTTTGTTTGTTGACATCGTCGAGGAGTGAGAAATACTTTAATACTTTACTTATTTGCTCTCAAGAGATTGAGGGAAAGTCATGCAATAACGACCAAATCGGTCTTCTTGTAAGGCTTCTGACAGCTTTAATCTCAGGCCGATAAAGAAGTTTATCAAACGGCCATATCACTTTGATTTGATGGATCGTTTGCAAAAAAATTACAACCTAATTATACGTCCAAAACATAATGCCCACCAAAAAGTTACTTTTTCTGGAATGCAATGGCTTTTGTACAATTTCTTTAAGGTTTTACAAGCCCAATGCTACAATTTTATTTGTTGACATCGTCAAGGAGTGAGAAATGCTTTAATCTTTCAAAGAGATTATTTTATTCGACAAATCTCCACTTTAATACCGAGCGTTAAGGGTCAGCTTATCTTAGCATATCTACGGGATTGTGTATGACCAGCCGTATTTAACAATTACGTGTGTAGTCCTTTATATGGATGGATTGCAAAGAACTCCATGGACTGGACAAATTCGAATTATTCGCCACATTTTCTTCCGAGCATACAATGCGATGAGATAATGATCTGATTAATCCTGTAACGCCTCTAGACTCTTTCAACTTCTCCGTTATTTTAACAATTCCTTGCAGATAAGCGATTTCTATGATTGACAAACCTTTTAGAAAATAAATGATACTTCAGATAAAATATACGAGTAATTAACAGCCTATAGAATGTTTTAAAAACCTTAAATGAGTTCTGAAGTCGCCGTAGTGTAGTAGGCAATGTTTTAGCTTAATAGACGATAGCCCGTGGTTCAAATCGAAATTTGGAAAAATATTCCTTCCACTCTACAAGTAAATCAAATTGCCATGAAAAAGTTGCTCAAAACTGTCGTTACGAGTAGGCATTAAAGTGTAGGAACTGCAGCTCATTAAATAAAATTAATTCACACAACAGGACTAGTGTGTGAAGCTAGGTTGTAGTCATGACTAAAGGGTTGCGATGTCTGGGGTGTAGGGTGGTAGGGAGTTGGCCTTTTAGACGTGAGACCACGGTTCAAACCCCCAGGTCAGACAATTTGGCGTCTGCCTGTCAGCAAATTTCTGGCAAAAACTCTGAGCGTAAAATAAAATTACCATGAAAAAGTTTCTCCAAAATCTGTCGTCCGGAGTCGACTTTAATCTGTAGGTTCCGCCATTCATGTATAAAATTAACACCCACAGGACAAGTGGTGGTCGTAATCCTGACTGAAGGTGTTGTAATGACCAATTATGTATGTATGTGTGTCAGATGAAGTACACGATTAATTAACAATTAATGAAGACGTTGTGTAGTAGGTAGTGTTTTAGCTTCTTAGACGAGAGCACGCGGTTCAGGTCCCGGCATATCTCGAAGAAATCGAAATTTATAAAACTATTCCTCGTAATCTGAAAGTAAATAAAATTGCTCTGAAATGTTTCACAAAACTGTCGTTAAAAGTAGACATTAAAGTGTAGGACCGGCATCCCATGAGATGAAATTCAGACACACAACATGGGTGTTGTGGGAAGCTTGGTTGTAATCCTGACTAAAAGAGTTGTGATGATGATTTTATGAGCTGTACTACGAATGCCGTGGTCTAGTAGGTAGTGTGTTGGCTTATTAGACGAAAATCCAGTGTTCGAGCCCCAGGCCAGACATCAAAACAAAATACAAAAAGTATTTCTTCGGCGACTTTCTCTCAGTAAATTTCTGGCAAAAACTCTGAGAGTAAATAAAATTGCCATGAAAAGTTTCTCAAAAATCTGTCGTTCGGAGTCGACTTTAAACTGTAGGTCCCACCACTCATGTATAAAATTAAAACACACAACATAAGTGGTGTGAGAAACTAGGTCGTAATCCTGACTGAAGGGTTGTAATGACCAATTATGTATGTATGTACTACGAATGCTTATAAAATTAATTGAATTAATGCTTGAGACAGTTCACAATAGGCTTAGCGAAGCACTTTGGGTTTTCCCGTTAAAATAATTTTAAAAACATTGACGAGGCCACAATAATTTTTTGGTAATTTCTCCGTCGTCATTTAAAATTTAAAATGTTTTCGTTGATTTATACTATTTTATTACTCTGTGTGGGTGCGTGTATGTGTATGAAATTGGCTCTCAATAACGAGAATCATAATTATTGACATGATTTTGACGAGAGTGTAAATACATACCACAGATTAAATATAATTTGCGTGTGTGTGCATGAGTAAGAGAGAAGGAGAGCAAGTGTAGGAAGTATTTTTAAAATGCAATTAACAAAATGGGTTTTGAAATAACTTTGGGGTTTTTCTCTCTTTCATCTCCTTGGAGAGTTATGTGGTCGATGGTGGTGGTGGTGAGGATTAGATTTTTAGTTGATTTTCATATTTATTTGCACATAAAATTTGTTTTAAAAATAATCACTTTGTCTGTCTGCATGTTTCTGTATGTGTATGTGTGCCTGTGATTGTTGTTGTTGTTGGGCAATATAAGAAAAAAAAGTTTGTCATATAATAACAACAATGTTAAAAAGTAGTTCAATAATAAATAATTGGACATCATAAATGTTTATGGTGGTCACGTTTTAGGTTGTTGCCATAAAAAGTGAACATGAACACGAACAAGAACATGAGTACATGAGTACATGATTACATAAGTACATCAGGCATAATAAAAATAAAAATTAAAATTAAGGTAAAGGTGAACAAAGCGTTTAAATGTCGTAAAATTCCAGAAGACAAATTGGAAAGGGGGAAGAGTTTTTTTTTGTGGGGGGGACATCAGAGATACATACGTTTTTAAGTGTAAAATTTTACAACCCATAAGCAAATGCGTTTTTTATGTTATTCTCGTTTTTAATGCAAAACAACAAACCATCGACGACGGTTTTTCAATTTTCAAGAATGTTTTTTGGTATACGCTACACTGTTAAACAGTGCCATTGATTTGTTTCTTAACGGCAATGTAACATTAAGTACAAGCAATGGGTTGACGCATTGAAAATGCCGTCGTTCTAGTAGGATAGTATGTAGGCTTATTAGATGAGAGTTCGTGGTTAAACACTCGGCTCAGATATCGTGAAATAAAATTGTCATTCTCAAAAATCTATCTCTTGGAGTCGACATTAAACTTTAGATTGCATCGCTCATGAATAAAATTAACACACACAAAATGGTTTTTGTGAGAAGCTAGGTTGTAATCCTAACTAAAAAGATTGTAACGACCAATTGAAGTAGTTAACCAAATAAGTCAGTATGCTGTGGTTGACAAATGGTTTCGTTGTAAAGCAATGAGATTTCTCGAGTTTCTCTACTTTACAGATTGCATCGCTCATGGATAAAATTAACGCACACAAGATGGGTTATGTGAGAAGCTAGGTTGTAATCCTGACTAAAAAGATTGTAACGATCATTTAAGATAGTTAACTAAGAACGTCAGTATGGTTGACAAATGGTTTCGTGGTAAAGCACTCTACTTTAAAGTTCGTAGCCGAAGTTGAACTGAAGGTCCCGCCTCTAATGGTTACATGGAAACATATGGCGTAAGAAACTAGGTTGTAATCCAGACTAATTAAGTAACTTGGTAGGGAAGTAAACGAATGTTATCCTTGCAATTCATTTCTTTCAAGCTGTTCACTTGAATCCCTTTGAAGGCCTTTTTTTAAACTGATCTGCCTTTGATATAAAGCTGTACACATTATTGGCCACAATTTCTGAATGGTTGCCAGTTAGGAAACATTAGTTGACATGGCAGCAAAGGTTCTTTACAAATATTTTGTGTGTTATTTATTCCGAAACACCCTTAAATCTTAATGCCATCGACAATGCTTCTTATAAAACTGTACTCAAGGCCTTCTCAAAGTCCAATAATACTAAATAGTATTGAACACATACATACGTACAGGTTAGGTTAGGTCGGAGTGGTAGCTCTGATATCACAAAGCTCACTTGAAGACGCATAGCGGCCCGTTGTGATGCCACGGGTGAACGCAGTCCCACCCAAATCAGTGAAAAAGAAGAAGTTAGTCAACGCAAGGGGTGCACAACAAAAGCACGACTACCCCGCACTGGAAAACCAGCCAAAAAGTTTGATGAACGAAGCTATATCATTGATGTCAGTAGATGATAGCTCCGTTATGCTAACAAGGAATTGAGAGCCAAATAACCTATATCTACACCTAGCAAGAGACGGGCACTGGCAAAGAATGTGAACAACAGTCTCCTCTTCCTCAGTGGACCTGCATCCACGGCAGAAGTCGTTGAAAGGGAGCCTCATTCTTTCCGCTTGTCTACCCATGACGCAATGACCTGTAAGCACGGCCACTGTAGTCGATATGACATCACGACCAAGACCAAATAATCGGTTGGTATGCCTTCTATCCATCTTGGGCCAGGTGAGTCTAGCGGTGGAGCAGGACTCCTAACTCCAGGATAGGTTGGCGAAAGAACCTCCGCGCAATGGTCAACTTGACCGAGGCAAGTGGCATACCCAATTCAACAGAAGAGTATTCCGGAAGGAGCGCACCAGCTCTGGCGAGCTCGTCGGCCCCACAGTTTCCCGGAATTTCACTGTGCCCGGGACCCACACAAGAGAGACACTGATGAAGCGTCCCGAGAGAAGGTCGCGACAGCGGCGACATTCCCTAACGATCCTACAGTTAATCACGAAACCCGATAGAGATCTTATCGCGGCCTGACCATCAGAAAAGATCGAGACGCGAGTGAAAGGAGCATCGTTGACGAGGATCCATTCAGCGGCCCGGTAAATTGCCATCACCTCCGCCTGAAACACACTGCAGTAGTCCGGCAGACGGAGAAAAATATTTATTTACATACATATTTACATAAGTGGTCATTAGAACCCTTTAGTCTGGATTACAACCTAGCTACTCACATCAGCTATATTGTGTGTGTTAATTTTATACATGAGTACAGGACCTATTGTTTAAAGTCGACTCCGAACGACAGATTTTTGAGAAACTTTTCATGTCTGTTTTATTTTATGCTCAGAGTTTTTATCAGACATCTACAGACTGACGAAGTCGCCAATTTTTGTTCATATTTCGTATTATTTGAGAGCTCTGACCTGTGGTTTGAATCTAATAAGCCACCACACTACCTACTAGACAACGGCGACTTCCACTTAGAAAATGGTTACACTATTGTCCACTAAGACAATGAACATGATAGGCTTTCGTGTCTTGACTGCTGCCTACCTATGGATCTAATCTTGCATTCGTTACATGAGCTATGATGGTCAGAAGAAAAATCAAATTCAGTAGAAATCTCCAAATGTTAGTCACTTTAAAGTCGTTATGGAATATCCAGAACTCTTTTTTCCCTTCCATTTAAGCTTACTTTTCTATACACAAAACAAAAACCCCCTAACACACACACTTACACATATGTACATAATGTTTATACTTAACGGTTATTTGATCCTGTGTATTATTATATCCCTTATTTAGCTGTGGTGGATCTCTCTGTTAACATTTACGGCATCATTAAACTGTATGAACATATTTTTTATTGAGCTCATGTCACGTCATGTCATGTGTTGTGTGTGTTCTTCTGTACGATAGGATTTCTCTTTTTCTAACCCTTTTTGCTCTCTTCTTCTCTTTGTATCTCATTAAATGGATGACATTATTAGAGGCTTAACTGTTGAATGGAACATATTCTTTTTTCTCTGTGCTTTTCTTTTCAATTTTTTATGAAAACCATACAAAACGCATCAAAAATTTTTTTGGTTCTTCTTTTCTCTCCTTTACTGTGTTATGCTGTGTTGGGCCTCTTTTTTTTGTTTTTTTTCCCA